>SADC01000143.1:0-160328 GCA_004194705.1 Ditylenchus dipsaci | reverse complement strand
CAACATTGCAGTTGATCTGAAACAACCAGATTCTCCTGGGCCAGAAGACGACTTTATAGACATCAGCCAGAATGTGAAGCCTATAATAAACATATGCATTAGCAGTGGTAATTGCCTACAGAATTAAATTGTGCAAAACTTACTTGCTTAGTTCTTTTGATTGAACTCGCAGCTTATTTTACTTTTCATGTTATTTATATTAGGCTGTAGAGAAATGTACCACCAAAAGTGAGAATTTGGCCGCCTTTTATTTTTTGGGCCGCCTTTTTTAAATTCATAATATAAAAATAGAATTGGCCGCTTTTTAAAAAATTGCCGCCTTTTTTTCTTGTCAATTCCTGTTTTTCAAATTTTAGCTTCAATTGATGTAATTTTGCTCTTAATGATGGCAAAATGAAAGCCCAGAATCTGGGCTGCATATGGTATGAAAAAATCGTGAACTTATAGGAAAAAATTAGAAAATGTAATCAAAAACACCTAGATGGTTATTTCGGCCTCTATCTCCTAAATTGGTTTTGTGTAATTTTTGAATTTACCTTACAAGTTGACACTGTTTCAAATTAGTGAGTAGCCAAAGTTCTGAGCTTTCGTATTTGCTATTTAGAGAAGAGATAGTACCACTTGTAAAAGCTTAATTCAAAAAACGTTCAAATTACACAAAAACCATTTAGGAGATAGAGCCGAAATAGCCCTCTAGGTGTTTTTGATTATATTTTTTAACTTTTTCCTATAAGTTCACCCTTTTTTTATACCAGTACGTAGCCCAATTCTGCGCTTTCATTTTTGCTATCATAAAGAGCAAAATTACCATCAAATTGAAGCTAAAATTTGAAAAACAGGAATTGACAAGAAAAAAAGCGGCCAATTTTAAAAAAAGGCGGCCAATTTCTATTTTTTAATTTGAAATTCAAAAAAGGCGGCCAAAAAAATAAAAAAGGCGGCCAATTCTCACATTGGTGGTTATTTCTATTTGAGCCTTTATATTATTTAAAGAAAATGTGGATATAGTTGAAAAACATGTATAATTGGCTTATTTATTTGTGCAATGAAACATTTCAAGGTTAATAATGCTTAAAAAGTAAAATTTAACCTTAAAAATGTAGGTGAAATTAGCTTCACTTGTTATCACCTCCGCGCAGGCTAAGGATAAAATCCGCGGATAAGGATAAAATCCGCGGATATTTTTATTATTGCTACGGATAAAATCCGCGGATAAAAATCCGTATCCACAGATTTTTATCCGCGGATATTTTCATTATTGCTACGGATATTTTTTATCCGCGGATTTATCCCTATCCGCGATTTATCCGTGGATATTTTGATTATTGCTACCGGTCCAGCTGTGTTACGTTGGAAGAATTTGCTCTAATGATTTCTGCTCACTTCCACGATATGCGCAGCGCATGGAGCTTCTCACCAATTATGCTGAAGAAGCAGGGGTATGTGAACATTTTCAATCATCAGTGGTTTAACAAAGTGAAATTTACTCTTTTTTAGATTTCCAGGATTAAAAAAATTCCAGTTCACAAGAAGGTGCGTTGGCTAACTCTGGACCGTCTGATCAAGTGGATCAAAGAAGTATGGCTGGCTCTAACTCTTTATTTCAAAGAGTGCAAAAAGGTGCCAATCTTCTCCGAGACGTGTTCACCGAATCTCATTCGGTTATCAATTCAAGGCCATGGTCTCGTTCGTTTGTTCATTCTCGATCACTTCAATAGATTTAATGCAAAGTCTCAGGTAAGCACTACTTAATTGGATGACAACATTTTTCATATCCACTATTAAAATTAAAGGCTGATGATCTAACTGTTCCGGTGCTAGTCGACAATGTACGCCGATTCCAAAGGCTCCTGCAAGGTTTCCGTGACAAGCGTTTTTTCGGGACTACTGCATCTACAATTCTGAAAGAGATCCGGTAAAGAAAAGCAAAACTGGAAAATGGATTTATGGTATTTTGTGCATCCCTTAGATTGTGAAGCTATTTGTTAGCATTGTGTTCATATTTTTCAGAAATTCTACAACGACGCTCTAAACTACTTTATGGAATGGTTTTCCTTCCTGCTTGTCGATTGTTCAAAATTCAACTGACTACTTTTGAATGCTACGCTTCCGCTTGAGGAAATATCTACTGCATATAAGCATTTTGTTTCAAATAATGCAGAAGAATCGGCCACACTCCTGGAGGAAATCATCGAAGTTGAAGCAAATCTGGAGGAGCTCAACAAAGAAGAAAAGTTCACCGAACTTGACATCGGCAAGAAGTGGGCAGTGTTTTCCGTAACAGATTTTTATCCGCGGATATTTTTCATTATTGCTACGGATATTTTTTATCCGCGATTTATCCTATCCGCGGATTTATCCGTGGATATTTTGATTATTGCTACCGTCCAGCTGTGTTACGTTGGAAGAATTTGCTCTAATGATTTCTGCTCACTTCCACGGATATGCGCAGCGCATGGAGCTTCTCACCAATTATGCTGAAGAAGCAGGGGTATGTGAACATTTTCATCATCAGTGGTTTAACAAAGTGAAATTTACTCTTTTTTTAGATTCCAGGATTAAAAAAATTCCAGTTCACAAGAAGGTGCGTTGGCTAACTCTGGACCGTCTGATCAAGTGGATCAAAGAAGTATGGCTGGCTCTAACTCTTTATTTCAAAGAGTGCAAAAAAGGTGCCAATCTTCTCCGAGACGTGTTCACCGAATCTCATTCGGTTATCAAATTCAAGGCCATGGTCTCGTTCGTTTGTTCATTCTCGATCACTTCAAAGATTTAATGCAAAGTCTCAGGTAAGCACTACTTAATTGGATGACAACATTTTTCATATCCACTATTAAAATTAAAGGCTGATGATCTAACTGTTCCGGTGCTAGTCGACAATGTACGCCGATTCCAAAGGCTCCTGCAAGGTTTCCGTGACAAGCGTTTTTTCGGGACTACTGCATCTACAATTCTGAAAGAGATCCGGTAAGAAAAAGCAAAACTTGGAAAATGGATTTATGGTATTTTGTGCATCCCTTAGATTGTGAAGCTATTTGTTAGCATTGTGTTCATATTTTTCAGAAATTCTACAACGACGCTCTAAACTACTTTATGGAATGGTTTTCCTTCCTGCTTGTCGATTGTTCAAAATTCAACTGACTACTTTTGAATGCTACGCTTCCGCTTGAGGAAATATCTACTGCATATAAGCATTTTGTTTCAAATAATGCAGAAGAATCGGCCACACTCCTGGAGGAAATCATCGAAGTTGAAGCAAATCTGGAGGAGCTCAACAAAGAAGAAAAGTTCACCGAACTTGACATCGGCAAGAAGTGGGCAGTGGTTTTCCGTAACATCGTCCACCTGAAAAAGCTGGTCTCTGCGCTCCTTAGCATCTTCCCGTCAAATGCATACTGTGAGAGTCTCTCTTCTCGATGATGAATGCACTATGGACAGGCGAAAAGAAATCGCTTCATCGCCTCCACTATAAATGCCTTCCTTTGCGTCAAGTGTAATTTTGAGTTGAACAGTGTTGATGCGTATGATTATTTTTGGGCCAGAAACTGTTGTTAGAAAAGCCAAAGCTGTAGAAAAGTACGAGTTTGCTGAATAAATGTTATTTCTGATGTATTTGTTCTCAATTTAAGAAGTTTTGAGAAAGTTTAAGGGTGTATTAAAAATTCCGCTTTTTGCCGCTTTTTAAGAAACGAAATGCCGCTTTTCCCGCTATTTTTACCTCAAAATGCCGCTTTTTTTCTCATTTTGGGTTGGCATCCCTGGCTGTAGCAATTCCCAAGATCGCTGTGCATGAGTCGGATCTTTGCCCGATCCACCTTATTTACCCACTGACGCAAAATTTGACTGCTATTTGAACCATTCTCTCAAAAATTGGTGAGTGGATAAGGCTTTCGAGAACTTAGATCAGTTTTTCGAACACCGTCAGGAGATTAAAGATACCGTATTTCCTCTAAAATAGCCCTCCTTCCAAAATAGCCCCCCCCCTCTACTTTGAGGGTCTGTATCTCGGAGCAGAGTAAATATTTGCAAAGCTGTTTGATACGTTTTCTTAACTCCCACGAGCTCTACCGATTCCACTTTTTAGATTCTTAATTTTCACCCAAAAATCTCGAAATCGAATTCAAATTTTTCTGAAAATTGGAGGTTTGAATAAAATAGCCCCGGGGCTATTTTAGAGGAAATACGGTATGAATTTTTGAGCTGCGTCTTGTAAGGCGCGTTTCGAGTATTTGTTGAATCTGCTTATTTGTTGATAAATAATTTATTTATTCATTTATTGTTTACGCAACAAGTGCGCGACGAAAACAAATACATACTTCCTTAAAAATAATTACAATACAAAAGCGTTTAGATCACATTCTTTGAGTTTTTCCTGAAAAGTATTATAATAGGGGAAGCAACAATTTCAGCTGGAAGAGCATAAAAAAATTTTGGTGTCCGAACAGAGAAAGAGTGGAATTGGAAATCTGATTTGGAAAAGGGTACAACAGCTTTTTGTTTTCGGTAGTTATAGGAAGACTGAAAAGACGAAATATTTAGATTAATGTCGATTTTTTTCAAAATTATTTTGTCATAGAAAAATAAGGTCAGCTATAAGTCGTCTTTTTTGAAGAGTTTCCATTTTTTTTTAATAAATTAAAAAAGTTGCCAAAACTCGATTTAGCGAAAATTTCAAAAACTTAAGAAAGCGAAGCTCGATGCAACGAAAACACTATTTAACGAAAACTCGATTTAACGAAACTTTTTGGCCAGTCGCTTGAAATTCGTTAAATCGAGTTTTAACTGTAACTAAAAGAACAACCCATAAAATGTTTATTTGCTTAAGTTTCATCAAGACAAAAACAACAACAACCAGATTCTATTGTCTTTCGTGGTTCAATACAATTTGGGCATTGTGTGCGCCAATCCACGAATTCGCTGCAGCAGTCTGAAAGTAACATTGTAATGGCTTATTCACGTACGTTCGAGTTCGGATTTTTGAATACGTGAATATCTTTGATCCTAACTTGATGTCGAACACGAAGTCAAACTCGAAGGTGTTTACGTACTCCGAGTGCGAGGTCGAAATTGAAGGTGTTTATGTATATAACTTGGACCCTTCTTTAGTAAACCCCAATTAGCAACTTTCAGTACCCTTTGGCCACTCTGGGTGAGATTCTGAGTGATCTAAGTTATAGACAAGTCCAATCTCAAACTCAAATTCTAAGTAAATGTACACCTTCGACTTCGAGTTCAGATCTTTGGTCGCTTGAACACCTTTGGTCTGAACTTGAACTCGCACTCAAACTTGAAGTATGTGAATGAGCCAGAAACAAACTATAGACAACCTCCCAAAATATTACTTGATATCTTTTTCCATGAGAGTTACCTGAAAATTGCAAAGATGGCTCCGTCGCGTTAAATTTATCGTAAAATGTATTACCCTTCCGGTGTGAAGACATATCAGATAAGATTCCTCAAACGTCGACGTCAAATACATTTCAGCAGCTTCCTAAACCACAAAAGTGAGGGAAGACGTAGAAAAAACTTGCTTACCTGAAGAATTTCCATGGTCTCAGCTTTAAATAGGATATCTTGCTTGAAGTTGACGGCGACTTCACGAACCAGACGATGGAATGGACGACGCGGGATAAGCAAGTTTACTGACTTCTGATATTTCTTAATCTCCATCATAGCCAAAGCGCCTAAATGCAAAAGAAAACATGCAGACCGAAAACTTCGATCTTACTCACCATTCTTCTGTCTGATCTTCTTGTGCTGCGTGCCATCAATAGACTCCGACATTCTTGCACCTTTCGTAGCCAATTGGGGACGCACAGATTGGTTAGGAGTTTTGTATGCTATCTGACTTGCCGGTTGAAGTACTTCCTGTATTCTGGCTTTCGTCGAGGTCTGTTTTCGTTCGCGCCATTTTGAGAGATATTCTGAAAGGGTGATCTTGTTTAATAACTCGGTAACGAGTAGAGTTAATAATAGCTATTGGGTTGTCAGGAAATTATCCAACGTTTTCAAATCTGTTTATGAATACAAAAAATTTTATTTCTAAATAAAAGATAAGTAACCAAAATGAGTAATCAGACACATATTCACCATCCGCATCAATGATTTCCTCCCATTTCTCTGGAAGGAGATCAATACCAGTTTAATAACGAACCTGTTTGCGATTTTTTTGCGAGTCAATATACAATAATCGCGGTAAACTATCAACTGACAATAGATTCAACTGACAATAGCCAACTGACAATAGTCAACTGACAATAGGTTCAACTGACAATAGTCAACTGACAATAGATTAAACTAATAGTCGCCGACTGACAATAGAAAAATTAATTTAACATAATTAGCCACCACACAGTGTACTTTATTTTTTCCGTGACAATTCAAACAAAGGCGCTAGTAGCGAATACTCCTCCCCCATCCCCCCCCCCCACAACAATCATACCTTTTAAAAATGCTGTAACTACCCTTGCAAACAACAAGTTCAGGCTTAGCCCTTAGGCTTGGGGGTAGGCCAACGACGGAAATTGTGACTAATAAAGAGTTGCGCACATTTTCCGGGTCTGGGAAATAAATTTGGGTACTTTTTACTAATGTAAAAAAGGTGAAAATCTTTGGGGGAGAGGGGGGGGGGTATTCGCTACTAGGGTCCAAACAACAATATCCAACAACAAAAGGAAAGGGTGCGCATATTATAATAGAATTTTCACCGAAATATTTTCAAAATTAACAACAGAATCCTTTCTTTCGAATCACCACAGAGCAACTTTGAGCGGATCTTCCAGCAGGTCGTACAATTCAGCTGATTCTCATCCTGATTTCAGTTGAATCTATGTCAGTTGAATCTATTGTCAGTTGACTATTGTCAGTTGAATCTATTGTCAGTTGATGGTCGTTCAATAATCGCGAGTCGATTGACTCGCGAGTCAATATTTTCAAAAAACTTGCTGCGAGCTACTGGACTCATTATTGACTCGCGTTTTTAAATTTTTTTTTCACTGCTATTCGTGTGGGTGGAAGGGTGGACTCAGTAATTGCTTAGTAATCAATGCCTCAATGTTCAAAAGCCAATAAAAATGGTTGCCGCTAGGATTAAAGGTGGAATTTCATTCTAATTGTTGTTGTTACGTAGATTTGGTTAGCTAGGATTGTAAATAAGGTGCGCACCCAGGCAGATTCGAACCAGCAACCTGGGAATGCGTATATTGACCTCTACACCCATCCCCCATTAGAATTGCTCAGTATACCATCCAGACCGACCAAAAGCCAAGAATAAATAGTTTTGGTGGTCGCGAAAAAGCGATTCAGCAGATTCGATCTCCAATCCGATGGGCGTAATTGCAAAGAATCGTAAGGTTTTTGCTTATTAAAAAATAGAATAGTGTATAATTCTGAGCGATCGAGGCTGTCCGACTGAAAATCTGGTCTGCTCAATCTCTTTTTCGCTAAAGGCTTACCCTCATTTAGTAAGCGTCCTAAAAACATTTATTTTTCCGTTCGGCCGCTCCCGAGTGTGCTCCGAGCGATTCTAAATGAACGGGGGGGAGGTTCGGGCTGCGTCGGTTGTAGAAATTCATACACGCATCACCAACGTTGCTGGTTCAAATACGCCTGGGTAAACAACTTATTTACAATCCTAGCTTACTGAAACTACGAAGGCGTAGAATTAGAGTTGAATTATATCTTCTATCTTAGCGGCAATAGTTCACCGGTGTGATAACGACCCTTCATCGGCTTTGGCAACTCTGGCATGGGTCACCGACCCTGGAAAATGACTTGGTTTTCTTTAAAATAGAAAGGATTTCTTTTTTTCCTATTTTGTGACTGTTCGAGAAATCCAATTTTCAAAAGAAAATTTTTGAAAAAAGCTTTTGATGTCGTCTCCAAAATTTCGCTGCATCATTAATCGTGTCAGAATTCCATAAATGGCTAAAATATGCCTCAATTTCCCCATCCAAATCCATTTTATCTCGGTTATAAATATGAAATTTTGCGAGTCAGTTGAGGTGTTTGTATATGACTCCCAATAAAAAATGAAAATTACGAGCAAAATGCAAGTCAATATACAGATAAACGCGAGTCAATTGACTCGCGAGTTAATAATTGAAAAAAACTAACTGCGAGTCGTATGACTCGCGATTTTTCTCATTTAGACTTGCGAGTAGCTCGTGACCATTCGGAAACCTTGCCAAGGCTCGCGAGACAGAGAGTCAAATGGACAACACTGCTAGAGTGCGTTGTTTATTTTTCATCAAAGTCGTGAGTGAATACCACAAATTCCTAAATTTCACAGGCACGGTTTAATAGATACTATTGAACCCAAACCTTAGAGCCCTGTGTACCAACCGTTAATTTGTACACACTTAATTTCTTTTTGCCCTAATAAATAATAAGTGAACGCAAATGAGTACGAATTTATACGTGACTTTATCAAAGAGATAGATGATTGACATATAAATAGATACAAAAATCAGACAATGTCGGTGCACGATATTAAATAGCATTATACGGTAGAATAATGTCGCGGGCGAATAATTTTGTAGTAGGGCGAATTTTGTCGTGCTCTCGGTGCGAATGCATATAGAGCCGATCTTTCAATGAAAATAGTCATGGCCATTTTTATAGATAAAACTTTTTTTATATTTTTTTTTATTTGATTTTGTTTATATTTTATTTTTAAATTTTATAGATAAAATGAATCCTCCTATTAACATACACTGAGCTAAGTTATGGAATCTGGATCTCTCATTAACATACTCCCCCATTAAAAGGCAATTGCCGTCCCCGACAACGGTTTCCACCAAAAATTGGTGCCCGCCAATTCAAAATTTTTCCTAATCATTGAAATTCTATACGGATTTTCGAACTTGGTTTCTAACTAAACTTCACCTAAAATTAAATTCTAGGCCTTCTTTTGTTAGAAACCAAGCCAAAAATACGTAAAGAAGCTCAATGATTAGGGAAAAAAATTTTGAATTGGCGGGGACAATTCAAAACAGGTGGCCATGGCCCTTTAACATACACCTAACTTAAATATATCTTTTAAGTTACCAAAAGTTAGCTGTAATATATTAAGTTACCTCCATTAACATACGGCTAGGCTCGGTCCGACCCCAGGCTAGGTTGGATGTCTTAAAAGTGGCATAAGATACAAGGGCGAAATAGATTTTTCGAAATTAGTCATAATATTACAGGCTCCGTTAGATGTTTATAAGTCTTTTTAGACATGTTAACTAAAAAAACTCATCTTATTTAAAATCTGTTAAAATCCAAATTCAAAAAGTTCAGCATAAATTGTAAAATGAAAAAGTTTAATTTGTTGTAACTTTGGCCGCAATAGCGGCCATCTAGCACCAATACGACGCGTGCAGCGCGTTTAAAATACAGCAGAAAAATTAAGTGAAAATTTAGCCGTACAGTCCACTCTCTACATAACATAACTTAAGGGACCGGCGAAAATGTTATGTTATATAGAGGTTATGTTATATATAGTCTTATGTCAAGTAGAGTTCTTTATTCTAAAACACTTGACAAATTATGTTATATAGAGTTTTTAACAAAATAGCTTGATTGTCCAACAATAATATTCAATATTCAAACCAACGATCAGTGTTGACAGTAAGATAATCGGCTCTACCCCGTTTGCGCCAAAATTGTTTGCGCCAAAAACCGTTCTAGCCAAAACCGTTACATTTTTAATTAATTAGCTTGCTACATATGGTTTTTCTAAGTGATTTCATGGATATTCTTATTTACAAGTTAATACTCAAATTGATGCCAGAAATAGGGCTACATTTTGAGCATAAGGTTGTAAATGACCATATCTGCAAAATTTGCTAAAAACCCCAAAAGTTCTCGAAAAAGTCCAGTATTCCAAAAATTTAGGGGATTTTAGTAAATTTTACAAATATGGTCATTTACAACCTTATGCCCAAAGTGTATCCCCAAAGCGCATCAATTTGAAAGTTAACTTGTGAATGAGAATATCCATGAAATTACTTAGAAAAACTAAATATAGCAGCCTAATTAATAAAAAATGTAAAGGTTTGGCTATAACGAGTTTTTGGGAGACTTGGCGCAAACGGGGTAGACCCAAATAATCCAAGAGGTTCATTGGTTCTATCTTCTTCGAGCGATCTCAGGCCAGGAATTTCTCGAGTACGTCGGATAAGATGGAGGACGGCTGGATCCCTGATGTTTTCATCCACGTATAGCTGTAAGATCTTGAGTGCGGCGGTTGCTTCTCCACTGGTAATTGGTAGCACTGGCTCTTCTTCGACCTCCATCACTTCAGTGTCAATGAAACGAAAATAAATAAAATCGAAATAATCAAGCATTACCTGCTCGCTTCCAGCTCTTCCGCATGCACTTTTGAGACGTCCGCCACGATTTCTGCCAGAGTGAGTGTTCCACCGATCGATTAATTCGACATTTTAGGAGATTATGTTGTATAGAGAGGCGATCTAAATGCTGGGGGTCGAGAAAAACTTATGTTATAAGGAGTTTATGTTATGTAGAGTTATATTATATAGAGAGTCGACTGTATTGCAAATTTTAACATTTGTTTCTAATCTCTTAAAATATGTGCTCCTGGCCTCCCTAGTTTGGAAATAATTTTAAAAAACTTATGTTGGGACACCCTCGAAAAATCTCAAAACGTTAAACTATGAAAAAAATTGCTAAAAAATTACCTTTCCACATTTTCGAGTAATTCAGAAAATCTAAATCTAAAGCATGGTAATAAAATATCTTATTTTTGATCTATTTTGCTTACATGCATTTCTAAATAATTGTTCTCCGGAAATGTAGGATTAAATTCCTTGCCTTCTCGAAAAAGATTTCATCGGCAATTTTAGTAGTACTTATACTTGCTTCTAATAATTTTTAGTCACCTTGTTGGGTTTTTTTAAATCGTGCTCTCTTCTTGCAACACCAACAAATTATATCGTTCTCTTTTTCTGTCGAATGCACGCAGGGGCCAATTAAAATTCAATTACTCTGCAGAAGGGTAGATGTAAAAAATTCACAATTTTTTCTAATTATTCCTCTGCTCACAATCGTTGGAGAAAAAGAAGATGCATAAAGCTATCTTTTATTAAATGACTTTTGATCCTCTAATTTATGAGTATAGTCGGATCTTAAATCCCTACCATATTTCCAATAATCGGCCAACCTTTTTTATAAACCCACTTGTTCAACTTTAAGGGTCCGAATTTCAATTAAATTTTAATTGGTTAAGTGCTCAACTTTCTCGACATAGACCTGAAATTTTCCTAAATAAACCCACTAGAGGTCCTATTAGAGAAAATATGGTATTTGGATATAGGATCGAACATCACTTTAACATGCTCCTCGATGATCATGCCTACAGGACGGTGTGTAACGCGTATGATGCATCCAGACTCGACTATACATGATATTTTAGGCCCTACCATAGACTGAGAGTTAGTTCAGGATTCTTTTTTAAGGCGGACGTCGTTCAATCCACATCAAAACTCTACAACACAATAACCGAAAATTTATTCCAAACAAATGACTAAGAAAAAAGGCAATCACAATCAGCAACAAGCTATGAGACTTAGAAAAAATCTCCGAGTGGACTTTACACATTGTTTTTCTTTTGCACCTTGTTTTTGCCTCAAAACCGCAAATGTACAGGGTGGCCCAAAAAAAACTGCAAAATTTAAAAAATTTGTCAAGAGCTTCCGCGCACCGTATGAAATAAATTTTTCTAGTGCAAGCAAGGATGTTTAAATAACAGTTGTGAGGCCGTACCGAGTCCTCTCATTCTGCCGTAGTGTTAGGTCTAGCTCTCGTAGCATGAGATTAACTCGGCTTGCTGCACAGGGCTAACCCACTAAGTGGTTGCTTCCCATAGACGTGCTTGCTTGAAGCTGACCTTATGACCTAAGACTGCAACCGTCCATCCTTGTTACACAAATTGCAGGTTTTTTTGGGACACCCTGTAGGGCTCTTTCTGACAGGCTGTTGGTTGAATTATTGGAGTTAAAAAATAAAAAATTGCTAAATGTTGAGATACCCTATATTTAGCATAAAGTTAAAATGTAATTTCGATAAATGCGTCTGAAGAAAAACAATTGGAACTTATTTAGTATGGTGAGCGAATTTTATAATTTTTTAATATCATGTTTAACCCTAGAAAGTGCACGTTGACCACATTGTGGTCATTTATGAACCATGGCAGCTGCAAGACAATGATGGTCTACAAATTCAGACAGTTTTATTATGTTTATTTTTATTTTTTTTTGATAGGTTACAATATGGGTTTAATAACTTTTACTGTAAGCCATCTAAAAAACAAAAATGAATAAATACTCTTTCAGTTTGTAACCCATCATTATGTCAAAGTTGAACTTTTTTTTATCATGACCACAACATGGTCACGTGGTTCGGAAGCGTCCACTTTAACGTTCTAGGGTTAAACGTCTCTCAAGTAATTTTGTGGGTAATCTTTTTTTTGGGGCAGATGGGTTTGGGGCAAATTTATTTTTTTTGGGGCAAACATACTTTTTTTGGGGCAAATTTATTTTTTTTTGGGGCAAA
The DNA here is from genome assembly GCA_004194705.1 of Ditylenchus dipsaci. Taxonomy (NCBI): domain Eukaryota; kingdom Metazoa; phylum Nematoda; class Chromadorea; order Rhabditida; family Anguinidae; genus Ditylenchus; species Ditylenchus dipsaci. Next base: position 147,767 of record SADC01000143.1, on the reverse strand, counting down.
TATACTTTTTTTTTGGGGCAACTTCTCTTAAAAGAAATGTACTTTTTTTGTCGAAAGAAAGATCATAATTTCAGGTGAAATTTCAGTTTTTCACACATTTTATACCGAAATAGTTCACCTTTGCATTTTTAAGTAAGACTTTATTTTTTTATATCAATTATTCTCAACCATTTTAAATGTCACATTGAAAGCTTAACATTACATATTAAAACCCAAAAAAACCTGGAAGCTAGATAATTAAATAATGATCACCGTAGTTATTCTGATGGAACCCCTCCTTATTAGTAATCCCGCTGAAAAAACAGTGCACCATTGGTCAGTGCGTCCAGAATATCAGGTTTTCAATAGTTTTCGGAAGATAATGAAAAGGGGTTTTTCAGACACCAGCACTTTTTCCAGAAATCAGCAGCAAAATTTACCGGGAAGCTTTTCATTTACCAGAAAAAGTACGCCCAAGAGTGTGAACATTCTTAAAACTAGAGTGTATGTGATTGGAATGCAAAGCAGCACCTTAGAAGCTGATAACAATTCAATGTACAATGCTTACTCGCAACTCATAAGCAAAAGCCAGGTCGTCCAAAGACGAAGATGACCTTTGCTTTGCAAAGATAATTCAAAAAAAAAGATATCACAAATTATTAGCTGTTTTGAATTTTTTTTTAAATGAAAAGCTTCCCGGTAAATTTTGCTGCTGATTTCTGGAAAAAGTGCTGGTGTCTGAAAAACCCCTTTTCATTATCTTCCGAAAACTATTGAAAACCTGATATTCTGGACGCACTGACCCATGGTGCACTGTTTTTTCAGCGGGATTACTAATAAGGAGAGGGTTTCCATCAGAATAACTACGGTGATCATTATTAATTATCTAGCTTCCAGGTTTTTTGGGTTTTAATATGTAATGTTAAGCTTTCAATGTGACATTTAAAATGGTTGAGAATAATTGATATAAAAAAATAAAAGTCTTACTGAAAAATGCAAAAGGTGAACTATTTCGGTAAAATGTGTGAAAAACTGAAATTTCACATGAAATTATGATCTTTCCTTCGACAAAAAAGTACATTTCTTTAAGAGAAGTTGCCCCCCAAAAAAAGTATATTTGCCCCAAGAAAAAGTATATTTGCCCCAAAAAAAAAAAATTTGCCCCAAAGTAATTTGCCCCAGAAAAAGTATATTTGCCCCAAAAAAAAGATTACCGATTTTTGTATGCAAAACGATAGAAACCAGAGATGTGCACGGGATCGGGATCCCACCCGAATCGAAACCCGAAATTTTTTGTGTTTATCCCGATCCCGAATCCATCCCGATCCAGAAAATTGCCAATACCGATTATTTCAAAACAAAAAAGCTATTCGAGCTTTTTGGTTAAAAATGTTCTCATTTTCGCATGATTTTGTGCTTTTTATTCGTAAATTCTGTTTAATTTGTGCGATCATAAGAAATAAGTAACAAGCAGCTGCAGGCGCCTCAAAGTAATTGTCCGTGTAATAATGATCTATTGAAGTGCTGTTAGCTTTTTTTCTCATGTTTATTGGGCTAATCGAGGTACTTAGCTAGGGTTGGGATACCGTCCATGTGGTCCGGGTAGGCTTGGGCCCGGGACGGGAATCCCACGGGAATCCCGTTTTGGGAATCCCGGAAATTGTGAAAATCCCGATCCCGAATCCCGCCGTCCAAAACCTAAAATCCCGAATCTCGCCCGTTCACTTCCGAAAATCCCGAAAAATCCCGAAATTCAAAATTCAATGTTTTAGTCTCGAAACGAAACAAATAATAAAATTTTGAAACATGTTGTTTGTCATTTCTGTGTGATTCGAGTCATTGTTGAGTCGTCTCTCTGCTGTTTTTGTTTGTACGTGTTTGCCTGTGTTTATTGTCGAATTTCTGTTTTTCAGGGATGGTTCACAACGTTTGGAAGATCAATCTCTATGAAGCAAGTGAATCTGGCGGTGAAAACTATGGAATCTGCAAAGTGTGTCGTCAAGCTGGAACAAAGAAGGACAAGTTCAAAATCTCGGATGGTTCAGTCAAATCGCTCATCACTCATCTCAAGCAGCATCCCGAATATCAAGTCAAGTTCGAGAAGATGGATGACACCTCACAAGAAGCAGCGGGATGCAAAAGTTTGTGGTTCACGCGTCAGGTAGGCCTTTCATTTTTCTTCAAATCTTCTCAGTTTGGTTTATTTATTGTTACAGGAGGGATGAGCTCACTCGACAAGAAGGTGATCAACTATGTGGCGGAAAATTGCGTGTCCTTCAATTCTGTGGAAAGCCGATCATTCATTTCGCTCTTCAATCCAACCAATTCGAACGAAAAGCTCAAGGCTCGTCAACACTACTCTAGGAATGTTTGCCTCGCGCTTATGGTGCTGTCGTCAGCCTGATTAAAGCCAAGCTGAAGAAGTTTGAAGCCCTCTCTTTCACAACAGACATCTGGTCGTCAACTTCGTATTCTTTCATCAGGTTTATTTTACATTTCAAGTCTTATGATTCTCTTATCATGTTTTCAGTCTCACTGCGCACGGCATCAATCAGGAGTGGAAAAGGGATAAATACGTGCTAGCCATCCGAGAATTGCAGGGAAGTCACACAGCCGATGTCATCAATACTGCAATCAGGGAAATTCTTGAAGAATGGGAAATCAAACAAGAAGTTTGACATGTCATCGTTCGTGATGGGGCTGCAAATATGAAAAAAGCGTTTGAAGGTCGGTTTACTGTTTGCTTAAGTACTCAAAATTGAAACTTTATTTCAGGTCGATTCGAACATGCGGACTGTGGAGCACACAAGTTGAATTTGGCTGTCAAGGGAACAATCAAAGATGCTCGGCCACTGATCAAAGCAGTGCTCGAAAAGTGCAGAAAGCTCGCCGGTCATTTCTCTTTATCAAACCTTGCGAAGGATCGCCTGAAGGAATGCCAAGCAGATGCTCAGCTCAAACAAATCAGGTCATCCAGGTAATTTCACTTACTCAGTAATCTTATTTCATCATAATATTATTTTATTTGCAGGATGTGGCTACTCGATGGAACTCAACATTGGCTATGGTGGAGCGTCTTCTTCAACAGAAAAAAGCAATCGAACTGTACTTCGCCCGGCATGAGCCGCCAACAGAAGCCAGGTGTCTCTCTCTATCGGAATGGAAACTTATGGAAGGACTTGCCTTGTTGCTGGAACCGGCTGAAGCATCGTCACTGGATCTATGCAAGGATGATTCGCACCTTGGCCTACAGATTGCAAGCTCTCAGATGCTGATGAAGGAATTGGCAGATGTTGAAGTGACAAGCATGGAGCTAGAAAAGGAAATGCTTAGAGCCAAAATTCAGGATCGATTTGGAACTCTGGAGCACAAAAGGTAAGATTCATGTTGGTAAGTTGATGTTTTGTATTATTTTTTTAGGAATTATGGACTAGCACTCTTTTTGGATCCTCGCTTCAGGGACCGTCGTGTGGCAGACAGTGCAGGATTCCGTCTTCAAGTCAAGAATTGGATTGCTACGGAGTATCAGCCTTCTCAGCCCAAGTGGAACGAGTACCAGAAGCAGTGGAATCATCACAAGAGTCTGAGCCCGTTAAAAGAAGCCACGAAGTCTATTTGCTAGAGAGAAAATCGCTGAAGAGGGAACTTTGCCAACGCCAAACAGCTGGACTGAGAACCTTTCATTCGTATGTATTTTCAATTTTAGTTAGTTTTAGGAAATCGTAAATTTCAGGAAATCGTATCGTACAATGCGGAGAAGGCCTTAGCACTCTCATCAGATCCACTTCTCTATTGGCAAGTCAATGTGGTCCGTTTTCCGATATTATCCAAAGCAGCTCGTCGATTTCTCTCAGCTCCGCCAACATCTGTCGCCAGTGAGCAACTCTTTAGCCATGCAAGGGCGTTTTCGACTATAGAAGGGCCAGCTTGATGCGAAGAGTGCGGAACAACTGATTTTCCTCAACAAGGCGCTTCAATATGTTAACTTTACATATTGATTGTTTTGTGTTATGTTTTGTTGATTCACAAATTGTTAATACCAATTGTTGGCTTACATAAATTTGATGAGAATTCGCTATTTTACCTATTTTTCACGAAAATCCCAAATCCCGTCGTGACTCCCGTTTTTTGTCCAGCGGGAATCCCGTATCCCGAAACTTTTCAAAATCCCGATCCCGAATCCCCCGGGATGCCTAAGCCCAAGCCTAGGTCCGGGTACCCTCCGAGAGGTTAATAAAGCAGAATTACAAAGAATGCTGATACTGACAAAGAGTAAAAATTTTCGCCTTTTGGAACAAATGGCGCTGTTTTGAAAACGATTGTTTGTTTGGAAACCAAACTTTTATAGTAAATTTGAAATTTTAAGCATCACATGTGAACAGTGTTGTCCCGCGCCGAGATCTGCGCCGGCGCCAGCGCCGAATCTTTCTGAAAAAGGCCCCGCGCGGGTTGATAATTTTGTTTTGCTGTAAAATTTATGCAAAATTTGAATTTTTATAAACAGTATGTTTTTTACAGTGAGAGTAGTAATAATTTTCTATTATCTATATCGATTAGTAGCACACCGTTTTTGTTTCCTCTATCAATTTTCCTTGGTGAGTGAATACCATGAATACCACACCAAAAAATACAGGGTGTTTCAAGAAACACGGAGGATTTGAAATGGCTATAACTTTTTTCTAGATCGAATTTCAAATTTCTGTTTTCGCCAATCGTTTTCTCTTGACGGGCAATTTCGTTGAGTGTATAATGTCAAAATACGATTTTTGCTTGATCCCTCCTGTGGTTCTGGTCTTGGCCTTTGGGTGTATCCCTTAGATAGCTAAAACCCGAACCACAGAGGGACTAAGTGAAAATCGTATTTTCGACATTATACATTTAACGAAATCACCCGTCAAGAGAAAACGATTGGGAAAACGGAAATTCGAAATTTGATCTAGAAAAGAAGTTATAGCCATTTCAAATCCTGCGGATTTCTTGAAACACCCTGTATTTTCCCTATGCTGAGAAATAAGTCCATATCAGACGGAGTTATTAGAGAGTGGGGAGTTCATGAAAGGAATGAGGTAATCCATATCAGCTTTGTGAAAAATAAGTTATGTAAATCACTTTTTCAACAATACAGTCGACTCTCGATATAAGATACCCCCTCAACTTCGTTCCCACCTTGGGTCCGACACTTTTTTTAACCTCATTTCTAAATTTTTTTGCCGACTTCGATTCGTCAATCTAGTCGGAAATATCGCAAGGATTCAGATTTTGCCGATTTTTTTTGAAAAAGCTGAAACTTTTGCCAGTAAGACCCGCGGCTCTCGATATAAGATACCCTAAATCTTGAAAAGTGGTATCTTATATCGAGAGCCGCGGGTCTTACTGGCAAAAGTTTCAGCTTTTTCAGAAAAAATCGGCAAAATCTGAATCCTTGCGATATTTCCGACTAGACTGACGAATCGAATTCGGCAAAACCTTTTAGAAATGAGGTTAAAAAAAGTGTCGGCCCAAGGTGGGAACGAAGTTGAGGGGGTATCTTAAATCGAGAGTCGACTGTAGCATACCGTATTCTCTCTAATAATCCCACGGTGGAATTATTTTTCAATCTCCGAAAAATCTTTAAATTGTAAACGAAAAATGGCCCTAACTTCGAAATCCTAGTCTAAAAAACGGGGTGTGTGGGTTTATTAGAGAGGTGGGATTATTAGAGAGAATACGGTATGATACTCTGGTTATGTTTTAAAAAATAGTAATAAACTAAAAAATCAAGGAAAATAAATAAAACGAATAAAAGATTGAAAAAATGAAAGAAATTGCAGCACGAAAATTCAGATAATTTAGCTTAAATTAAGAATAATTGTCTTTTTCAATATTAGGCCGTTCAATTTTAAAACAGCGCCGGGCCAGCGCTGGGACAAAAATTTTAGCCGGCCCGGCGCTGTTTTTTCCCGGGGCAGCGCCTGCGCCGGAACAACACTGCATATGAACTCTATGGCTCAATTCCCCGTCAGAAACGTTATGAACAAAGCTCATAAAGTTACTTAGAAGACGTTAAAAACTAATTTATTAAATATATTAAATGCACCTCGGCACTTCTTTAGTCCCCCATACTCGGATTTTTTGAAAAGTGACCCAAAATCACCTCCGAACTCATTTTGTCTGCTCAGCATGATAAGAGAGACGTATCTAAACACTGTGTTAATGAAAATAAATAAAATTTTGTCAAAAAAATTAGCCACCATCCTTGGAGGTAACTGGTCTTTTTAGGGTATTTTCGACCAAAATTTAAACTTTTTTCGAGCCAAATGAAAGTGAAAATCATAGATTTTGAACAGGTCTTCACTTTCTGGGCCTACCGGATACAGAAACTCTGGTATGCATATATTTTTATGCATCCAGAGTCATTTTCGAGTGATTCGTGTCTCCGGTATGTGTGTCCCCAAGCAACCAAGCCCCCTGCGCCCTCGAAGGCTTGCCTTCAACATAATTCCTTGCAAGTTTCTTGATCAAAAATGAATTTAGAGAGTCTTTTTGCCTAGCTCCAGCAAGAAAAATGTGACAAATCACCAAAAAATGACTTCAAGATACCCGAAAAAGACCATCTACGCCCAAGGAGTGGGTGGAATTTTTTTTGTCAAAATTCAATTTTTTTACAGAGAAAGTGTTTAGAAATGCTTCTCATATCTTGTTGTTCAGAAAAAAATTAGTTGGGAATGATTTTAGGTCACTTTTCAAAAAATCCGAGTATGGGGGGACTAAAGAAGTACCTGCGCTCGATAGTTTTCGGCCCTAGAAGTAGGCTTGGGCGTAGGATTGGAATCCCATGGGATTCCCAGGATTGGAATCCCAGAAATTTCGGAAATCCCAATCCCAAATCCGAAAGTTTCAGAGTCCGAAATCCCAAATCCACCGGTTGGCATTTCGAAAATCCGAAAATTATCCCAAAATCCCAAAAAATGCGTTCAAATTCATTTAGTGTCAAAACGAAAAGAAAATTTTCTTTTACATGACTTTTGTTTGTTCTATTTGTCATTTGTTTCGTCATTTTTGTTGTTTTTGTCTTCATATTTGTTTGTTGTTTGAAATTGATTAAAATCATTGAATAGTTAATCAAGTGTTTGATTTTGAACTAATCCCAAATCCCACTGGGATTCCCAGAATTTTGGAAATCCCAATCCAAAATCCCAAAGTTTAAAATAATTTTTGAAATCCCAATCCAAAATCCCAAAGTTTAAAATAATTTTAAAATCCCAATCCAAAATCCCAAAGTTTAAAATAATTTTTAAAATCCCAATCCAAAATCCAAAAAAACACGAACGCCCAAGCCTACCTAGAAGTCAGTGAACTTACCAAAATGTAGAGTAAAAAATAGGTCATGCACCCACTGGGAATCGAACCTGAGAGTTTAGAATATTTGCTCTTCGATGTGCCACCCCCTTTAATAGCAGTTGCAATTTTTCAGCTGTGAAATTCCCTTTCACACTTTTTATGTCAACATTTTGTGTCAAAATGCATCAGAAATGCGAGCGGTCCGCTAACAGATCGCTTTTTGCTTTCCGCAATAAAGATAAGCAGATCTCGGTGGTGGAGAGACAGTAGCAATCAAGCCAACCGAGATTGACGAGCGAACAACCCAAGATATAGGGGAGATGACTTTTGAGAAGGGTAACAAAATATTTGGGTCAAAAATGGGGAGAGTAGATTTTCGGGTGCGTCAACTGCAAGACCACTGGATTTTCCTTCTTTTCATTGTTTTTGTTGTTTCTCTCTTGATTCCACCTGCTGCTACCTTTTCTTCTTCTCCTTGCACATGCACACGTTTCTAGGCCTTTTTTAGCAAGAGGGCTAAATGCTTCTGTGGGTTGGAAATGTTCACGGCAAAATCCTTGCTTTCAGATTTTTCGCTTTACTTCTTTTCTACTTCTTCTATTACCTTTTATAGATTTTTCGTTTTAATTATTTTAATTTTAATAATTGCCTTTTTGCTTATAAGATAAGCTACAATTATTAGGACATCCGCAAAACTTCATGCATTTATTTCCAAAAATTTTTGTGACATTGCGTTTTTCGACCCTAGTAAAACCCCCCCCCTTAAAAATTTTCGTTGTCAAACTCAAGTAAAAAGTACCCAAATTTATGAGTAGAAACCGAAAATGTGTGCAAACTCTTTATTAGTCGCAACTTCCGTACGCTGGCCTACCCCGAGTCTAAGGGCTAAGCCTAAACTTGTTGTTCCAAAGGGTAGTTACAGCAATTTTGGAAGGGTCAGATTTTATGGGGGGGGGCGTATTCTATACTAGCGCCTGTTTTCATATATATTTCATAGATTTTGTAGCTAAAAACCTTAGCTAAAAAATGAGAATTAAAATTTTGAAAAATAGGCATGAAATCTACAAATTGACATATACATTGTGTATCACAATTTGTATATGAGAAACACGAATAATGCAACAACTTTTTTAGAAACACGAATGAACTTTTTGGACAACCTAATATTTTTTTGCGATTTTAGGACCGCATGCCGTCGAATTAATTATTTGCCCCGAGAAATTATAAAACTTGTTTTTCTTAACTATTTCTATATATTATTTTACTGAATTTTTTTAGCAGTGTGCAGTCCTGGACCTTACATTGTCTGTAAGCTATCAAATGACTTAATTGAAATTTTAAAATTGACAGAAAAGGTTTGGGTGAAGCAAAATTTTTCAGGTATAGTTGTAGTGTTTATGTATTGACCTGGTAATGTTTTATGTATTTTATTGTAGCGCGTGATCTATATAGTGTAGCTCAAAATACATCCTCTAAAGCGTGTCCTCGTTTGAGGTTTGATCTACCTATCAAATAGGCTAGGTCAGCATATGTTAGGGCGGATTAAAAAAAAGTTCTCCAAAGTACAAAAAAAATTAGAAAAACACGTTTGAGGGCTCTTGAAATATGCTGCACTGAAAAAAAACTTTTTTTCCATTTTTAACCGAAATTTAAAATTATGACTTATATTAATCATCACCTCTGCAAAACACCTTGAAGTCTAGACCGTGAAGTCCACAAATGGGTGATTAAGCGTGCATCCGGTAGCCCTGAGGCAAGAAGAAAATCCGTTTAAATTCGCTTGCTTATTTAAAATGCTTAGTGGATGTTTGTGCTAAACCTATTATTCCCTTTCTCTAAAAAGTTTTAATGACATTTCGATTTTTTTATCTTTCATTTTCAGTCGAGAATGTGTTTCGGGGAAGTGAAGAAAAAAGACTTGAAAATGGGTGGTAACAAATGCTTTCTTCTCTTTTTTTGATCCACGAAGATTTGGTTGATCACTTAATATGGAGTGATACCACACCAATCCGGAACACCTCCCCTTCTTTTTTCGACGGAGACAATTTAGAACGGCGATATTACTTGTTAGCACCCACTGTTTAGAAACATTTTATTTACGACTTTATGGTTTCGTTATTGTTAAGAAAAGACACTTTTCTTCTGCTTGTTAATTATTTTATATGGGCGACGGTGAATTCATCTACACCGAATTCATCTACACCTAATTCATCTACACCTAATTCATCTACAAACGAATTCATCTACATCGAATTCATCTACATCGAATTCATCTACATTTTGGCATTCTGTTTGCGACACTGCATATTAAATTTCCTTTTCTTACGAGAATTCTAGTCACGGCTTTGACTCTCAAAGGGTCTTTAGTGGTCAGATTATACTTTGTAGGACGTACTGGAAGTAAACCTTATTCATTACTTTTCAGAGTAGATGCATGTTTCGTTTTATCAAGAAGGTTCTTAAGAATCACAGTTAAAATGATCAACAAAAACAAGTTTAGCTACGCGAGTGACGATAAATTTTCTCACAGCACCAAATCTATTGGAAAAGCAACCTCGCCTTTTTTTCAAGCAAAATGTAATCTGATCTATGGGGCAAGCAAAGTCCCACCACATCGAAAATGCCCATTACACCAGATTTTTGAAATCTTAAACTTAGCTGAACGAGTTGACATACAAGGACATAACACGTACGTACCGATTTATTACTAATGCAAAATGGCTACACATTAACCTACACCCCAAAACTTTGTCCGCGCCTCTAATAAACCTAGTCAAACTATCCGTTTTATTTTATCAGAAGGCTCCTGTGTAAAATAACAATCAACAAAATAAGAGATAAATGTGAACAAAAAGATAGCATCACGTAAAAGACAATTTTCCAGCTAATATTTCTTCAGTGATTATTTTGCGGAAAGCATCCATTTTTTTAGCTTCGAATTCCATCGAACCATTTCGAGAGGCCCGCTCTGCAAAGACGCACGTAAATACGCCGCAGTCGTCACTGTTGAGCTGTCGTGGTAACTCCTGAAAATCAAATTTCATTAAAATAAAATAATCAAGTTTGGATTATTTACTTTCATGCAAAGACCCGACCAAGTCAAACTTTCCAGACCTGAGATACCAGTTCGCTCAGAAAACTTCTTTAGAAACTCCCTAAAACAATTTGCCGGTGAAAACATTTGAAAAGTTTCCAGTTTCTTACTTTAGCAAATTGAGGTGTTTAGTGCCATCGACACGTAAGGAATCGTAGTACAGGATCTTTTGTTTAATCATATCAACGACCTAATTTTTGGAAATGTAGGATTATCAACTTGAAAAAAAGTATACCACAAGAGACCAGTGATCAATTGTGTGAATCGGCACCAAAAGAATATCGTAGCGGAATAAGTGTACGGTTCGCCAAACACTTTGGTCAAGCATCACCATCGACCCTTTTCCACAAGCTGCGTGTAAAAAAGCGAATCGAAAGCGTAGGCCTCAAAACGAAAAATAGAACATGTAAAGATCACAGTGAAAATTCACCCTTGGCAGCTCCGAGTTCTCATTACTTCGCTCCATGATGAGCTTCAAATAGTAGTCGATAATTTTATCGTTCAGCCACTCTTTTGGTTGAAGTCGCTTAATGTCCCGCTGTCCTATAGTCATTTGGAATCTGCTTGCACCAATCTCACCAAAAGAAGCATCAAAAGAAACATTTTCATCTAAAGATCAAGCAGAATTATAAGATCTTCAAAAATAAGCTTGCCATTCGGAGATATAACGTCCAGCAGATCGAAGGATTTCTTGGACTTTTTCGCCTCGTTTTTCCACGAAAATCAAGGTCGCATTCGTCGGCAAGCACTAAAACTAGACTAAAGCTATGACTGAGTCTAAAAAAATACCTTGCAATAAATTTGAAGATTTAATGGTTACACTTCCTAGATTAATTGCAATCGCTTTCAAAAAGTCCACCTTTGTTGGAAACTCATGGTAGCGGCCAACAACCTTTTTGATCCGCTCATTTGCATGTCGATAAGCAATACCTCTTCTTGGTGTGTTCTCGCCTGCATAATATGCCGCTACTCGCTGCTGAGACAAAGCAAATTCCTTTCGGAGCCCTTCAATAAGCTTCCAGATTGTCGGATGAGATGCTGCCATAGTCCGGATCATTTGACCATTGAAAGACTCGATTCCATTACTTATTGTTGGCTCTCCTGTCTCGATTAGCACTCGAATATTCCATGCTTTTGTATCAGGGTTTTTATAACCCAAGATTAGAAAGATAAACAACGTATATGGTGAGTAAACCGTAGGGTGGGTAAGTTAACCACTTATAGAATCTATAGGCCATCGGAAGTGGGAATAACCACCTGAAGACAAGGCAAATCACCTAAGGTGTATTTGGGCCACCTTTTCTGTTGTAATCAAAATGATGAGTAATGGAGGTAGATACCTCTTAAGAGTAGGTCCTTTGTCAGGTATTAAGAATCCTAGCTGTTAAATAAGTGAACTCATTTCAATACAAAATGTAGGGAATTTACCTGTGGGGAATTTACCATGTAGGGGAATTTACTGTGGAGGAATTTACCGTGGGGAATTTACCGTGGGGGAATTTACTGTAGGGCAATTCACCTAATGCCCTTAGAAACTCTTATGAAAGGTTACAAACAGAATGCCAAAATGTAGATGAATTCGATGTAGATGAATTCGTTTGTAGATGAATTAGGTGTAGATGAATTAGGTGTAGATGAATTCGGTGTAGATGAATTCGGTGTAGATGAATTCACCTAGTGCCATTTTATATGCTTCCTTTTTTAAATGAAGACAATTTTTTTAATAATTGGAGCATTGGACCGGTCGAATAAAAACTTGGTCAATTGACCTGTACCATAATTCAATATTTTCTTCAAAAACTGGAATGTCTGCTGGTTTCATAACATTAGGTTGCGTCAAATTTTTGCACTGGATTTTTCTAAAGAAATGTTGTGTCATTGTGTTTTTCCCATAATTTTTTTGACAAATTTTCAAAAGCTGAACTTTCATTTTTTTATCCAACATTATCAGCTTCAAATCGTTATCAACTTTTGAAAATTTGTCAAAGACTCTGTGAAAAAAAACACGAACATTTCTTTACAAAAAAACGATGCGAAGATTTGGCTCAACTTAATGGTAAATACGTGAGTGACAATCTTTTGTGGATATCAACTTATTCAATTACCAAAAAAAAAGAAATTCCAAAAAAGCTTGGAAGTTACTGGAATAACCCCCCCCCTCCAATAGTTTTTGCAGGGTACTTAAAACCACCGTTTTTGAAAATTTGATATTAGCATAAGCTTAAGACCTATGGGCATAAGCTTAAATTATTAAGGGGTTCATTCCAGTGGCCTTTCATGCGAATATTTAGATTTGATAATTTGACCTGTTTGAAGATCCGTGAACCATTTGTAGATATTTTGTGGCTATATTTTTATCCGAACTGTGACTTCAAATGACATTTCATGCGTGAATTCCAATAAAATGTGTTACATCAAAAGAAATGTCTGGTCAAAGCGCATGAATAGAATCCACATTTTTTATTGGATGAGAAAGTAAATTCCCATCGAAACTGCATTATTATTTGTTTTTTTTTGAGAGAAATGTGATTGAGGTGAAATGTGGTCAGTCGTTCAACACCTTGTGCTCCTCTCCTCAAATAACCAAGTAGTCTTGATACACAAAGGGAAGGTGGAAGGGCATAATAACAATAATAGAAGAGTACAGCTATTACTACTCGTATCCTTAGTTGTTGAAAAACATCTTGTAAAATGGCTGAGGATACATTGCTTTTCACTTAGCTTTTTTGATCATCTAAATCAATTTTTTAGCTTATTTTGGTACTTGTTCAGTCTAGAAAACAGCCCAAACTATACTGACCGCGCCGTCCGCAAACCGAGCCGAACGGGACTTGCTTTGACTAGACGGAAAGTTCGTAAGGCAAACAATGGAGACGGCCGGCCAAAAAAGGATGCCCTCTATTTTTCGAATATTCTTCCAGATATTTTAAATTTTCGACGTGACCCCTGAAGTAACCCCCCCCCTTGAAATAACCCCCTGAAGTAACCCCCTAGCTCAAAATTTTTTTTGTCCTGGAAGGAAAAGAGCCCGTCCTAACGTACGCTGGCCTACCCTAGCCTAAGCCTAAATTCCTTCCAGGACATAAAAATTTTTGAGCTAGGGGGTTACTTCAGGGGGTTATTTCAGGGGGGGGGGTTACTTCGGGGTTTTCACGGAAATTTTCTAGTCAGTATGCCCCCATTCTATTTTCTTTAAATAACCCAAAATCACCTTCTGAACAGTTTTTTTGCTAAACACGATAAAAAAAATATTTTCATAGCTCTTTTACGGCGATTTATCACATTTTTCTTGTTGACGCCGGCCAAAAAAAGCCTATATATCAAAGGCTATGATGTGTTCTTTAAAAAAAAATTTTTTTCATGTCAAAAAGATTTCCTTTGAAAATTAAAAAACACTCAATAAAATGACCCTTTTTCGAAAACAGTCAAAAGTGCTATTCGTTGGGATTGTGTTTTTCGAAACTTTGAGATGATAGTCTTGCTGTAGCATTTTAAATCAAGAGTCTTGCTCGGATTCAAGTCGTAGAAAAGTTTTTATGCGTATCTCCAACCCTTCAAGTCATCTATGATCCATCCGAAGGCGCAGGAGGCTGAAATTAGATAATTGCGAGCGAAACGATTGAGCAGAAAGGCATACAGAAATTCTTTTTTTCCTCAATTCCAGCCGAAAAATTGTGAAATATAACCAAGAAGTACGTAACCACCTTTTTATACAAGAAATTGAGAATTTTTTAAAAATATTTTTGGAATAAAAAAGTGTCCCACGCGCGTTTTTACGTGTTGTTATTGGCAACGGTCCTTCAAAATATTAATTTAAAAAGCCAATTTTAAGATGAGTGTCACCCAAGAGGGGAGACCTAGGAAATGGAGATCTGCCAGAAGGCCTCCAACATGTGCATTTGTTATTTTAGTACTAGCTGTTTTAATTCCGTCAAGGACAGAGGCTATTTCCTACAGATGTGAAAACAATCAAGGTGGATTAGTAATCATACAATATTTTTAAATATTTGTAACTTCTTGCTTTATTTTCGTAGTACTGATTGTACAAAACTTCGGTAATGACACCATCAGGATGCACTGCCAACGCCTCAATCTTTGCGGCAATGAAAATCTGGTAGGGGGTTTTTAGGAAAATATTCGACAGTGACTTTTTTGTTCCGTTTAGATAAAATCGTGCGAACTTTTAAAATAGATCAAAATCGTGTTTTAACAGCTTTTCAATAATTCAAGCAGCAATTTTAGGTGGGAAATACATTAATGTCAAAGAAATTTAAATTAATCACAAAGCTCCACCTTATTTTTGCATACTGGATCGTGCAAAAAGTGCCACATTTCCGGTTATTAGTAGTCTTCTAATTGGTCTTGGATACATCTCGTAAGTGGGCTCAGGCTGACGAACTATCCCGGATTTTCCCTATTTTCGCCCGGATTATTTGATCTGGGTACATTTTGTAGTATGTTCGAACCAATGCACGGAATTGGCTAATAAATAATAACAAATGTCAAAAATAGATTTTGGTAAAAAAGCCCCGAAATTGAAAAGTTGAGTTGGTCACCCTAGGCGGGCTGCCCTTTGTCTCTTGTCTCAAAAAGGCAAAATGCAGAGGAGGGCGGCACATCTGAAAGACATGTCACTTGATCCAGAGCTAGTTTGACGTACTAAAACATTTAAAATAGGTTTTTCATGCTGTGTTAATAATTGAATAGACGATTTGAAAAAGTATAAAAAATCTGGGCGTAATCGTTTTGCCAATGAAACTTTTGTCAATGAGATCTTTTTGCCGATGAGATCACTTCGCCGAAGGTATGTTTTCGCTAATAGCTTTTTTTCTTAAGTATTGTTCTTTATTTTTCAGGCAAATTACCACTTATTTTTTAGCCAGTAAGATGAGCTACAAATGAGTAATAGTTAAGCTGACAAAGAAATAAGAATATTTGAGAAAAGAAGTTATTGGCGAAAGCATACCTTCGGCGAAGTAATCTCATTGGCGAAAAGATGCCATTGGCAAAAAGATCTCACTTGCAAAAGTTTCATAGGCAAAACGATTACGCCCCAAAAATCAGCAGGGCAACAATCTCTATGATGCATTTTTTTAAATTTTAAAATTGCAGAATTGTAACTACGACCACGAACAGCCGACGTGTGGCGGCAAGAATAATTTTGTTTCTCACGTCAACCAGTTGGCTCCAACTGGACCGTAAGTTAATTTGGTAGCATTTTCAAAGCTCAAACTGGTTAATTCTGATGCCTAATTGCAGTGTAAAACACACCTGCTGTGAACTCAAACACTCTGATGCGCCTGCTACTGCCACTGTTCCTGGTAATTTTTGTTCTGATCTTAACCACAGCTATAATTTAATAAAATATTGAAAAAGGGGGTTTCTCAAATTTTCAATGAAACAATTAAATTTTTATCCTTGTTCATATTGGCAATTTTAAGTATCATATTTCTTTTAGTAGTACCCATGTTCTAATAGTAACCCCACCCTTAACTTACAATTGTCTAAACCTTCTGTTTTTATTAACTTTAATCTTCTTTTTTTGGAAATTTATTTTCGTTTCAAAAGCATCAAAAGTCCAAAAAATTTCGAGCGTTTTTTTCAAAAGAACTTTATACGACATTGTGTTTTCTGTGAATTTTATGATTATTTTGTGAAAGTTGACCACAAATTTTGTAGCTTTAACCTATGCAATAAATCGTCAAAATTCCGAAAATGGTCATACGATTTATAGAAAATACACGATGCCACAAAAAGCTATTTAAAAAAGCGTACGAACTTCCTGAATAACGAATAGGATATATAGAGAAAAAAGAAATTAAAATTAGTAAAATTAATAGTTAAAGAAAATTAATAGTTAATAGTTATAGTATTAATAGTTAAAATTAATTTGGTTTATGTCATTTTATATGATTGAGCGAAATTGACAGAGGTTATAGGATGGAAGTTAGTTGAAACCTGAAATCTATCGCTATAAGATAGTCTAACCGAAAAACATTTTGAGGTCACAACGGAAATGATTGTTTTGTGTACGAGTTGCCGGATGGCTCTCCAGCTTCCAAGACCAGCAAAGATGAGGAGCGGAAACGAAAAGTGCATTCTGTGGGTCTCGACGACTACACAGTCTTCAGAACGCCGAACAGATCCCTGCCCAGTTCGATGGATATGTGGGATATAGGATGAAGTTGTTTATGTTGCGCAACAAATCCCCTCCCACCCTTGTGGTCAAGTCCATTGAACGGGTGCCGTAAGTTTTTTTACTATCAACTTACAATGATAAACTCAACTTCTAAATATTTTGCTTTTAGAGAAGGCTACCGAGTGACCATCTGCCGACCCCGCTGTGGAAAATTTAACCGAGAAGGCGAGGTGGGCACTGACCAACACACTGTTGCTAAACCAGATGAGTGGGCAGCTGCCAGCTGGAGTTCCTGGACCTCTTCCACGTAAGCATTCCTCTGTTATATAGATTTCGATCAATCAAAGCTAAATCCAAAGTGAGATTTAGGGGGGGGGCTGTGGTCTAAGGGGTGTTGTCTAATAGAGAATGGTGTTCTATTAAAAAGAATACGGTATAATGTCAAAAGCACAATGTTTTTTTGTCCGCCCCCCCCCCCCTCCTCTGTGATTTGAATCTTGCCCATTCAAGTGCCATCAGACCAAAAACCTAAACCACACGAGGACCAAAGAGAGAGACTAGGGGAGACTATACTGACAAAAAGTGGCGAAAATATCCAAAAACTCAAGTAAAAACTGCCAGATCCAGCAGAAGCAAAAATTTTTGAGTTGTCGTTATATCGAGACTTAGAATTTTTAGATTAAGAATTTTTTCCGATAAAAAGTTCCTATTTTCTATCATTTTCTAATGTCTTGGTACCGCTATAAGCATTTTTGCAAAATAATTAGTTTTCGCATAAAAATTGTATTGTGGACCAAGTTAATGATTTAGGCTTCACGCATTTTTTTTTTAAATTTTTTCTTCACTACTTTTTGCGTGATCTCAATTCTTTAAAGCAGCTTTTTGTGAAAAGTGCAATTTTTGACAAAAAATACCAACAAGGGAACCATTCAAGCTGCCTTACGACGTGATTTCAAGACCTAAATAGCTGCCCTAAAAACACTTAGAAAAACATGATTAATTATTTAAGCTGGACTTCTTGGAGCACAACTACCTGGAGTGCTTGGGACGAAGCTGCTGGCAGCAACAACGGCTCAACCGTCAAAAGAAAGAAGTTGCGCGGAGAGCGCACTCGTACCTCCAGCAGTGAAGGAGATGATGACGGCAGCGCCAGTGCTTCCGCCAATGCCAACGCCAACTCCTCAGCCACTCTCAATGGTTCAGCAGATCTGGCTGCTGGGCTAAACTCCAACTCCAAAACAAAAACCTTGACTGGAGATGCAAACAGACCAAGAGAAGGGGGTGATGGTCAGCCAGCTGGAGGATCCGGAGCCATAATCAATACCAACAACATCAATATTAGTGCTGCTGGTGGTCAATCCGGTGCAGGTGGAGCAGGCGGAAATGCAGTCGGAGTGGGTGGTCCCAGCAACGCTAGTGCTGCGGCTGTAGCAGTGGGTGTGGGAGCTGGAGGAGGAAAAAGAGGAAAATGTCACAAGAGCAACAGGGTCTGGACAACAAGGGGCTGGATCCAACAAAAAAGAAAATGGTAGAAGTGGTTTGGAAGAAGAAGGAAATGAACCTAAAGGAAATGGCAAAGGTGATCCAAGTGAGAAGAACGGAGATGGATCAAAGAAGGGTGGAAACAAAGGCAAAGGATCTGGAGGCAAGGATGGTGGAAGTGGTTCAGGAGATGAAGATGGACCTGGTGGTCTGAATGGTGGCAACGATGGTGAAGGAAAGGGGCTAAAAGGTGGTGATAAAGATGGAAAAGGGGAAAATAAAGGAGAAAATGGTAGTGATAATGGTGAAAAGGGAGGCGATGAAGACCAAAAGTCAGGCGGAAATGGCAAAAAGACGGATGCTAAGTCAGATAAAGGCAGTGGAGATGCATCTTCAGAACCTAAAAGTGACGAGGATGGCAGCAAAAATGGAAAAGGCAAAGACGGAAAGCCAAATGGTGAGTGGTTTGCATAATTATTGTCGAGACACAGTTGATTGATAGATTAGATAAATTGTTGCAACGAAAAGTTGATTGAAACACTAATTGTGTCCTTCTCATACAATTTTTTTGCAGAAGCTTCTGGTGGTAAGAGCTCAAAAAATAGTAAAACAGGGGATGGTGGATCCAGCGAAGAGGAGAAGAAGGAATCTGGTGAAGAGGAGAAAAATGAATCTAATAGTGGTGCTTCATCTCCCGAGAAAAAAGAGAAATTAGGCGACAAAAAGGATAAAACAGGAGGCAATGAAAAAGAAAAGGTAGATTTTGTACCAACAGTTTTTTTTAAAAAGCAGTGTTTAATTGAGAGTTTTTTAGTAGGGGCTGGCATTTACAGCTAACTTTCGACACTGTTTCTACCTTTATTTGCTACCTCCAAAGGTCTTGAGGATCTTTAAGGGCTGATATATGGTTTGAGACATATTGACAGAGACAGTAATAGACCCCTTTATGCTGTCTTATGCAGGTAACAAATAAAAGTAGAAATCAATGTCCGAAGGTAACCGCTAATGTGTGGACTTTAAAGGGCCATTGCCACCTGTTTTGAACTGTCCCCGCCAATTCAAATTTTTTTGCGTAATCATTCAACTCCTGTTCGGGTTTTTCAGCTTGCTTTCTAACAAAACAAGGCCTAGAATTTAATTTTAGGTATAGTTTTGTTAAAAACCAAGTTGGGAAATTCGTACTTAAATCCAATGATAAAGAAAAAAACTTGAATTGGCGGGGGACAACCGTTGTCGGAGACGGCAATGGCCCTTTAATGTAAAGTTAGACATCAAAACTTCAAAACCAAACAACAATAAAAAATCCGCGGATAGAAAAAATTCGTAGAAACAATCAAAAATAAAATTTTTTGTCGATATTGCGACAGAAAACATAGGTAGAAGAGTCAGAAAACCAGACATAAGAAACCAGAAATAATAGATAAATTCGACGCTGGAACTTCAAGCTCTGTCGGTTGCCGTAAACTTATGCTTGATGTTTTTGCAAATAATGCTAATTATAGTTCTGAGAAAGGTAAAAGGTCAACGTCTCAAACGAAATTTTCGGCACTAGTGTATTAAAGGGGGAAGGTTAACTTTATGTACGCATCGCCTAAGTCACGACTTAAAATACCACTGAGACAAAACCTTATTTTCTTACCTTCTTTTATATACAAGTTTGGTACAGTCAACCTTGTCTAGAAGCTACACGTCTCTATAAGCTACAGCTCAAAAATATTTGGTTGGTTCTCAATGAAATAAAGGCAAACGGACCCTCTTCATAAGCTACACCTACTCCTCGTTATAAGCTACAGCTGGGGCGGTCCTGACCAATAAACCGACACTCTGTTTAAGCTACAGTCGAACTAAAAAAATCAGATCCAAACTCATAATGGCTTCAAGTTTTCACTGGTCTTCAACTTTTTAAAAAGCTCCTCAAACTACGTGTAGGAGATGGGGGTATAAGTGGAAAAATACACACCGAGCACTTATGCAAAAATAATTTGTCATGTGAGTTTCTGCCTTATATTTGACGTAAAGTCTAGACTTTCATCGGACCTGTACTAAATTTTTGAAGGAAAAGTTGCGATCTGATATTTATAACCTAGGTCTACTTTTCAACTTTACGTAGAATGGGCTAAAAATAAAAAAAAGTTTCATTGAAATTAAAAAATTGGCGGTGAATAAGCTATGACTTGTACAGTCCAAAATTCAAAAAATGTATTTGAACTTTATGGTATAAAATCATTCAGGCTGGCAAAACTGGGGTTGATGGCGAAAATGAACAGTCTAACAAAGGCGATGGATTAACCAAAGGTAGTGCCAATGGTGGCAAAGATGA
Organism: Ditylenchus dipsaci; assembly: GCA_004194705.1. NCBI lineage: Eukaryota > Metazoa > Nematoda > Chromadorea > Rhabditida > Anguinidae > Ditylenchus > Ditylenchus dipsaci. Next base: position 127,433 of record SADC01000143.1, on the reverse strand, counting down.
AGTCAAAGAAGGGGGAGGAGAAGAAAAAAGTGGCGAAGAAAACAGTGGCGACAAAGCTCCACAAAAGACCGACTAAAACCCGCCAGTGACAGCAACTCTAGCGAGCAACCAGTCAGTAACGGAAAAGAAGGTAAAAGACTGATAACGGGGACGGCAATAATGCTGGCAGTGGAGTTGGCAAAAAAAGTCCTTCCTCTGCCGAAGACAATAATGGAGGAGCACAAAAAGGCGACGGTGAAAAGAAAAGGAGAACAGCGGAGAGGATACTAACAACAAAAACGCAGGTAGTGGTGGACCAACAGGAACAGGGGATAGCAATGCCAAAGATAAAATCAAGGGTGGCCCAGGAGACACTGAAGATTCTAAAGGTAGTGGAGATGGGGACGCTAATGGTAGAGGAGGCGATGGACAAGAAAGAACTGAAGGTGGCGATGATAAAAGCAAGGGCACTGAAGGTGTAATGGCAAAAGCAGGGGTGGGCCAGACGGAAGTGGAGACGGGGATGCCAAGGGCGAAAGAACTGGAAATGGGAATAGCAAAAGTGACGGCGGAACAGAAGGTACTGAAGGTGGCAATGCCAAAGGCAAGGGAACGGGAGATGGTAATGCCAAGGGCAAAGGAAATGGGAATGGTGATGTCGACGGTAAAAGTAACAGTGGGCCAGAAGGTACTGGAGACGAGGATGAAAATTCCAAAGGCAAGGCAAGTGGAGATGGTGATTCGAATGGCAAAAGCAACGGTGAGCCAGGAGGAACTGGAGATGGGGATGCCGATTCTAAAGGCAGTGGAGAACCAGATGGAGAAGCCAATGGCAAGAGCAAGCAAGACGTCGAAAATGGTTCTAAGGAAAAAGTAGTGAAGGAGGAGAGACTGGCAATAATGGAAATTCCTCAGCATCCAAGCCATTTTCGGGAGAGACCGATAAAGACCTGTTGAGCGGAGAGGGAGATAATGGTGGGTTTTTGAGATATACCGTATTTAATCTAATAAACGATCCCAAATCGTGTTCTTGGTATTGTGTTTTTTACTCCCTTTCTAACTATTGTCTTTAGCAATTCACCACTTATTTTGTAGCCAGTGAGATGAGTTACAAGATACCGTATTTCCTCTGAAAGGACTTCGGGGCCTTTTAATTCAAAACCCTAATTTTCGGAAAATTTTGAGGTCGATTTTGAGATTTTTGGGTGAAAATCCAAAATCGAAAAAGCAGAGTGGGTAGATCTTGTAGTAGTTAATAAAGGCTAAAATTCATTTGCGCCTCAAAATGCTCATTTACGCCCTCAAATTGCTCATTTACGCCCTCAAATTTATTATTTACGCCCTCAAATCGATCAAATTGGGTGGGAATTTCCTATTTTAGATGGCCATATTTTCAGAACTCGAATGTCTGACTGTGTTTAGACTTTCCAAACCGGTATCTTCAGTTTCCCTGAGCCATTCTGTAGGAGAACGCATGAGGAGCTCACTCGAGCGACCCTGAGAGCCGCAAAAAATTTGCACTATATCGAGGTTCGTACTAAATCGGGGTTCCACTTTCGATACTTTCAAAGACTTTTGACCAAGTCCATCGAACTCGAGGTCGCACTAAATCGGGGATTGACTGTACCAGAGAGAGAGAGGTAAGTTTTCTCAGGCGGAGGTGCACTGGTGATGGTACCTAGGTGAAGTACCTATGTGGGTACCAAGTGGTCGTCCACTTGGATCAAAATTTTTTTTAACGTTTTTCATGTTCCGAAACCTGTTTTTTGGATTTATTCGGGCATGCTGAAGATGGTTTGACGGTGGTAAAATGCCGTGTTCTCAAGTATTTTTTGAGTGTTGTGAAATAATTGATTTTGGTGAAATCAATTATTCACCAAAACTCAAAATATACTCGAGAACACGGGATTTTACCACTGTCAAACCATCTTCAGCATGGCCGAATTAGTCAGAAAACAGGTTTTGGAACATGAAAATGTAAAAATTTCTATGATATAAGTGGACGATCGGCTGGTTTCGCTGGTTGAGACTAAAAAATTTGAATTCCCGCAAAATGTTGGCTAAAATAAGCATTTTGGTCGATTTGAGGGCGTAAAAAAGAAATTTGAGGGCGTAAATGAGTAATTTGAGGGCGTAAATAAGCATTTTGATCAATTTCAAATTTGAGGGCGTAAATAATTAATTTGAGGGCGTAAATGAGCATTTTGAGGGCGCAAATCACCTATAGCCGTTAATAAAACGCAATAAAAAGCGATGTAAAATTATTGCTCTGGGCTGAGGTGCATATTTCCAAAGTCAGGGGGCCCTATATAGAAAACATCTGGTGAGTGGTAATTTGCCTGAAAAAAGTTTCCAAAAAATGAGTCAAAAACATAATGCCACAAATACGTTTTTTTAATGGGTAAAACGGAATCGTAATTTTGCAGCAAATTCTCGTAATTTTGCAGCAAATTTTCATAAATGACTTAGATTGCTCAGAAGTTCTGAGTCAGAACCCCACCCTGGAGTGGCCAGCAGCCCATGAAAGTAGGTTTGGGGGGTTTACTAAAGGGGGGGGGTTAATTTTTGGCGAAAATTCGATTGGGCGGATCAGAATTCCAGTTCGATGTGCTTAATTGCTCAGACTTTCAGGTTTATGGTGGTTTTGAGTGGTCTAGGGTGAAATTCTGAGCGATTAAGCCCATCGGACTGGAATTCTGATCCGCCAATCGAATTTTCGCAAAAAGTTTACCCCCCCCCCATTTCAATCAACCCCAAAAAACCAACTTTCAGGGGCTTCTGACCACTCCAGGGCCTAGCAGACTATTTGAAAAGTGAAAATGAAAAATTGAAAATGAAAAATTGAAAGTGAAAATTCTCAAGCAGACTAATATTCGAAAAATTGAAAAATTGAAAAAAAAAGTGAAAATGAAAAATTGAAAATTTTTTCATTTTCAAGCAGACTATTGAAAATTGAAAAATGAAAAGTGAAAATTTTTTCAATTTTTCATGAAAAATTGATGACCGGTCATCACGTCATCAATTTTTCAGAATTTTACATAGCTTAATTCTGGGGCTATTTTTATGCGCTGAACACGATTTTGGGCTCAGATTTTGTGTTTTTGTGATAGAACAAGTAGTAAGGCACTAGTAAAGGATCCTTGTCCAAAATATGCCTTGGTCCCCCTGTTGTTTTTGTGAAAAACAGCTTGTGCCATTCACAAAAAAACAACAGGGGGGACCAAGGCATATTTTGGACAAGGATTCTTTACTAGTGCAGTAGTAAATTGCTTTATTTGCTTCTACTTCATGCGATGTCTGCAAGCGACAGTGATAACAGCAGTGAAAATGGTGCTATTCGTTCGAGGGTGTTTTAACTAAAAGGCACATTTGGTAAAATTTCTTTTGGTAAAGGCACATGTGGTAAGAAAACTCTTTGGTAAAGCACTTTTTCCGTGGATATTTTCGGGTGGTATATCTTTTTGGTCATAGAGTTCTTGTTTTTGGCCATAGATCTTATTGGCTGTTTTGGTCACAGAGACACCGTTTTCGGAGGCAATAGACGTTTTTCCAATCATCTAAAAGCACTTTATGCTCTCCGAACCCCGTTAAGCACCTAGTGACCAGGACTTTTCAGGGCGTTTGGGTGAATTTACCCTTACTCTGGAGTTACCTGGATATAAACCTGTCCAGGTGGTAGCCACCCAGGTTTGGAGTTGGGTAGGTAAAATCGCACTTTTAGTCTTAACAAGCCGAATTCCTCACACAATTTTAAGTAAGAAAAAATGGTTTATTTTTTATTATAAAGAAATTTAATTTTGTAGGCCATCCAGGTGGACATCCACCTGACCAGGATTTAACCACCACACGTTTTGGGTTTGCGTGGGTGAAATATTGATTTTTGTCCTGACAAACCTAATCTAACACATAATTTTATGTTAGAAAAAATGAGTATAATTAAGAAGAATTTTAATGGGAGGAAATAGATATAGAACCCGGAGAAAGAAAAGGAAAGAGAAGAAAAAGTAGGAATAAGAAGGTCTTTGACACAAAAACAACTACAAAGTGCCTTACTAAAAAAAAATTTACCAAATATGCCTTTACCAAAAAAATTTTACCAAATGTTCCTTTACCAAAGGAAATAGTCTGCTTTTTCAAATAGTCTGCTAGGCCCCAGGGTGGGGTTCTGAGCAATCCAAGTTATTTTATGAAAAATTTGCTGCAAAATTACGAGAATTTGCTGCAAAATTAAGAGAACTTGCTGCAAACCGAATTAGCTGCAAAATTACGAGAATTTGCTGCGAAATTCCGTTTTACCCTTTTTTTAATTTATTGTGTGGGGATGTTCACTAGAGAAAATACTGTGATTGCGATGGTTTGCCTTTGGAACTTATTAAAATATGAATTTTAGGTTCTGGTGGTTTGCCCACAACTACATTAACTAAGTCCAGTGAAGAAGCTCGCCCCGGCCACCAGATTGGGAGGAAGAAGGTTCGGGAGAACCTCATTCATCTACTTCAGGCGCTGGCGGAGAGGTGACAACCACCGGCTCACCTGTTCAGACAACTTCCGCTGCAGCTGCATCCGGTTCTGAAGAGAATTTATCTGGTGAGACAGATAGTAAAAAGAACAAAGGCGAGGGTAGTGGCAACACAGTGGATGTGAAAACAGGAATCAACGTAGGTGACGGAGATAGCGCGGAAGTAGTGGCAGGGCTGGAGGACATGGCAATGGAGAGCATGGCACTGGACATGGTGATGGAAATGAATCAAAAGAAGATAGCGAAGAGGATGGATCAGGCGAGGGAAGCGGAGAAGGTAGTTTCTTTTGCTTTTAAAAATTAAATCGGTTCTCAAATCGGTTCTCCAGCAGGGTTGCGATTTGGGTACTAATTCATAACAAAATAGTACTTTTGGGGTACTAAATAGTACTAAAATAGTACCATAAAGTACTAGGGTACTAATTAGTACTAAATACTATTTCAGTACCTAGTACTAAATTAGTAGTTAGTACTCGTAGTACTTTTTCTATTTTTTGCGGCTTTTATGTTAAAAAGACACACTGCACATATGTTTGTTTGTTTTTAACATAAAATGACTAAGAAAAGTGTTACTCAGACAAGATGAATACATACTGTATTCTCTTTAATAGAAGCGCACTCTCTATTAGAAGCGCACTTTCTAATAAAAGCGCACCCCGAGAAGGATCGAAAAATAGAAGCGCACTCCCTAATAGAAGCGCACTTTCTATTAGAAGCGCACCCCTAGGCATTTCCCTACACTGTTTATAAAATTTTTTGAAGAATGAAACAAATTAGGTTAAATTGGCGCTTTTCAAACTTTTTCAATAGGCTTTGTAATAAAGACTATGAATAGGCTGCAATTTACGCATTCTACTTGACGTGTCAGCCATCGCTTGATGCGTTTCCGGTTTTTGAGTCCGCTAGATGCTTCCGCTCTTTCTCTAATTTGTAATGATTTCAGCAAAATAAGCGATCAAGACCGAAATGTAGACGACAGTGAGTTGAATGTTGAAAGCCAATTGTCTGGCCAAGAATCGTCTCGCAAGCGCAAAGCCTACACTGAAGAAGCAGCTGAAGCAGTGTGGGTTGGAAGCGACTGTGGTTCCTGGAGGGTGCACTTAGTTTCTTCAAGTTTGTTCTTTGCTTTATTTGTTTACGATCGGATTTGAATCGGATGTTTAGGCACCAGATGTTTGCTTGAGCTCATCATTCAAAGCCAAAATCAGCGAATTCTACGAGAGCTGGATGTCGCATGGCGAGAAAGAAGTGACAAAGGGAGGAAATCCGAAAGCTGCGCCGATGTCAGCCTATCTCTAGTGAATCGTCGATGCTTGGGACAGCCTTTCGAAGAAGCTCATCATCGAGTCGTTCCAGTCGTGTGGCATAACAAATTCCACCGATGGGTTTGAGGACGACGAGATTCACTGCTTCAAAGAGGATAAGCAGGTGCCAAGTGGTCGACGGAAGCTGCAGCTGGCACGCGAGAGAGAACGCGAGGTCCGGATAATGGAAAAGTGGATCTCGGTAAAGAGGAAGAAAATATTTTGAATCAAAGCGATGCGTCTATTGAGTGTTGATTGTTTGTTTGTAATAATTGTAAATAAAAAATTTTCGCTCAATACTGTAAACCTTATAAGGGGTTCGAAAATAGAAGCGCATGCGCTTCTATTAGAGAGAATACGGTACCTGTGTGTTTTTTGACCATAGTACTAGAATAGTACTATGGTCAAAATAGTACCATGTACTAAAATAGTTCCTAGTGCTAAATTAGTACATAGTACAAAATAGTATCTAGTACCAATGGTACTATTTAGTACTAGGTACTTTTTAGTACTTAGCACTATTGTAGTACTATAGTTAGAAAACAAACACAGATATGTATTCATCTTGTCTGAGTAACACTTTTTCTTAGTCATTTTATGTTAAAACAAACAAACATATGTGCAGTGTGTCTTTTTAACATAAAAGCCGCAAAATAGAAAAGTACTACGAGTACTAAGTACTAATTTAGTACTAGGTACTGAAATAGTATTTAGTACTAAATTAGTACCCTAGTACTTTATGGTACTATTTTAGTACTATTTAGTACCCCAAAAGTACTATTTAGTACTCAAAACGTCACCCTGTTCTACAGTCAAAGCTCGAAAACTCACTGCCTCAAAAAATTTTGCTGCTCAGCTGAGTCTGCACTTTCATGCCCCGATTTTCAAGTCGTTTCCAATTTTTTTTACGTTCCAGTCTGGTGAATCGTGGGATTCTGATTTTTTGAAAACAACAAAGAACAAGACTGTTCAAGACGGAACTAGTGGAAAAATTAATACAGGGCTCATTTGTCTGAGACAAAAAACGGACATTTGGAAATGTTTCTTAAGCAAGAAAAAGATTTCAACGTAAAATCTCGAAAATAAAACAGATTTGGGGCCTCAAAAGCACACAAAACTTTTTAAAAAGGACGTCTAAGAGCCCTGGGTTTATAGAATTTTAGAACCAGGTGGGAAATAAACTTTTTGAGGCAACGGGATATCGCAGTTCGACTGTAGTTGCACATTTTTTCTTTATTTATTTATTATTATTTATTTATTATACTTCTAAAATTTTTCGATTTGACAATGTGAAGAAATTCAAACTTTTCGCGTTTATCACTAATAATAACAACTAGGTTGATTGGCACCTTACAGTCTCCGAGTTACGAAAGCAATAAAATCAATATCACGCAGGAACCGACTGCTAAAGTTCACTTTTTCATATGAGCCGAAAACGCCTTTTAACTAGGGTTGTCGACGCGTCGAAATTTTGACGCGTCGAGCCGAGTGGTGCGTCGAAAGTCGAAAATTTCGACTCCTTGAGTCGAACGTCAAAATTTTCGACGCATCGAGTAGATAGTGAATGGCTAATTTATTCAAAAAAGTAGATATAGCTTAATCGGTAACGCTTTACTTGACCTCCCCCACGGCAGACCATTTTTTGTAAGAAATTTTTCAAAACCAATTGCATATTTGTGTTTCTCGACCACGATTTTTACGGTAAATAGTCAAGAGTATTAGATTGTATTTTTCGGCTGTCAAACCATGTTTTTCAGTATAGGCCGTGGCGAAAAGAGACTCTATATGCATTTTATGATCAAGAGTCTTGCTCTTAATTATGTTTAAGGTAAGTGAACTCTCAAGCCCCTTCGGAGGCGCAGGGCCTGTCACTGTACGCACCTAATCGTGACAGCCAACGCAAATATTGTACGCAAGCCTTGACAAAAAAAAAAGAATGATACCATTTGACAGAGCAAAAAACTGCACCAAAAGATGCTATTTAGTTAACATGTTTAACATAAAAAACTTCTCAACATCAGTCCCGAAAGAAATAGAAAAGGTATTTCCAAAAACTGATTTGACGTAAAACTTCCTTTTCGCTAATCAAAAACTAATTTTTAACATCAAATTCGTGTTTAGCATGTTTGATTTGATCAAAAACTGCTCTTTAATTTTCAAAATTACCTACAAAATTGGAACTATGCGCGATACAAAAATATTCAAATATTAAATTTTTTTAATTCAAATGTTTGTTGTCTTGAGTTAAATTCAAAATTTGAAGGTAATTTTAAAACCTAAAGACCAACTTGATAAGCAAAACAAAAACATTAGACTATCTGAATGTTGACCATGCCGAGTTTCTAGCAACTTTTTAAAAAAGAAATGTTCGGGGCTCTAAAGTACCCAATTAGAAAAACGGATTGTATCATCTTGTTCAGAATGAAAACTGGTCCTATCGAAACAATTACTACGATCAGGGCGCGGAGTGTTAACATTGCGTTTAAAAATCCCGATTAAAGGGGATTAATAAAAAACGTAACGGAATGACAGACAAGCAAACATAGTCCAAATACTATACAGAGATTAATAATGATTTTCGTTCTTTTAAAGGAAACTCTGTTGTTGTTCCTGAGGTTGTCCCGAGACTGGTACTGACAATGTTCCCGGGACCGGTCCTGATGTTGTCCCAAGACTGGTCCTGATGTTGTCCCAAGACTGGTCCTGATGTTGTTCCCGAGACTGGTCACGTAGTCGCTCCTGAGCCGGCCCTGTTCCAGCTTCTGCGCCAGCCGCAGCGCCCGCTTCAGCACCTGCTCCAGCACCAGCCCCAGCTGCGAGAGCTACCCCTGCTCGTACTGCTGGAGGAGCTCGCATTCTTCAGTTCCAAGACGTACCAGGGGTCACCCTCCATTGGCTCAAAGGAGTTGTTTCTCGGGAGACACTTTGGTGAGGACCATCACTGGAGACAAGCTGATGAGTCAGCTGGAAATCGGTGAGTAGGTTCAAAAATTTACTGGTCAAACAGGCATTATTTCAAAAAAATTATAGGTGATATGGCGCTTGTGCCCGCCAGCGGCAACCTCCTAAAATATGAGCGAGTAGAGATGTTCTACCACAGAGATCCCAAACTACTGTCAAATTTATTCAAATAGAGACCAGTTCCGGCAAATCTCTCTCACTGACCGTAGGTTTTTAATTAAGGGGAATTCTCGCGGTGAAATTTAGTTCACAGGCTCATCCGTGGTCAGAAAAATTAAATATTCACCGAAAAGATGTCTTTCACTCAATTATCCTTCACATTTTAGGAAAAATTACGTCTAATTTCTGAATTTCCCGTCTCGTTTCTAATATTTCTGGCTATTTTTAAAAACCTGGTTTTCTCGGTGGATGTCTTTATGTATTTTGGACAAACTTGTATCCCTTTTGTAGTTAATAATGAGCTATCAACTGACTTGTTATGATGCAGAAAACACCAGAAAAATTAGTTTTCATAAAACAAGTAGGATGGCTGAAGGTTCAAAATAGGCAAAGTAGTCAGATGTTGGGTAAATAAGGAGGCTTTTAAAAAAAAAAAGATATGGGAAGATTGCGCCAAACGAAAAATTGCGCCATTGAAATTCGCCAAAAAGGAGTCATCATTTGGTAAAGCTTTTCACTTTGATCTCATATCACTCCTATATCATTTTCTGCAAAATGAGCATATAATAGTTTAAGCGATTGTAGAAATCCTAGAGAATGTAACAAACGGAATTCGAGTTAAATTAATCTATGTTTGAAGTGTTTAAATCCATACATCTCTTATGGATTATTTGGCGATATCAATTTTACAGATTAGAAGACTATTGAATTCAACTTTCATATACCTTTACGGAGAAATGTTTGAGTAGAAGTTGTAAATTCCTACTTTTCAAAAAAAATGACATAATTTTACAATATTTGTAAAAAAATATCAGAATTATTATATCACAGTGCGATTGAACGCGCGACGGGCGCAGCTACGCTCGTTGTGAAATTTATTGTGAAATCTAGGCTCTCTCCTGTTTCGTCCAAATTGTTTCCGCCAAAATCGTTATAGCCAAAACGTTACATTTTTAATTAATTAGTTTTCTACATATGGTTTTTTAACTAATTTTGTGAATATTCTCATTTACAAGTTTATACTCAAATTGAGAGCAGGGCTATATTTTGCGTATAAGGTTGTAAATGACCATGTCTGCAATATTTGCTGAAAACCCCAAAAGTTCTCAAAAAGTGCACAATTCCGGAAATTTTAGGGCTTTCAGCAAATATTGAAGACATGGGCATTTACAACCCTAAACGCGAAATGTAGCCCTGCTCTCTAGCATCAATTTGAGTATAAACTTGTAAATGAGAATATCCACAAAATTATATAGAAAAACCATATGTAGCAAACGAATTAATTAAAAATGTAACGTTTTTGGCTATAACGATTTTTGGCGGAAACAATTTGGTACGAAACAGGAGAGAGCCGAAATCTATCGTGGAATTGTGTCGTTTTTCTCGATGAATCAATTGAAGTTTTGGAAAACTGCGATGGCGCAATTTTCGTTTCTGATAATTTTCGTTTAACCAAAAAAAGCACTGCACATTGCAATAACTCAAACTATGTTTCAAGTTTTATATTTATGTTTCGAGTCAGATATAGCGGAGAGTTGAGCCTCTCAGTCCGATCGTACTTAAATGTAAAACCTGGTAAAAAAATCCATTCATCAAAAAAAATGGTTTCAGCCCTACACCTACTGCCATTTGGAGAGTGTTCAGAGATGCTCAGCAGCAATCTGGATATGGAGGGAGTGCAGGAATGGATGCGTAAAGCAAGGTACATCCTAATTTCTACTAATCTTGATTCTTATAAAGTTTAACAGGGAAAGGCGGTGTGCACCAAACCTAGCGTTTGTGTATAATTTTACGCTGAACACGATGGCTAAATATTCAAATTTAATATTGGCAAATTTAATATTTAATTTAATATTTAATCTTTTTTTGTCCTGAGCGGAATTCAAATTTGACAGTGACTTTGGATTTTTAATAGTAGTTATATACCGTATTCTCTCTATTAGTTCCACACTCTCTATTAAACCCACACCCCAACTTCGACGACCTCTATCTCAGCTCAGAGAAAAATTTAACAAAGCTGTTTATTGCATTTTCTTAACTTCCACGAGTTATACTGATTCCACTTTTTAGATTTTGGTTGAGCACCCGAAAATCTCGAGATCAACCCCAAATTTTCCGATTTTCGGACGATTGGAAAATAATCCCAAATGTGGAACTAATAGAGAGAATACGGTAAGCAAATCAACTACGCTGAACACTAATCCGGTGTCAGAACTAATGGTTTTCTTAGCGAAGACAAAGTTTTAGAAAATTTGTGTGGCGACTTACACATTCCTTTTGCCATTTTGTCATGATTTTATGATAATATATTGCTGTATTTAGTTTTTAAAGGGGCATGCCCACGCTAATAAGAGGTGCTGCCGGTTATTTCAAATTTTTTTCCTAATCATTGAAGTTCTGTACGGATTTTTCAACTTAGTTTCTAACAAAACCATACCTGAAATTAATTTAAGGCCTTATTTTGTCAGAAACCAAGTTGAAAAATCCGTACAGAAGTTTAATGATATGAAAATTTTTTGAATTCCCAAAACCAAAAGTTCTCTGTGGAATTGTAATCACTCAGAGACAATTCAAACGCAATAGATAGCCCTGATTACTTTTGCATTTTGAGATATTACACGCCCATGTAGTACGTAAATTTGAGCAAGAGTCATCTATAATTTGCTCAAATTCCAGGTGGTTGGGGATCAGCAAAAATCAGCTATTTTCAAATGATGTTTCACCCGTTCAAAGCCGTACTTATCTGAGATTTTTTCAGCCATCGTGTTCAGCGTAAATTCTTGACAAAACGCTAGCTTTGGTACACACTACCTTTGCGTATTAATTTTTCTTTTAGATTTGCGCACAAAGCAAAGACAGGAGAATGCCTGCTGTCTATGGATACATCGAAGGACAGAATCACTGTAGATAAAATTGTCAAGGTAAATTTTTGCAAATTATTTAGTGATTTTGATTGATCATTTTTGTATGGAGCAACAGAACCTTTGGGGCCCACTCGCCAGAACCAAAGGGGTCCCAGTCATTTAAGTCTAATGTATGCAAAAAAATGTTCAATTTGAATTCGCGCCTTACTTATTTTTTCGCATAGATTAGACTTAAAATGACTGGACCCTTGGTTCTGGCGAGTGGGGCCCAAAGGTTCTGGATAGCCTTTTGTATTTCTAGGTTGGCCGACGCTTCTCCAAAGGAATTTACTCGCCCATGACAGTGGAGGATCAAGTAAATTTTGTGAGTTTATGTTGTTAACTATTTGGTTGATTTAGTTATCACCAATGGAATCCTCTCTTCCTGCTTCTCCCAGATTGAAAGCCGTAAGTAATTTTCTAAAACTGTTATCACAGCTCGGTGTAGCGTTTCCTCCAAGTTCAAAGGGCAAGCTGAAACTTATTTAAGTCGCACTCAATTCGACCATTTTTAACCTAACTGTAATTTTTTTCACCGAATCTAAGATTATCCCAAAACATTTTTGTTAAAAAAAGTTTTGAAAAAAAGCGCACTAGTTCACCATCACAGGTAAGAAATCAGTAAAAAAGATATCATGAAATCCATGTAAAAGTCATCAAAATAGTTTAAAAAAGCAGGAGTTTATAGCTGAAGGGTTAATACTAGGGTTGGGATAATCAGCGGGACAATCTTTCAGGGAATATTCATAAACAGTCTCAAAAAGCAGTGATATTCTTCTTCGAAAAAATGGGACAAATCCGATGTCACGGCACGTTCACATCCGCATGAGTTGGTAACACCAAGTAAAGTGCTGAAGATGCGAACAAAAACCGATCTGTGTGAACGTGTCTTTAGAAGCAGTGTTTTTGCCGGACAGTGATATTCTCCGGTGATTTTCGGGAATATTCCCATCACCCAACCCTAGTTAGTACAGTCAACCCTCGATCAAACGACTCCTCGGTTTAACGGCTTCCTTGTTTTCCCAAGGAAGACCGTTAAATCGAGGGTCGACTGTGTGAAGGTTGACTGTGAACGTCGAACCTCGAACGTCGACCGCATATCAATAATTTAGCCAGAATTGATTTTTGGCGAAAATTTTCTCATTAATGGATTTTCCTGCATGACTTGATTTCAGACACCGTACAAAAGATAGCTTTGATATGCTCATGTCCTTTTACCATGCCTTCGGATACCTCTCAAGTATGTTGTTTTTGACTAAAACTATGACCAATTTCTTGCAATTTATTTTACAGACGTCGCTGATGAAACCATTCAAGAAATCCCCAGCTTGCTCATTCCGTCCACTTAATTTCCCATTATGTGCTGCCATTTGCAAAATATTGATTTTGTTTGCATAATAATTTATATGACCAAATTCCCACAACTTTCATACCTAATTTACTTGTTAATCGGGTAGTCTACGCTAGAGAATAAAAGACAACCTTTTGTTGATTTATTAGCAACTTATCATTAGCAAGAGTAAATTGTTAACAAACAATTGGAGAGGAACTGAGAGAGGATTAAACTCACAGGTACTCAAGGAGTGAGTTCCAAGGTCCACTCAGGGCTCGTACTCATTTGATCACAACTCATTTGATCCCACTCATTTGATCCCACCTCATTAGATCCCAATTTCGGTACTAGGCTAATTCACTCCCGGTAAATTCATTTCTCGGCAAATTTTCTCCCAGTCATTCCTCTGTCAGTACTAGGATTTGAATCCGCCTAGTAGCATTAACTTTTTGGTGCTTATTTCATAACCTTTTCGGGGCAAATCTGTTTTGGGAACCCATACCACACTAAACACCTAAATTATCCTCGAACTACTTTAAACCACTATAGAAAACTTCGAACGGCTCTAAAGCAACTGGATGTTCAGTCGACGAACCGACCTGTTGACTGATCGATGATCTCAGTATAAGTCAAACTGGACCATCCGATAATTTCCAGGATAATGGGTCTTCTTCTCTTTGTGGGCTCTCTGTGTTGTTTTTTAGTTTTCGTAAAGGCTGAATCATAAAGACCGAAAGTCTCTTACTTACTTGACCGTAGTTTCATACTTATCCCAACACAACCAGGAGAGAAGCATTAGAAGATTTTTTAGCAAATGTAACGAACAAATAAGTGACAAACGGAAAACATCATATTAGTTTTGAAATTCCTTATTTTGTTCTTTTCCCAACTCTACAATCGGAAACTTCGCCAGATAATGCTGTAAGACACCAGCGTTCGCAGATGAAAAAACGGAAAATCAGGATTTTGAACAAAAAATCTCTAAAAATCAGGATTTTGAACAAAAAAATCTCTAAAAATCAGAATTTTGAACAAAAAGATCTCCAAAAATCAGGTAATCCCTGATTTTTGGCGATCAAAATCAGGATTTGAATTGAAAAATCCGAAAATTCCTGACAAATCAGACATCTGCGAACCCTGTACGACACTTCATTCAATTTAGGATCTCCATTCGATCTGACGGCTGATAACCACCGACTAAAATTTCTATATTCGTGTCGCCGCAGTCATACTCTGGACGACGAGGCTGGCGCAGCACTTTAACAGGATTCATTCTTGTTCTAGATGATAAAAAAATTCAATCTTTAAGACTGATCTATAGGATGACATACCTGACCACCAGTTGTCTCGTTTTCTCTTCTTCGGCCTTGACTCGTAAAATGAATTGGCTTCCTTCACTCGCTCATCGATGCTGTGGAACAAACTGGCTTTTCTCGACGAAAGACGTGATCTTGCAAGGGTTTAACTGTCGACAGCGACAAAAGCTGAACATCTGTCGAGCCGGCTTGACGGCTACATTACCCGGTACGCACCGCCCTATGCCCCGGGGCGGTGCGTACCGGTAATGTAGCAGTGCCAGAGATTTTTTAAAGCCGCCATTATGCTATAAAGTTACACTTTGTCAGTTTCGGGAAGTAAAAATACTGTTTCGGTGAAATGTTCGTACATACTGAAGTTTGAGAGTACGCTTTGAAAATAAAAAACAGAAAAATGAAAAATTGTTTGCATTTATATAGTTTAAATTTTTGACTATATAAATGAAAGCAATCGACAAAATTTTAAAAATCGATGAAATCCCGTTTTTGATAACTCGATACAGAAAAAAAATTTCATTTGTGTTTTTTCCGACAAGTGGGTCAAATTTATATGAAAACGGTAGTAATAATTTTATGATCGAAACTTCCGACCAATAATTACTTTCCTCTAAAAGTCTTTTGTGCATAGAAGCTACAATTTCAAAGTCGGATAACAGTAAACTCACCGAAACTGACAATGTAACTTTAGTAAATAATGCACCTATGTTTTTTTTGATCGTGCGATGGTAGCGAAGTCGAAAATATCAAAGATCCAGGTCGAGCAACTTTAATAAAGAGAATTTTAACTTATTCGGCTAATTTAAGTAAACAAAATCGCTTTGGGTGGATTTTAGATTGCGGTAGTTCGACCGAATACAAAATTGGAAAATATACCCAATTAAGAGATGGAAAACTTTCGTTTTGTATCCGTTGGGTCATATTTTCGGATTTGCGGAATGTTATAAAAAGTCGATTTACGGGGTACACCATTCGCTACTTTTGAATCGAAGTCTGAATAACAAAAATACTATATATCGACCGATTTAACTAAATTCGAAGCAAAATTTACAATTTCGAACTTAGTATGGTTGTGCCGAAAATCATTCCGAGTCTTTTAATGCAAAATAAACTAATAAATTGTTTGAAAATAAACAAGTTTTTAGGTATTAATAAGTGGTACAAATTTCCAGGTGGTCGATTCAAAAACAGCTATATCTCAGCTCCCTGTGATTTTGTTGACTTGATCTTAACGGATTCAGGTTTAGGAAGACATTTTGGCATTAAAAGTTGCTAATCAAAAGACTTTTGGAGAATAGTTCATAATCTTTTTAGAAATTAAAAAATCGTCGAAAAAAGTGTCGCGAGTCGAGACTGTCGCGAGTTGAATGTCGCGAGTCAAACTGTCGCGAGTTAATAGTCGTCCCACAGATTCATTTTAAAGAGGGGGGGGGGAACTTTATATACGCATCGCCTTAGGTCACAAGTTCGACTACCACTGGCTGCAGACCTTATTTTTTCTCTCCTTTTATTTACA
Organism: Ditylenchus dipsaci; assembly: GCA_004194705.1. Lineage (NCBI taxonomy): Eukaryota > Metazoa > Nematoda > Chromadorea > Rhabditida > Anguinidae > Ditylenchus > Ditylenchus dipsaci. Next base: position 111,446 of record SADC01000143.1, on the reverse strand, counting down.
AGTTTAGTGTCAAAATGTATCCAAGCTTCTGGGCTTTCATTTGAGCTATCATACAAATGAAAAGTTGGTATAAAGTTAGAGCTAAAATATAAAAAATCCAATTCGATGTAATTCTCAATAGGACTATACCTGTACTTTTCGTTAGTATCCTGGAGCCACTTTCAGGTCGGCGGATAGAGTAATAGTAGGATCAAAGAGTTACTCGTGATCTATTGATCGTGTTCAGAGACGACGAGTAGGATCGAAGATCAAGAGTAATTCTTGATCTATTGATCCGCTTTCAGATGTACGAGTAGGATCAAGAGTAACTCTCGATCTAATGATCGTGTTCAGACATGTCGAGTAACTCGTGGGATAATATTTAAAACTGGCCAAAAATACTGAAAATTGGCCATAAAATATTTAATTTTGGCCATAAACTCGACGTGGCCATAAAATACTGATTTTGCCATAAATTATTGAATTTTGGCCATAAACTTTTGAATTCCGGCCATAAACTTAAATTTGGCCTTGATATCCCGAATTTTGGCCGTAAATTATCAGATTTTGGCCATAAAATATTGAACTCAAGTTGCCTCTACGTCATTGGTTACAAGTCAATCGACTTACCAAAGTATTATCACCTCCAAATGTCGCACGAACTATAGTATTAAACTTAAAATTTTATACTGAAATGGTTTGTTATGATCAAATTGATGTTTTGACTATTCATAATCTCAATATCTAATTAGTACTTGGGTAGGTCTACCTTGGGTATCCACTCCGAGGTGGTCGAGTATCTCAGTTTAGACTACCTCAGTTTCTCAGGTGTTGATAAGTTGAAACAAGTTTTGTTCTTTACAAACCTTTCTTTACACCTACTTTCTTGTCCTCAGGTAAATATCACGAATTCAAGTAAGTAGATCTCAAGAGCCATCTGGAGGATGCCCAACAATCGTGGGTTGGTTTTTTCGGCCCTGCGAACCTTTCAGAAATTTTTTTATTTGAAAAAAGACCCAGAAACTTTCTTAAAGGCCATTGCCGTCCCGACAACGAGAATTCCAAATGTTTGAATTCGCGCGGGACAGTTCTCTTTCGTCTTTCATTGTACTCTTTTGACTTGCTTCGAATGACTCAAAAGAGTAAAATGAAAGACGAAAGAGAACTGTCCCGCGCCAATTCGAACACTTGAAATTCTCGTTGTCGGGACGGCAATGGCCCTTTAAGCATTTTTAAAGCGCATTTTTTATCGAACTTCCTCGAATCACAGCCTGGGTCCCTTCTGTGAAATTCACCTATTATTCACCACTCCAGGAAAAAGACTCTAATAAATTCACTCCCAGACACACTAACTACGTCATTCAGCCAGGGTTGGAATACAGCTAGTGCAGTGCAAAAAAGACCAAGACAGCCGGCCGAAAATTTATAACAAAGAAAGGTACGATAGATGACCGACTAAAGCGCAGGGATAGCAGATGGTAACCGTGCAATTTTTTCAATTATTTACTAATAAGCCAATAGAGAGCTCGCCACTCATGTTGACCTTACAAATAATAATATTATCCACGGAAAAAACAACAAACACGGTATCCTCAAAAAACCTGATGTACTAAAAACAATTTTATTCAGATCATTAGATCACATCGAAATACAATTGTGATAGGGAAACAATACTCCATTTTCATTGCTGCTGCTTCTGCTGGAGGTCATTTCGGCTGAAGACTTTTTCGAAGGAGCACACTGTAATACAGAATGGTTAATAGAACAAGTTTGTCACTTAAGCACTCACTGATCAGCGGAAGGCCAAGTCTGAACGCACGATCATAACCATGGCCATTGAGATAGTTGGAACAATCGCCTGCAATTGAATAAACTTACTTTGAAAAGCACTGGAGTTGATGCAATCGGAGCGTAGAGCACATGTTGTTAGCCAACTGAAGAATAGACCTAGTCAGAACATGAACCACCAGTCAATCAAAGACACTCACCTAGAATAGCGACTCCAGGTGCCAAAGCGCAAGCAACCACTGAAAAAGGCATCAGGAGAGCCGACATCACGGTGAACTTCATTGTCATTCGTTGAGCTTGATAATTCTAAACACACAGAATTCTAATATTGATGCGGAAGACATGCAAATTTGCAAGGATGAAAAGTGTAACACAGTTATATAACGCAGCAAAACTGGTGACGGAATTCAATTGACCTAAGCAACCCGAGTTTATGGCCAATACCCAATAATTTATGGCCAAAATTAAGCATTTCATGGCCAAATTCGAGTTTATAGTCAAAATTCAAAAGTTTATGGCCAAAATTCAAAAATTTATGGCCAAAATTCAAAAGTTTATGGCCAAAATTCAGTATTTTATGGCCACGTCGAGTTTATGCCAAAATTAAATATTTTATGGCCAATTTTCAGTATTTTATGGCCAAAATTAAATACCACCCTAACTCGTGATCCACTATGTCTTTGGCTTTGTTTCCTAATTTTTGCCAGAGTAGGTCATGATCCAGACTACCTTTCTGAGTTTCATCCCACTTTTGTCCAAAGTAACTCGTGATCCAGACTTTTTCTTGGGTTTATCCTTGTTTTCGACAGACTTACTTGTGATAATTAGCTCACACTACGTCTTATTTTTAATCAAGTCTAAGTTAGCCTTGAACCGGTCTGGTCCGGTCTTATCCAGCCCTGATCAAGCCCTGACCCGGTCTGGCACAGCCCTGATCCGGTCTGATCCGGTCTTATCCATCCCTGATCCGGTCTCATCTAGCCCTGATCCGGGCTGATCCAGTCTCATCTTGTTTATTCTACTTTTGGCTGTAGTTACTCGTGATCCAGACAATTTTTTCGGTTTTATCCTACTCAAGGCCAAACAAACTCATCATCCAGATTATTTTCTTCGGGTTAATTTTAATTTTATTAATTGAACCTAATTATGAACCCGGTTAATTGAACCTGCCAGGATGAGTCGTGATACAGACAATTTTTTTGCGTTTATTCTAATTTTTGCTGGTCTAACCCATAATCTATACTTTTTTAAGTATTTTTCTGCTTTGTGATATTGTATTCAGTGATTACAATTTTTTGTCTTATAAATTACACTAACATATTTCTTCTTATTTAGCCCCGGGGCAAAAGTTTTTGGATGCCTAAAATATTGAAATTGCACTGTGAACTGTGTGTTTTTACGATCTACTGCTCGAGCTTAGGGATCAGACCGGATCAAGGCAGGATCAGACCGGATCAGGCTGGATCAGACAGCATCAGGCTGGATTAGACCGGATCAGACCAGGTCAGGGCTGGATCATACCAGATCAGGGCTGGATGATACCGATCAGACAGGTTTAGTGCCGATTGAGACTGGAAAGACACAGTAAGTAGTTTGAGGTAGGTGATGACGGTTACTCTGGCCAAAAGTAGGCGAAACCCAAAAAAGAGTGTGGATCACGAATTACTTTAGCCAAATATGAGAGGAAACCCGAAGACAGTGCGAATCACGAGTTACTCGCCATCTGAAACCGGATCGATAGATCAAGAGTTACTCTTGATCTATCGATCCAGTTTCAGACCGGACGAGTAGGATCATAGATCAAGAGTTACTCTCGATCTATCGATCTGGTTTTAGGTGGACGAGTAGGATCAGTAGTAACTCTTGATCCTGACTCTATCCGCCGACCTGAAAGTGGCTCCTGGAAGTGACATTTTTCGCAATTTTAATTTACACACTCATTTGCAACCTTACACTCAAAATGTAGGGTGCACTACGTTTCACCGTCAACTGTTTTCACCGTTCACTATTTTCACCGTTCACTATTTTCACCGTCACTATTTCACCGTCACTATTTCACCGTCACCTATTTTCACCGTCACTATTTTCACCGTCACCTATTTTCACCGTCACCTATTTTCACCGTTCACTAAATTCACCGTCAGCATTTTAGGACCACTTTTTAGTCTAAATTTTTCGAAATTTTTAAAATTTTTGGTACCAAATTGTAGCCCTGAATGTCAGCTACATTTGGTACTACATTTTCTAAAAAAAACGAAAAATTTATGGCTCTTCACGGACTGCGACTTAGACTTAGACTGAGACTTAGACTGAGACTTTTTTGGCTACATGAACACTCTTAGTCTCAGTCTCAGTCTAAGTCTAAGTCTCAGTCTAAGTCGCAGTCCGTGAAAGAGCCATTAGTTCTAAACTATAAAAGACGCTCACCCTGCGTTCTACCGTGATGAAAGTGTGAGATTGAACGCCTTCTAAAGTTTAGTTCTAATTTTTTTTATTTTTTCAGAATTTGTAGTACCAAAATGTAGCTGACATTCAGGGCTACAATTTGGTACCAAGACTGTTTAAATTTAGAAAAAATTTAGATCTAAAAAGCGGTCCTAAAGTGCTGACGGTGAATTTAGTGAACGGTGAAAATAGTGACGGTGAAAATAGTGACGGTGAAATAGGTGACGGTGAAAATAGGTGACGGTGAAATAGTGACGGTGAAAATAGTGAACGGTGAAAACAGTGACGGTGAAACGTAGTGCACCCAAAATGTAGCCCTGCTTCTTGCCGTCATTTTCAGCATACAGTTGTATAAAATAATGTGAATTGAAATCGCAAAAAATCTCATTTCCTAGCACGCATCATTTTGGCTAGTTTCCTTTAGTTTTGGTAGTCATTGCCAAAAATTGCAAAATTGAGGCAGTTGATGACAGCAAATCAGTGCTGGAAATGGTTGCAATCGATTGCTCGATGATTTTTGGGCGTAAAAGTCAAAAAACTTACTAAAAAAGTAAATTAAAACACCCTCAGAGGACTAGAACTTGCGACAAAAAGCGATGCGTATATAAAGTTTCCCCCTCCCCTTTAAATACCCTAAGCCCATGCTTCTTCCAAATAAATCTTCAGGGTGAGGCCCAAACCACCAACATGGGGTTCGAACCACAGGATAAGTCCCGAACCATCAGGACCGGGTTCAAACCACCAGGATATGGCTCACACCACAGCCTGAACCATCAGGATGGGGCCCAAACGACGTAGGTACCGCCCCCCCCCCAACCACCATGATGGCCCGAAACACCAGGAAAGTAATTTAACCACCAGGCCCGGACCGAATCGCCAGGATGTGGCTCACACCACCAGATAGGGCCTAAACCACCAGGATGGGGTCCAAGTGACGTGGCACACGGGATGTTGCCCGAACCACCAGGCTAGGTCCTAAACTACGTGGATAGCCCTCAATCAGCAGGATGGGGCCTAAACCCCCAGTATAGGGCCGGAACCACCAGGACAGTGACCAGGACCAGCCCAGGACCGAGCCCGAAGCACGATGGAAACAACCAGAATGGAGACTTAACTACCTGGATACCCCCCCCCCCAAACCACCAGTAAAGTATCGGGGAGAAGAGTGAGCGGGAACTTTGAAGGCAGGAAAAGAGTACCCTTAAAAAAGGTAGCCAGGAGTGACGGGGTACACAGAAACGGTAAAATCAATGATATTTTTTAAAATTTCAAAATAGGATACAGGCAGTGTTGTCAATTTTGTTACTAACTTGCCTGCTAAAAGCTTTTGGTCATTTTTTAGCGGTTTCTTCAAAAAACTTTTTTGGCATACTGCTAACAAGAGTTTTCAGGAAAAGCATTCGAAAAAAAAGCTGAGAAAAGCTTTTTGCAAAACCTTTTTGGTTCTAAATGCCAAGAAAAGCTTTTTGCAAAAGCTTTCGAGGTCTTTATGCCAAGAAAAGCTTTTTACAAAAGCTTTTGGGGTCTTATTCCAAGAAGAGCTTTTTGCCAAAAGCTTTCGAGGTCTTTATGCCAAAAAAGCTTTTTGCAAAAGCTTTTGCGGTCTGAATGCCAAGAAAAGCTTTTTGTCAAAAGCTTTTGAGTTCTTTATGCCAAGTTTTGCGATGTTGCGATGCGATGTTTTTGGGTCCGAGGACTTGCGATGCGATTTTTGCGATGTTTTCAAAACTTTGCGATGCGATGTTGCGATGCGATGTTTAAGGCAAAATTTCGTGCGATGTTGCGATGCGATATATCGCATCGCACGCAGCACTAATCATTACATCCGATGGATGTCGTTGCGATGTCGTTTCAGATTTGCGATGCGATTTTTGCGATGTTTCAAAACTTTGCGATGCGATGTTGCGATGCGATGTTTAAGGCAAAATTTCGTGCGATGTTGCGATGTTTGAGATGCGATATATCGCATCGCACGCAGCACTACTATATAGGACTATGTCCTAATAGTACTATATTCCTAAATAGGACTATAGTCCTATATAGGTCCATAGTCAGTGTTGTCAATTTTGGTTACTAACTTGCCTGCTAAAAGCTTTTGGTCATTTTTTAGCGGTTTCTTCAAAAAAATTTTTGGCATACTGCTAACAAGAGTTTTCAGGAAAAGCATTCGAAAAAAAAAGTAAGAAAAGTTTTTGGCTATAGGTGATTTGCGCCCTCAAAATGCTCATTTACGCCCTCAAATTAATTATTTACGCCCTCAAATTTGAAATTGATCAAAATGCTTATTTACGCCCTCAAATTACTCATTTACGCCCTCAAATTACTCATTTACGCCCTCAAATTTCTTTTTTACGCCCTCAAATCGACCAAAATGCTTATTTTAGCCAACATTTTGCGGGAATTCAAATTTTTTAGTCTCAACCAGCGAACCAGCCGATCGTCCACTTATATCATAGAAATTTTACATTTTTCATGTTCCAAAACCTGTTTTCTGGACTAATTCGGCCATGCTGAAGATGGTTTGACAGTGGTAAAATCCCGTGTTCTCGAGTATATTTTGAGTTTTGGTGAATAATTGATTTCACCAAAATCAATTATTTCACAACACTCAAAAAATACTTAAGAACACGGCATTTTACCACCGTCAAACCATCTTCAGCATGCCCGAATAAATCCAAAAAACAGGTTTCGGAACATGAAAAACGTTAAAAAGAATTTGATCCAAGTGGACGACCACTTGGTACCCACATAGGTACTTACCTAAGTACCATCACCAGTGCACCTCCGCCTGAGAAAACTTACCTCTCTCTCTCTGGTACAGTCAATCCCCGATTTAGTGCGACCTCGAGTTCGATGACTTGGTCAAAAGTCTTTGAAAGTATCGAAATGGAACCCCGATTTTAGTGCGAACCTCGATATAGTGCAAATTTTTTGCGGCTCTCAGGGTCGCTCGAGTGAGCTCCTCATGCGTTCTCCTACAGAATGGCTCAGGGAAACTGAAGATACCGGTTTGGAAAGTCTAAACACAGTCAGACATTCGAGTTCTGAAAATATGGCCATCTAAAATAGGGAATTCCCACCCAATTTGATCGATTTGAGGGCGTAAATAATAAATTTGAGGGCGTAAATGAGCAATTGAGGGCGTAAATGAGCATTTTGATCAATTTTCAAATTTGAGGGCGTAAATAATTGATTTGAGGGCGTAAATGAGCATTTTGAGGGCGCAAATGAATTTTAGCCAAAGTTTTTGCAAAAGCTTTTTGGTTCTAAATGCCAAGAAAAGCTTTTTGCAAAAGCTTTCGAGGTCTTTATGCCAAGAAAAGCTTTTTGCAAAAGCTTTTGGGGTACCAATGTCCAGGAAAGCTTTGACTGTTTATTACAGTGGCGCCCGATTTTTCGGTGAAAATTTGCAAAAAAGCCGTCTTCCGTCTCAGTTCCATTTATGACTGTTGTATTTTTAGGTTGTATGCGTTGTTTGGGGGGCTGCGGATCGAAGTTTCGACTCTTGGCTGCTGCTATCAGTGTGCTGAGCTATGGTTCTGGTGCGAGCGATCTTTCTTCCACGCCTTCCGATGGTTTCCATGGTGACTTGTTGGTTGGAGAGTTGCCTTTTTCAGTTGACAGCTCGCGAATCATGTCAGTGTCTTTTCGTTGGTTTTCATTTAAGTTAAGTCTCTTATCTTTCAGCAAGCTGAAGCTCAAAAAGAATACAGAGTGGCAAAAGTCGGGTCGAGTTGGTTATTCCAGAAGACGACATAAGCAATCAGGCAGGATATCTGGCTAACTTCACGTTGTCCGGCATTCTCGACTGATCTTTTGTAGCTTTGTAAGTTACCCATTTATTTGACTTATGTCCGTCTAATGTTTTCAGCCCTCTGGATACAAGATTCTTGAGCCTCTGGTCCAGCAGACGACGGAAGCTTCTTCTCAAGCGCAGACTGGCTGGCCCATTTTTTTTCCTCTGGTGGTGCGTTCCGTTGTGCAGCCAGCTAAGGAAATCAGCAACCACCCTGCCGTCTTCGTACCAGCTTCAGTCAATGATGTGTCGTCATGTTCCGCAAAGATGTCCGATGCTCTTCAGAAGCTGTGGTTGCCTTAGAAGTGGAATCTCCATCATTAGAATCTCTTGTACCAGTTTTGTCTTTGTATTGTGATAACAAGGCTGTGGTTGCCGGTTCCCCCGGCTTGCCATGGTGCACTAATAAAGCAGCAGTTAGGAAAAAGTCTACTTTTCTATTTCCCGTCTCTATCCTTCTGTCGTCCCTTTTCTAAATTACCCCAATTTTGGTCATGATGTTCGTATTGTAATTATGGGCATATTGCTGAATTCCAAAAATTGTACTTCTAAAATATTGCAGGATACCGGAGGTGTTTGAAGTAATTTGAGGTATTGAGCGTGGTTTTTAACAGTTTGACAGTTTTAACAGTGGTTTAGAGCCATTGAAATTTGGGCGTTAAATGTACTTTTATCTGTTTCGGTTTTCGGATGATTGAGACCATTTGGGGTGTTTAGTGTGGATTTGAGGTGATTTCGGGCGGATTAGTATTATTTAGACCACTCAGGGTGTTTGGGTGCTTTTGAGCAGTTTAGGATTTTTTTGATAAGATTTGGAAATTTTCAGGCGATTTTAGGCAGTTTCAAATGGTTTCAAACCATCTGGTCTGTTTCGGGTGGTTTTGGGTGTTTTCGCATGATTTAGGACCATTAGGGGTGTTTAAGGCGGTTTTGAGTGGTTTTGGATGGTTTGAGACCATTTGGGGTGTTTAGGATGGTATTGAGTGGTTCGGCGTGATTTGGGATCGTTTGCGATCATTTGGGTGTTCTGAGTGATTTGGTGCCATTTAGGGGTGTTCAGTGTAGTTAGAGTGCTTCAAGTGGTTCAGGCTCACTTGAGGTAGTTTAAGATATAGTTGATAGAATTGACTCGCTTAAGAAACGTAGAAGCAGGTCTGAAGCATACCTCTGATCAACCAAACAGTTGAATAAATGGTCTGAGTACACAGCATAAAAGTCACATTGGGACAGAGTGGAGTGAGAGTGAATGTGAGAGTGAGAATAAAAGGTGTCCCCAATGAGCGAGTGAGAGTGAAAGTGAGAGTGAAAGGCTGCATTGGGACGCGCCTTAAGTGAAACGTTAGGCTGTTCTCTTTAATTTTTTGATAGTCCACAACCACGAGTTTCAGACAAAAGCATTTAAAAACACGATAAAAGAAACCTTTTGGTAAAGCATCAAGTGTTCAAGATTCCTAAAAGCTTTTGGCAAAAAGCTTTTCTTGGCATAAAGAACCAAAAGCTTTTGGCAAAAGCTTTCCTTGGAATTCTTACCCCAAAAGCTTTTGCAAAAAGCTTTTCTTGTAATTCTTACCCCAAAAGCTTTTGCAAAAAGCTTTTCTTGGCATAAAGAACTCAAAAGCTTTTGCAAAAAGCTTTTCTTGGCATTTAGCGTTGAAAAGCTTTTTGCAAAAACTTTTGCGGCATTCTGCCTTGAGATGCTTTTTGTAAATTCCTCTCTGGCGTTGTGTTCGGAAAAGCTCAATTACTAATGCCCGAAAATTGACAACACTGGATACAGGCGCTGATAGGCGCCTGTTGTTCCTAGTTTAACTTTAATTTAAACTTTAATTTTAATTTGGATGTATGTGAAAACTCCCGACAAATGTGTGAAATTTCCCGACTAATTAATTAATTTTCCCGACAAATTTTTAAAACGAACATATCTCAGTTTTTCTTATCATTTTTTTATTTTTTTAGACCAGCATGCAGCCCTACTCTTCTAGTTTCTAATGAGCCATCAACCAAATCGTTAAAATTTTAAAAAAATTGAGAAAAGTTGGTTTTTATTTAACAACTCCTTGTTTTATGTAAACTATTTTTTCTCAATGTTTTTTAAATTATAACGATTTGGTTGATGGCTCATTAGAAACTAGAAGAGTAGGGCTGCATGCTGGTCTAAAAAAATAAAAAATGATAAGAAAACACTGAGATATGTTGTTTTAAAAATTTGTCGGAAAATTAATTAATTAGTCGGGAAATTTCACACATTTGTCGGGAGTTTTCAATTTGATCCTTTTAATTTTAACTTTAATTTGACAAGACTTAATTTTTAAAGACCTCCTCAGACTCTCGCGAGACAAATTTCAACCGGCTTGTAAACCAGTGTTTTCATAACTAACACTAACGCCTAACACTAACCTAACGTTAGGCTAACACTTAACCTTACACTAACACTATCATGTTAGTGTTAGTGTAAGGTTAGTTTAAAATGGCGGGTTAGTGTTAGTGTTAGGGTTAGTCTCAAGTGTTAGTGTTAGGTTAGTTTAAAGTGTTAGTGTTAGTGTTAGGTTAGTGTTAGCCTAACACTAACATAGTTAGTCTTGAAACTAACTGTTAGTTTAAAATCAAACTGTTAGTTTAATTATAGTGTTGATTCTGACATACTGCTTAACTAACATAAGGTTTCAGTTTATGGTTAGCAACTGTTTATCCACTGTTTCTTAAAAATGCTTCGTATTTTGATTTGAGTTATAAAATTACCAGCTATGTTGTATTTTGACTTCTTACTGGTATTTATTGTTTGCTTTAGAAATGTCTATCGAAGTTAGTCAACTGTCTGTTCAAGAAACCCGACAAGGCCTCAAAGAAGCGATTGCGAAGAAGTGCTGAAGTGCTCTGATGCGGTTATTTTCTGACATATTGTAACGGGTTTGTTAAAAAATAATTGATTTCTTTTAGGATGCTGGACCTGTAGCTCTGCTAGCGTTGGAAGTTCTCTCAGTCCCCTTTCAGGTGCACCAGTCGAAAGAATTTTTTCGCAGGCTGGATTAGCCACTGGACGGCATTGCAACAGAATTAATTCCGATTTGTTGAATTCTCAACTGTTCATTTATTGCAACCGCCGCATTAGCGTATTTCTTGATCTCTTTCTTGGTTTTATTATAATAAAAAAGCTGATGTTTCTGGATGTGTTACTGCGACTTCCCTACCACATGGCAAGAAAACTTGTATGGATAATTGTTCACCTAAGGAGGCTTCTTATGAGCAGTTAAATTTTTCGCTTAGCACAGCCTCAGGCAAAATGTAGACCAGCATATTTTCGGACGGAGTAAAACGCATGTGTGAAATTGTGTGTGTCTCTATTCTTTTATGTGTAGTTCAGTTACTCTGGTAAAGCAAAATTTGTATGAGAGGCCGCTGACGTAGCATTTTCGTTTCCCGAAAGTGGTCGTGAAACCAGTGCGAGTACAGGGTGTCCCGAAATTACGCTCACATCAAAAAAAAGATAGTGTACGTAGCGCCTCGCATGGTCAATTTCATTTTCGGGATCTTAACCCGTGTAAATCTTCAGAATTGTGGAATTTTTAAGAACGAAGAACACAATCACACCTAGAAATAGACGCCAAACTTCCCACCTTTCTTTATTTTGAAAGAATAGCTAATACGACGAGAACTTTGACGAAACAAAAAGTATAAAAGCCTTAGGTTTTCTCTGGGAAAGAGTCATGTAAATCGCCACAGCTTTCGTACCTTCAGCAACAGCATGCTTGGCCAATTCACCTTTCGAAAAGAGCCGAGTAGACGAGTCATTTTCACGAACGGATATCGTTGAAACCTTCTGCTTCTTGTGAGACTGATAGCGCCTGAAAACAAGACGCTTTCCAAAGCAAGAATTTCAGTACAAAGCGACCTACTTCGCGAGGAAACTGCATCCTGACACAGACGTTCGAAAATATCTTCACAAAAGGCATCCATGACGTCAATGGCTTTTCGCTTGACTCCTATTTCCTAGACGAAGGAAGAGCGCAGTTTTGCTTCTTGATATCAGCCATTATCTGAACGACAAACTCATTAAAAGACAGATATATCGTACAGACATAAAAAATCAACAAACATTAATGAGGCAAGCGCATTTGAAAAGTTAAAGACAAAACAAAAATTTGCGCGTGGCTATGAAACTGGAAAATATGAGAAAGACGGTCTTCATTAAGGTAAAATATTTCTCATCAAGACTTGATGATCAAGTCCTTATCACTGAGCAGCACTGAAGAACCTTATGTTAATATTTTTTTTTAAGCAGTATGTTAGAATCAACACTATAATTAAACTAACAGTTTGATTTTAAACTAACAGTTAGTTTCAAGACTAACTATGTTAGTGTTAGGCTAACACTAACCTAACACTAACACTAACACTTTAAACTAACCTAACACTAACACTTGAGACTAACCCTAACACTAACACTAACCCGCCATTTTAAACTAACCTTACACTAACATGTTAGTGTTAGTGTATGGTTAGTTTAAAGTGTTAGTGTTAGAGTTAGGTTAGTGTTAGCCTAACACTAACATAGTTACCGTAAATACTTTAATAAACGGAGACTCTCTAATAAACGGAGACTCTCTAATAAACGGAGACTCTCCGAGGAGGTTGAAAAATAAAAGGAGACCCTCTAATAAACGGAGACCCCAGTACAATAAAATCGTGCAATACAATTCGACCAAACAATTTTGAACGACGTATATTGACGATAAGCGAGAAAGAAAAGAATCGACAGACATTTATTCAACAAACAAAAACTGTTCATCATCAGCCAAAATCTCAAAATTCGGTTCCTTCCTTTCGCCCGCCGGCACCGAGTTTCATGCGCTTGCTTCCACCGGGTATGTTCTGAAATGGAATTATCGAAAATAAGAGATTACGATAAATTCAAAAAATTCTTACACTTGCTGCTTTTGATCGTTTTGCTGTTTTGTTCACTCTTGAATTCGAGCCCAAGTGACACAGAACTTCTTGGCTGCCGATTTGATCGATTTGTTCTTCCGCGCCCATTCGAACGCCTCAAGCTTTGTCGCCGCATTGTAGTGGTGTCGCTTCCGGCTGCTTTTCGGCGTTCCCTCATCCTCGTGCAACTGCAGCTCATCTTCTTCGCCAGAGAGCATCTGAAAAAATCGATAACGAAAGTAAGTAAACAAATCTACAAAAACCTACATTCAATCGCTCCTCGTCTTCCGCGTTGATGGCTGCCTGTCGATCCCAGTTCTCGTTAGCTTCCTGCATCGCATCCATTCAAGCCGCTTGATCGGAGTTTTCGTTAGAGGCCATCTTAAATCAGCAAATGAGGACAAAGTAAACGGCGAAAATGATAAACCCCAAGCAAACTGATGACAAAAATTAATTTTTCTGCCTTATTTTTAGACTGACTGTTTCAAAAGATATTCTGTCTGAAAATGTTTTGAACGAATTTTGTTTTTACATAACAGACATAACAGAATTCAAATCAAACTGTTTTGAAGGTTTGAAAAATAAACGGAGATCTCCGTTTATTAGAGTATTTACGGTAGTGTTAGTTATGAAAACACTGCTATCAACTAGCTTGATAAAAATTTTGAAAAACTGGAGAAAAATTGAGTTTTTCAAAACTACACATTTTTTTCAAAATAAATTGTTCTACCACTTTTCAAAATTGTATCAAGCTAGTTGATAGCTTATCAGAAACTAGAAATTCAGGGCTACATGCTAATGCAAAAAAATAAAAAATTTGAAAAGTATACAGTGTATACTATACACCGAGAACGAGAACTTTTAAAAATTTGACGGGAGATTTAATTATTTTGACGGGAGATTTAATGATTTTGACGGGTGTTTTCGATTTGAGCCTTTCATGTTTTAGATATTTTAACCAGAAACCCAGCAAAAAAAACCCCCAGTAACTGCGCAGTGTTTCACAGTTACTGGATCTTTTTACAGGTTAAAAAAGGCTGAATTTCCGAAAATCGATGGGTTTGTGGTTTTTCTTTGTCTGGTTGATTTTTATTTTCTAACGTTTTTCTAGGCCACAGGTTTCATACACTGAAATGTAGCCAAGACTCTAGGCTTTTAATTGAGCTATCAAACAGTGAAGCAGTGCTGGAAATGGTTGAAATCGATTGCTCGATAGTTTTGACCCTAGAAGTCAGTGTGCATAATAAAGAATAAATAAAGGGTGCACCCAGGAGCATTTGAATCTTCGACCCTAGGCGATGCGTATATAAAGTTGCCCCCCCCTTTAAAGCACTTGTAATGGAGAAAAAAGTTATTGCTATAGAGTCCACACAAATTCAAACACTTCAGAATGAATTTAATTCGAATTCAAATTTTTGGCGTTGTGTCGTTTGTTACATTCTTTCTTTATGTGTAGGATACTGATTCAAGTTCCGTAAAATCAGGAGGCGGTCTTCATTCGTTATCTTTCTGGTGGGAATCAAAAGCCAAAGTGAGTTTGTTATTATCTGAAACATACCTTAAATTTTCTAATGAAGCGACCCGCTGTAATAAAACCGCCCTCTCCCAAGTATTAACCCCCTAAAAGGAGCTTGAAATTAATAATGGCCATTCATTTTACTACAACATTTACGATAAGTTACTTGGTCCATTATATTGTTTATTCTTGTTTTAGAAGCTGAAACTGTTGAATGGAACCTTGGATAATTATAGTAATTGTTTCGCTAGTAGCATGCTTGCTTCTTCTGTAAGTTTTCAATTTAAGTTTCCTAGAGCTTGCCGATTTTAAATTGCTTTCTAGAACTTTAGCTCTGGTCATTTACTGTGTTCTCCGAAAGCGTGAAGCGAAGAGAGATGCTCTAGGTACGTCTTTGGAAAAGGTCAAAGTCGTCGATTCAGGAAGCGAAAGGAAAATATCCACTGCCTCTACTCAATCGAATAGTCCTAGACAGCCAGATTTGTAAGTATAAAATAATCCCATATACATAGCTTTTAATCATTTATTGTGTTAGGAAAGAAGCTAAGCAAAGTGTTGTAAATGTTCAAGGGAAGCCTGTCGGTGTGCGAAAAGTTGCATCGGAGCCTATTGGAAAGTAAACAGTTTTCTGAATCTACCTCTACAAAAAGTAGAGTAAATTGATAGTGTGTGCACCCAGGGGGATTCGAACCGTCTACCCTAGGCGATGTGTATATAAAGTTTCCTCGCTCTTTAACGGCAAAATTGCATTTTTCAGATCGTCCCATCAAACTGGTGTCGGTGCTAAGCGAAGACGGGCCGAATCTCAAAAAGAATTCGAAGAAAGAAAAGCTGCATTGAAAAAACACAGTAGGTTAACTGAAATTAATGTTTTTGACTGTGGTTTTAAGTCTTTTAGCCATAATGAGGTCCTAGTTCTTAACTCATATAGAAAAAGCCGATAGACACTGAAAATTTTTCGGACTTAGCTCTAATTTTTAATTGTTTTTCAAAGCTTGTTTTTATAGAAAATGGAAGTCTTGTACCTTTTCTGACCACATTTCCAGATACTGTCAAATCTGGATATAGGAGCACCTTGGGCCGATCTCCAGAGTGTTCTTTTACCAATAACAAACCCCGAGAGCGCCTTTGACCGAATCCTTTCGTATCCCTACCTGTGTCCCTAGGAGTGCTCTTACATTCAGGCTTGACTGTAATAGTAAATCCGAAAGCCACAACTCTCTAAACAGTCGGATTATTTTTTAGTTCTCCGAGAAGCTGAGAAGAAGAAAGCATTGAAGGAGTATGTGTTTTCGTTATTTAATGCATCCAATCTAAGAGACTGCACTTGGGTGCTTGATCGTAATCTAGCTTAATCAAAGTTTTTTTTTTATTTTCAGGTATGTTCTTGCAACCCTTCCGATGTCTCCAAAGCAAAACAGGTGCATTGAGCTGAATGCAGATGGAAAGGCAAATCGAAGTGGAATAAGCCGCCCAAAGAAAATACCACTAAGGCTGGTGTGGCTGCCGATAAGAAAAATGTGATCCTAGCAAAGCCTTCGAAGATGCATCCTCGGCTGAAAGAAAGCAGTCATCTGTCAGAAGCTGGGAAACAGGGCACGGATAGTTGTAGGAATCTGCTTCCTTCTTCCCAGGTGGCTTCTAATTCCTAGGCTCTAATAGTTCCATGTAATCTGTAAATCCGATTGTACTGTATCTGTGTATAAACAATAGAGTGGTGAATATACTTGACATTGGATTTACTTCTACAAATTGTTGGTTTTCAGTGCTTTTCAGGCTAAACTATAGTATAAGTGATTCGCCTAAAATGGTGTTTTATCGACTTCTATCAACGTTTTATAACTTCAGAAGGGTAGAAAACACTGAAAAACTATTGGAAAGTTATTTCTGAGAAAACTTTTCTGACAAAATTTTTGTGAAAACTACGATACCCCTTATGGTTGAAAATATAGGGTACCTGGATGCTTATAAAAAGACTAAAATATAAGGTTGAACATAGTTTTGTTAACTGGTGCCTATCGCATATAGAAACTCTGGTATGCATGTTTTTGCATGTATCCGGAGTCACTTTCGAGTGATTTGTGTCTAAGGTATGTGGGTGTGCGCAATGCGCGTATCAACTCCAAGCCCCTGCGCAAACGAAGGGGAATAGCGTGGGTGAATTAGGCTAATTGAAATAGGCTAAGGGTACTTTTGAGTGGTTTACAATGGTTTGGCGTATTTAGCCAGATTTAGGGTGGTGACTTCTATGGCGTAGGGAATTCCAACGATTAAGGTAGTGATTTCCAACTATGAATATGACTTTGACACTGATTATGACTATAAAAGTGATACGTTAACTATGTCTTTAAAATAAGATAACACGCGAAAAATCAGTCAGTAAATGTGATATTTCTATAGAAAATGGTCTAAAAGTACGTCCTCTGATTAGGAGATACTGTAAGGGAGGAAAGAAGAAACAGGGCTAAGACGACCCGATAGCTCAACTGGTTAGAGCACCGACCTGCGAAAAAGATATCGAGGGATCGCACTTTTTACCAGGCCTGTACAAAAGCCGTACGCTGCCACTGGCGTATGCTTACTGTACCTACGCTGGTTTTGGGATCTGAGTGGGGCAAAATCGGAAGTCGGGTCTCAACAAACCCAATTCCCTACATGATTTTGCAAATGATGGCATGATTTGTTTTCGAGTTTGACTAGCATTGGATTTTTCAGGCCATCCAAGTGGATATCCAGCTGTTCAGCGTGTACCTACCCTACATTTCGGGGCTCGGGTGGGTGAAATCGCAGTTTTAGTCCTAGCAAACAGGATTCATCACATGATTTAACGCATAAAATCACTATTGGTTTTTTGATCTGACTATTTTTTATTTTTTCAGGTCATCCAAGCGGATATCCAGCAGGTCAAGAAGTACCTACCCTGGGTTTTAGGCTTTGGGTGGGTGAAATAGCGGTTTTGGGCCTATCGAACAAGATTCACTTAAAGAACCATGCAACTTGATAAGCACAGCAATTTGGAAATCATAAATTCGCGCGGGACCACCTAATTTTTTCAATAATGTTTTCGAATTGTTTTTTGTTTGCATGTAAAATTTTTTCAAAATACAGAACCGTTTACTAGTCGACCCTAACGTTGCTCGACATTGCAAGATCGGACAAGTTTGCCAATGTTCATTGTCCTTAGGACCCGTACCAAATATGACAATTAGTCACTAAATATTTAGTGACTAATAAAAGTGGCCTTTTGGTACTAAATATAGAAATTAGTTGACTAAATATTTAGCCGACTAATTCTTTAGTCGGCTAAATATTTAGACTTTAGTCAGCTAAAAATCTAATTATATAGGGACAAAGCTTTTTTTTGGAGCAAAAAGACTTTTTTTTGGGTCAAAAAGACTTTTTTTTGGGTCAAATTTTAGCTGGGTCAAAAAGACTTTTTTTGGGTCAAAAAGACTTTT
Source organism: Ditylenchus dipsaci (assembly GCA_004194705.1). Lineage (NCBI taxonomy): Eukaryota > Metazoa > Nematoda > Chromadorea > Rhabditida > Anguinidae > Ditylenchus > Ditylenchus dipsaci. Next base: position 93,541 of record SADC01000143.1, on the reverse strand, counting down.
TTTTGGGTCAAAAAGACTTTTTTTTGGGGCAAAAAGTCTTTTTTTGGGTCAAAATTTTTTTTCTCAAAAAGACTTTTTTTTGGGTCAAAAAGACTTTTTTTTTGGGGCAAAAAGACTTTTTTTGGAGCAAATTGGCTTTTTCTTGGTGCAAATTTTTTTAGATGTAGTTCTGCATTTTTTTTATTTTCTCGATATAATTTTATTGTTTTTGCTTGAATAGAGAAAAACTTCTAAAAAACTGATGTATAAAAAGTATGAATATGAATGAATATAAAAATTTTTCGCCTTTTGTTAAGAAAAACTAATCCTTTGTTAATGAAATTGGTTCCGCCATCGAAGTGATGATTCAGAAATTAAATGGAAAAGTCTGAAAGAAAGGAAAGAATGACAATTTTTAGCTGGTGTGTTTATTTTGTGTTTATATAAACAAGTTGTCTATAGAATCCTACAGCTGTTCCTCAAATATCACCCAGCCTTTATCGTGAGGCTTTTGTGATGGCAAACAAGAACAAGCCACCCTTGACAGCCCATCCAACACTGCAAAATGTTACTCTGGTTGGGCTGCACCAAGATGCTACTCCTGTATTATTGCAAGCGCTGGATTTGCAGCTCCGAAATCAAAGCTACACTAACTGGGGACGCTACAAGACTCTTCGTTTTTCATTCTGCACAGTCTCTCCCAATCTTTTCTGGAATGGAGAATATCAATGCTCGTGTGTTGTGGGAGCAAAAAAGCAGCACTGCAAGCACTCTGTGATGTTGCTATGTGAAAATGGACTTGCCGCAAACGTATTTGGTACCAAAAGTCTAAATATTTAGTGACTAAATAAAAAGTGGTTTTTAGCCTCCGTTATTTGGTACGACTACTTTTTCTCCAATTTAGACTTTAGACTTTAGCCTAGAAGTCTAAATATAATATAGTGACTAATTTTTATATTTGGTACGGGTCCAGAGATGAGAATTTGGTCCTATATGCTTAAAATTTAGGACTATTTAGGACTATTTTAGTCCTAAAAAGGTCCTAATAATAGTATGGTCCTATTTTAGGACTATGGTCCTATATAGGACTATAGTCCTATTTAGGACTATAGTACTATTAGGACATAGTCTTATATAGGACCATAGTCCTGTTAGGACATTTATCATTTTTGGTGGGTTTTTAGTCCTTTATATGCAAAACTGTTGGATTACACGTCGGATTCATGTTCAGCGTAGTCGATTTGCTTCTAAAACCACTATTTCAGTTGGAACTCACTGTGAATCTGAAATTCCACTCAAGACAACAAAATTCAAATTAAAATTTTCGATTTTTCGCCATTTCTTCTGAAGCTTTGTATAATACTTCTTATAAAATTTCACTTCGATGGTATACTCGTAAAGGCTTCACCCTCAGTATTTACACCCTCAGTGGTCGCGATTCACCATCATCACTCAGGTGGCTCAATCCTGGTGGTTGAGCAGTTGGTAGACCCAAGTGGAGGTACCCGATTAGTTGCACCTAGGTGGTGTTACTCAGTAGAGGGGTAGCTATACGGGGAGTACCCAGGAGAAAAGTAGCCAAGTGGGGGTACTCACGTCGTGGAACCTAGTTGGTGTAGTACACAGAAGAGAGCAATGCAGGAGAGAGGTACCCAAGTGAGAGTATCCAGGTGGGGAGCCCAGGCTTCGGTATCTAGCAGTCTCTCAGACAAGTAATTTAAGTGTGAAACCTAAATGCAGCCTACTAAACAACTTTGACTTATATAACATATTTAAGATTTAGGTAGCTTTGATCAGTTAAAAAATTTAAGTTTGTGAAGAATTCAAACAGAAATTCAAACACCCAAGCAAACCAAGAGAACGCGTCGATCATATCGAAAGAAAAACTAAAATCAAACCCAACAATATCCTATGATAAAACGACCAACTGAAAAATGAACGACGGAAAAATGAACCGACGGAAAAGTGACCACGAAAAAACGATCACGGAAAAATGAATGACGGAAAAAATGACCTACACCCAATCGACAATTCTGAACACGAATCCGTCATGAAAAGCTGTCTAAAATGCAGGATTGTCAGGTGGACTTCTAGATCTGAAATTTTCTGGTTTTGCATTTTTGTCTAAAAGTCGTGAAGAAAACTGTCAAGAAGAAACAGCCTTTTTTGACGGATTCTCATTCAGCATGGTCGATTTGCTTGAAAAACTGCTCTTAAAATTCAAAAGGCACTGTCAAATTTAAAAAATCGAAAATTTTAATTCGAATTTTTTTGTCTTGAGTGGAATTTCAGATTCACAGTGAGTTCCAACTGAAATAGTGGTTTTAGAAGCAAATCGACTACGCTGAACATGAATCCGACGCATAATCCAACAGTTTTGTATATAAATGACTAAAAATCCATTAAAAATGATAAATGTCCTAACAGGACTATGGTCCTATATAGTAGTGCTGCGCATTTTGTGTTTTTGCGATGTTGCGATGCGATGTTTTTGGGTCCGAGGACTTGCGATGCGATTTTTGCGATGTTTCAAAACTTTGCGATGCGATGTTGCGATGCGATGTTTAAGGCAAAATTTCGTGCGATGTTGCGATGTTTGCGATGCGATATATCGCATCGCACGCAGCACTACTATATAGGACTATGTCCTAATAGTACTATATTCCTAAATAGGACTATAGTCCTATATAGGTCCATAGTCAGTGTTGTCAATTTTGGTTACTAACTTGCCTGCTAAAAGCTTTTGGTCATTTTTTAGCGGTTTCTTCAAAAAAATTTTTTGGAATACTGCTAACAAGAGTTTTCAGGAAAAGCATTCGAAAAAAAAGTAAGAAAAGTTTTTTGCAAAAGCTTTTTGGTTCTAAATGCCAAGAAAAGCTTTTGCAAAAGCTTTCGAGGTCTTTATGCCAAGAAAAGCTTTTTGCAAAAGCTTTTGGGGTACCAATGTCCAGGAAAGCTTTGACTGTTTATTACAGTGGCGCCCGATTTTTCGGTGAAAATTTGCAAAAAAGCCGTCTTCCGTCTCAGTTCCATTTATGACTGTTGTATTTTTAGGTTGTATGCGTTGTTTGGGGGCTGCGGATCGAAGTTTCGACTCTTGGCTGCTGCTATCAGTGTGCTGAGCTATGGTTCTGGTGCGAGCGATCTTTCTTCCACGCCTTCCGATGGTTTCCATGGTGACTTGTTGGTTGGAGAGTTGCCTTTTTCAGTTGACAGCTCGCGAATCATGTCAGTGTCTTTTCGTTGGTTTTCATTTAAGTTAAGTCTCTTTATCTTTCAGCAAGCTGAAGCTCAAAAAGAATACAGGAGTGGCAAAAGTCGGGGTCGAGTTGGTTATTCAGAAGACGACATAAGCAATCAGGCAGGATATCTGGCTAACTTCACGTTGTCCGGCATTCTCGACTGATCTTTTTGTTAGCTTGTAAGTTACCCATTTATTTGACTTATGTCCGTCTAATGTTTTCAGCCCTCTGGATACAAGATTCTTGAGCCTCTGGTCCAGCAGACGACGGAAGCTTCTTCTCAAGCGCAGACTGGCTGGCCCATTTTTTTCCTCTGGTGGTGCGTTCCGTTGTGCAGCCAGCTAAGGAAATCAGCAACCACCCTGCCGTCTTCGTACCAGCTTCAGTCAATGATGTGTCGTCATGTTCCGCCAAAGATGTCCGATGCTCTTCAGAAGCTGTGGTTGCCTTAGAAGTGGAATCTCCATCATTAGAATCTCTTGTACCAGTTTTGTCTTTGTATTGTGATAACAAGGCTGTGGTTGCCGGTTCCCCGGCTTGCCATGGTGCACTAATAAAGCAGCAGTTAGGAAAAAGTCTACTTTTCTATTTCCCGTCTCTATCCTTCTGTCGTCCCTTTTCTAAATTACCCCAATTTTGGTCATGATGTTCGTATTGTAATTATGGGCATATTGCTGAATTCCAAAATTGTACTTCTAAAATATTGCAGGATACCGGAGGTGTTTGAAGTAATTTGAGGTATTGAGCGTGGTTTTAACAGTTTGACAGTTTTAACAGTGGTTTAGAGCCATTGAAATTTGGGCGTTAAATGTACTTTTATCTGGTTTCGGTTTTCGGATGATTGAGACCATTTGGGTGTTTAGTGTGGATTTGAGGTGATTTCGGGCGGATTAGTATTATTTAGACCACTCAGGGTGTTTGGGGTGCTTTTGAGCAGTTTAGGATTTTTTGATAAGATTTGGAAATTTTCAGGGCGATTTTAGGCAGTTTCAAATGGTTTCAAACCATCTGGTCTGTTTCGGGTGGTTTTGGGTGTTTCGCATGATTTAGGACCATTAGGGGTGTTTAAGGCGGTTTTGAGTGGTTTTGGATGGTTTGAGACCATTTGGGGTGTTTAGGATGGTATTGAGTGGTTCGGCGTGATTTGGGATCGTTTGCGATCATTTGGGGTGTTCTGAGTGATTTGGTGCCATTTAGGGGTGTTCAGTGTAGTTAGAGTGCTTCAAGTGGTTCAGGCTCACTTGAGGTAGTTTAAGATATAGTTGATAGAATTTGACTCGCTTAAGAAACGTAGAAGCAGGTCTGAAGCATACCTCTGATCAACCAAACAGTTGAATAAATGGTCTGAGTACACAGCATAAAAAGTCACATTGGGGACAGAGTGGGAGTGAGAGTGAATGTGAGAGTGAGAATAAAGGGTGTCCCCAATGAGCGAGTGAGAGTGAAAGTGAGAGTGAAAAGGCTGCATTGGGGACGCGCCTTAAGTGAAACGTTAGGCTGTTCTCTTTAATTTTTTGATAGTCCACAACCACGAGTTTCAGACAAAAGCATTTAAAAACACGATAAAAGAAAACCTTTTTGGTAAAGCATCAAGTGTTCAAGATTCCTAAAAGCTTTTGGCAAAAAGCTTTCCTTGGCATTGGTACCCCGAAAGCTTTTGCAAAAAACTTTTTCTTGGCATTTAGACCCAAAAGCTTTTGCAAAAAGCTTTTCTTGGCATAAAGAACTCAAAAGCTTTTGACAAAAAGCTTTTCTTAGCATTTAGACCCCAAAAGCTTTTGCAAAAAGCTTTTTTTGGCATAAAGAACTCAAAAGCTTTTGCAAAAAGCTTTTCTTGGCATTTAGCGTTGAAAAGCTTTTTGCAAAAAACTTTTGCGGCATTCTGCCTTGAGATGCTTTTTGTAAATTCCTCTCTGGCGTTGCGTTCGGGAAAAGCTCAATTACTAATGCCCGAAAATTGACAACACTGTCCATAGTCCTAAAATAGGACCATACTATTATTAGGACCTTTTTAGGACTAAAATAGTCCTAAATAGTCCTTTATAGGACCAAATTCTCATCCCTGATTGTCCTACAACTGTCTGATATGAGTTAGTGTTAAAAATTGACTTAGAAATGGAATTCAAATTTCAAAAGCACATACAAAAAATAAATTCGAAAACATTATGAACAAAATTAGGATGGTCCCGCGCCAATTCGAATTCCGCAAATTGCTGTGCTTATCAAGCAGTGTTTTCAAAAGTCAAGGTCAAGTTCAAGGTCAAGGTCAAGGTAAAACTTGACTTTAAACTTCAAAGTCGTTTTTCTCGATTTCTAGTAAGGAAAATGGGTCTGAATTTTTTTTCCTATTCCTAAAGTCAAGATTTTGCGCTGAACAAAACGTACTTTTCAGAATAACGATATAATTTTTGCACGATGAGATATAGCCTAAAGTCAAGGTAAAATCACCTTGATTTTACCTTGACCTTGACTTTCGCTAAAATCAAGGTGATTTTACCTTGACTTTAGGCTATATCTCATCGTGCAAAAATTATATCGTAATTCTGAAAAGTACGTTTTGTTCAGCGCAAAATCTTGACTTTAAGGGATAGGAAAAAAAATTCAGACCCATTTTCCTTACTAAAATCGAGAAAAACGACCTTGAAGTTTTAAAGTCAAGTTTTACCTTGACCTTGACCTTGAACTTGACCTTGACTTTTGAAAACACTGTTATCAAGTTTCATAGTCCTTTAAAATTTTACTCCACAAATTAAGATTTGAATGTATTATCTTGACTGCAGTGATGTTATGATTAATCAATTGAATGCATTATACAATTGATTTCATCAATTGATTTTGACGAGCTTTTGGCCCAAAAGTGATATTTAAGCAACCAACATAGCTTGCGTATGTGAAAAACGGGTAGCTACGACTAGCGAAGAATGTAACCAAAAAAAGTGGGTATGGTTATCAATTACATAATCAAACCGAACCAAAAGAAGTAGTGGTTTCAATTGATTAATCAAATGAAATTAAAAGAAATTGTGATTTCAATTACCGTATTTACTGTATTAACTCGCCACCCTCTAATATCTCCCACCCTCTAATAAGTCCCCACCCTAGGGACCTTATATCTCAGGCAAGAGCGAACATTTCGCAAATCTGTTTTTCGCGTTTTCTCAGTTGCCGCGAGCTTACCTGATTCCACTTTTTAAAATTTGGTTGAGCACACAAAATATCAAAATCGAAATATTTTTTTTCCGATTTTTTAAGGGTGAAAAATAACTCCCCATGGGGACTTAATACAGTAATACGGTAATCAATTGAACCGGTGATTACAAGTGATTAATCAAATGTAATTGATTGAGCTAATGGTTTCATTTACATAATCAAATCATATTACCGTATTTCCTGTAATAAGGCGGCATGCCGCCTTATTTTTCAAATCCCTGAAAATCCGAAAATTTGAATTCAATCTCGAGATTTTCGGGTGCTCAACCAAAATCTAAAAATAAGAATCGGTAGAGCTCGTGGGAGTTAAGAAAACGCATCAAACAGATAACCAAAATATTTACTCTGCTCCGAGATATAGACCCTCGAAGTTGGGGGTGCCGGCTTATTAGAGGGTGCCGCCTTATTACAGGAAATACGGTAAGTGAGCTAATGATTTCATTTACATAATCAAATCTACTTATTTGAAGTCTTAGTTGCATTTTAATAACCAAATGTAAATGAAATTGAATTTATTGCATATGATTTGTGAAATAAGCTGTTGATTATCATGAATACGGCACTCTCACAATTTACAGGTGCTGCCAGTTGTTCAAATGAATGAATAGCTTATTTTGACGCTACTGTCATGCTCAAATCACTTCTTACTCAAAATAACCTGAAAACTTATTAGAAGACTCAAACTAGAGTGATTCAAAAGATGAAATTCCTAGATATAAGTGGGGAGCCTTCGGCGCCGCATGGGGCTTGAGAGTCAGAGATGCGCGCACGCACTTACCTTAGACATGATTCCGAGAAGTACACTTGATCATAAAATGCATGTAGAGTCTATTTTTGCCACGGCCCGAGTTGAAAAACATGGTAAAGAAGCTAAAAAAAGTGGTCCTCTATTATTCCCTTTCCCTCCTAATACAGCTTATAATTCCTTTAAACTGCTTTTCTGGTCTTTTCATGGCAAAATAATTGCATAAAAATGGTTTTTAGACACTCCAAAAAGTCGATTTTTAGGGGGGGGTATATGACAGTAGCGTCAAAAAAACCTGTTAAGCTAACAATTTTCTAGTAACAAAATAAAAAAAGGGATGCAACTTCCAATTATTACGCAGGGTTAGGTACCTATTGTTTTTAAAATATTAGAAGCTTTTTTGTTAACGAACGATGACAAGTATGTTTTTTTCTGTAAAAGCAGCCTACTTTAGTCTATAAAAAACTTTTTTAATAATGAAATTTCAGGGCATATTTTGTAAATGTTCTGGCATATTTCGCAGCTTTTAGGGCATATTTTGCAGTTTTAAGGGTATATTTTATGCGCTTATTTCTCATTTTTTAAAGCATATAAATACCGTCCCTAGATATAGGTATAAAAGGTATAAAAAATTCAAGAAAGTTGACAAAATTAAGGGTTTTTGTCTGAATATTTGAAAAAGCAATAAAGAACTAAGAAGGAGCGAGAATTCAAACTGCAGGAGCAGCAATTTGATTCGATCTAATATAATTCACCAAGCAGCCATGTCCATGGAATTTACAGAATTCAAGAGATGTCATGCTTCGGACATTTCGTCGATGATTCCCCCTTTTTGACGTGCAACCTATGCGTAAGAAATCAAAAGGCCATAACATAGCATCAAAGGACGTTGGCATATAAATCATCTTGCTTGTCAAATACCGAGCTCATAACAAGCGCTGAAATGGACGACATAATATTTTTGTATACAGTAACATCATTACCAAAGTCATGAGCAACGCAGCTGATTCATGATAATCAACAGCTTAATTAATTGAATTAATTAATTGAAAATTAATTCAAAAAAAAAATTCTGACGGAAAACTTTTTTCCGCTGGAAATATCTAGATTCATAACACTGAATTAGTGTTCAGCATGGTCATGTTTCTTAGTAAACTGCTCTTAAACCTTAAGCTACGTTCACATATCCAAAATCTCGCACCCACACCCGCACTCACACTCGCACCCACACCCAGACCCACACTCGTGTTCACAATAGGGTTTGAAAATCCCGCACCCACACTCAGACTCACACCCGCACCCACACCCTGTTCACAATCAGATTTTGAAAATCCCGCACCCACACTCAGTCCCACACCCACACTCACACCCTGTTCACAATGAGATTTTGAAATCCAACGCTCACCGAACCTAGTAATCGTCGATTGTATTGTGTTCTAGACAACTTATCTTCAAATTCCTGCTTCTGTTTGTTATTTATATATTTGTTTTCCTTTTTACCACGTTTATCCATAACTATTTATCTATGGACATCATATACATAATTTATCCGTCCATAATCTGTCAATGTATAATTTCAGGTATTTTGACATCTCCATCGTCATTCAAGCAATATGGCTAGTCGAAAAGGAAGAATGTGAGCGGTGACGATCTCAAAGCAGAGGAAGAGTTGGAAAGCAAGCTAATCGGTATCGTCTTGCTCTATCCAATTCTGTGGGACATGGGCCATTCGGAGTACAAGAAGCAAGTATTGAATAGAGCCGTCTGGGAAAAAATCGGGAATTAGCTTGGGAAAGTAGGTTTTTATCATAACATAGCGATCATTATTTTTCACTCTTTCGCAGGCAAGGATGACCATTCGTCTACATCTTGCTCCGAAGTATTTAAAAACTCCATCAACAGCGAAGAATGGAATAGAATTGCTACAAAGTTCTGGGAAAAGTTGAATTCTCCGAATACAATTGATAGGCTAATTTCACTGGTTTTCAATGCAGTTGTGATAAAACAAGTTAAACAAAGGCGCGATTGATGGCAAACACATTTTGCTGAAGGCTCCAACAAATACTGGCTCTTTGCATTACAATTACAAAGGTGGTTTTTCTACTGTGCTTCTTGCAATTTGTGATGCCGACTACAAGTGCGTGTATGCAGATGTAGGAAATTATGGCAAGGAAAGTGACGGTGGTAAGCTTTTTCTCTTCTAGGCGACTTCTTTTCTCTGACTTTCAATCTTTCCGACTTTTCAGGAATCTTGATAGTGAGACGAGTTGGACTACGGCAGGATGCTGCTATTGGGAACAATGAAATATGAAAAATGTGAGAATATTTTTGAAATTTGTTTATGTACCGTTGTTAGTGCTTTGTCCGCTATTACTGTTACATGTTTTTGTTGATAAATAAATCATTTTGGGACGTGTTGTCTAATATTAGGCTGTTTTGGTGTGATTTGGGGTAGTTTCTGCAAATTTTAACAGGATTTGACCTGGGAACGACCTGTGTACCACCATGAAGATACCATGAAGTGTACCATGAAGATACCACCATGAAGTTAACCACTTCCAAGATACCACCACCCTGGTACAAGCACCAAGGTACCAAGGCACTACTACAGTCTAACCTGGATACAACACTAACCCGATATGGGTTCTGTAAAGAGAAAATGTTTTTAGAGGTTGGTGAACTATTGGGGAGTGGCGAATTGATAGTGGTTACAAGAATCGCCGCCTACCTACCGCGATCACCCCTACGTTTAAATCACCCCACGTGGGTACCACTACCAAGGTGAAGCCACTACTTGGGTACCACCACCTGGAAACCGTCACCTGGTACCACCCACTGAGTACAACTACCCAGGTAACACTTTGTGGGTACCATCACAAAGGTACCACCAACTTTGTACCAGCACTAAGATAGCACCACCCAGGTACCACCATCAAAGCACCACCACAAAGGTACCTCCACTAAGATACTGCCACCAAGGTAACTCAACCTGTGCACCACTAACATACTACCAAATACTACAATAACGACGTACTAATATTACCAAGGTACCACCGCATCACCTTGCGCATCACCTGGGTACCACAACTTGGTTAACATAAACTGAGTACAAGCCAATGAGTATTATTAACTGTGTGCTGCCACATAGATACTAACGTACTGTACTGAAAAAATACAGAACTGAACACTTGGTAATCTAATGTTGTATTTATTGACTGACAAAATCGTGGTAATATAGTTCTAGGTAGACAATCGGAGTAATTCGATGTAATTGAGCTACACCGAGAAGATGTACCAAAAATATATACATGAGCTACAACACAACAAAAACAAGCCTGAAATAAAACCTTGGGTTGAAGCAAATGGTTTGAAGGAGTAAAATAAGGCCCATTGAAAAACAGGGTGTGAGATTTACAACTAGTGTGAGATTTGCCCACACCCACACCCGCTCCCACACCCACACTCATCATTGTGAACAGGGTGTGGGTGCGGGTGTGGGTCTGAGTGTGAGTGCGGGATTTCGAGTGTTCACAATAGAGAGTGTGGGTGTGGGTGCGAGATTTCGTTTTATTGTGAACGTGCCTTTAAAGTTTACCGTCAGATTTCAAATTCCGTTCGAGACAATAAATATTTGAAATTTTTTGTTTGAACATGACCATGCTGAACACTAATTCAGTGTTATGAATCTAGATATTTCCAGCGGAAAAAAAGTTTTCCGTCAGAGTTTTTTTTTCAATTATTTTTCTATTTTTTTGCGACCTCGCTTCACACTCTAAAGAACCTTAACTTTGTTATTTCAAAGCCGTGACTCGTGCAGTTTTTCCTGCTCTGTCAGATAGTGTATGCCGTTAACCAAACAAACGGCCTTATCACACTGAGTTTGGCTAGTTTAATAATGAACACCGCTTTTGAAAAAATGACTTAATAGTTTCTTTTTATCGAAAATCTCAGATTTTGAATACATAAATACGAAAACTCACACTCATTCGAAAGAAGAGTCACAGGCGGTCATTTTGACATGAAGTACGTATATAAGTTATTGTCATATGATGGATATATATCAAAAAGAAACTAAAAACGTGATTTTAGGATAGTCCGAAAAATGCTCTATTTTCAACACGGTATATTGACCCCTCAGACCCACTTTTTTAAAAAAAAAGCGATATTCGTGTTTTCCGTCGAATTCTGCACCGGAATATACCGACCTGCCGATAGGCGTCTTGAGTGTTAATTTCATTTGATTAATCAATTGAAACCACGACTGTTTTCAATTCCATTTGATTAACCAATTGAAACCACCTGTTTCAATTAATTTATTTTGATTAATCAATTGAAAACAACATTTTCTATCGATTTCATTTGATTAATTATTTCGATTATGCGAATGTAATTGTAAGTGAAATTTTAACATCACTGCTTGACTGTGACTTTTAAAGATAAAGGTGAAGAACAGTCAAAGCAGTCGATCAAACTTATACTTGCACAAAGAACGAGCTTAAAAGTAATTTCTCGAAGACAGGACTGTTCGAAGTTCGAACTACGTTTTCTCCAAAACCGAAAAGCTCGAAACTCATTTCATTGAAAAGGGAAATTAACAAAAAAAGGTGTTCCAAAACGGAAATTTCGAAAACGGAAAGTCCCGAAAACGGAAATTTTTCAAACTTGCACATTTCGAAACTAATAAAATCGAAACCCGATACAGCCAAAATGTCTTACATAAATAAAAATTGTTGATGATATTTGTACTGGCAGAAAATATAGCCTTTTAGCGATTTTTGAAATTCGACACGCCGTGAGATAGCTTTGTTTATAAACCATGAATGCGCTAAATTATTATTTCTGATGGTTACTTATAGTGTTTGCCTAACTGCATGTGTGTTTCTGGTTTTATAAAATTGGAAAAAACTGACTTTTCCTTACTTGATTCGCATTAGCTATTATAGTCAACTCACTAAATATCACTCCTGGGGACAGGTCAGGCTGCCCACTATAGAAGTACGAGAGTTTACTGTAGGTAGGGATCTTAACTCGAAAATAATTTGGTTATCTTTCGTCAAAAATGGCCATTTTATCCAGTGCTTATTGAGTTTTCAGCATTGAAAATAAAAATTCGATGTAAAACCTCAAAAATTGTAAAGATTCAAGGTCTTAAATCAAGGAAAAATCTTTAAATAAAGGACGAATGAGAGTCCTGACTGTAGGGCTAGCAAATTCGTCTGCAAAACTAAATTTGCTGACGAAACCAAGTCGTTTAAAAGAGAAGTTCTTTAATTTTGTAGTTTGGTCGAACCGCTCAGAAAATCGAAAATTGAGTGTTTGGGCTCAAATGAAAGCCTACGATGTGCTCAGTACGATAACACCAAGTTCGACCAATTTTTCTCACTAATTTGCCTAGCTGTGGCCTTCCGAAGTTTGATACTCAGAAAACCAGTACATTTCTTATAATGATTTATACTTAGTGAAAATGTGACGATGTACACTCGTTTAAAAATTTAATCGACGCACAATGTGCTGCTATTTTTAACAAATACAAAAACTCCATAGTCTGTGATAAAGTTTGGCGTAAAAAGTGTGTTTTTTTTAAAAATCAGCATTTTTCGAACACCAATTTTTGGAGAAAAAAACCGCTATAAAAATCCGAAATCGGCGTGCACCTTTCTAAGTTTTAGTGCATTAAAAAGAACATTTTATAAGGCAGCTTTCTAGCTAAAAAAACCCGGAACAAATTGGGGAGGCAAGATGAAAAAGGCATTTGAACTTTACTAGTCATCATAATTCTTCTGAGTTTATGACGTGAAAATTTTTTCTACTGGGAAAACATGAAATTCTGACACCGGATTCGTGATCAGCGTATCTGATTTGCTTCTCAAACTACTCTTAGAGGTGCAATTTGAATGTCATATTTCAAATTCTTCTCAGGACAATAAACTTTCAAACAAGTCAATAATTGGTGAATCAAATATTTATTGTTCTGAGAAAAATTTGAAATATGACATTCAAAGTTTACTTCTAAGAGTGGTTTTAAAAGGAAATCAGATTCGCTGATCATGAATTTGGTGTCAGAATTTCAGGTTTTCCTAGTACAAAAAAATTTTTACGTCAAAAACTGAAAAGAGTTAGTGATGACTAGCCAACTTCAAAGGCCTTTTTCGTCTCACTTCCCGCGATTTTTTTCGTGGTTTTTTTCGCCAGAAAAGTGCCTCAGGAAATGTTCTTTCTGATGCATTAAAATTCAAGAGAGTACACGCCGATTTCCAATTTTTATGGTGGTTTTTACGCCGAAAATCGGTGTTCGAAAAATGCTGATTTTTTGAAAAAAACACACTTTTTAGCCTAAATTTATTGCAGACTGTGAATTTTTTGTGCTGATTAGAAAGAGCAACTTTTTCTGCGTCGAATGAGCTTTTTTACGAGTGTACATCATCATACCTTTACTAAGTATAAAATATTTTGAGAAATGTACTGGTTTTTCTGAGTACCGAACTTCGGGAGGACACAGCTCGGCGAATTAATTATAAAAAGTGGTCGAATTTGGTGTTATCGTACTGAGCACATCGTAGGCTTTCATTTGAGCCCAAACACTCAATTTCCCATTTTTCGAGGGATTGAGGTGGCCTTGATCATAGTTGGACCGCCGCCGGCGGCACCCCTTCGGTTACCTTCGGCGGCCCCCGGCGGTGCCCGGCGGTCATAGATTTTCGAGATGAGAGCGGCACAATTATTTTAAAAAACTATGACCGCCGGGCACCGCCGGAGGGCGCCGAAGGTAACCGAAGGGGTGCCGCCGGCGGCGGTCCAACTAAGGCCTTGATGAAACTACAAAATTACAGAACTTCTCTTTAATTTTGCGAATTTGCAGAAAATTTCGACAAATTCTCGGGCGAAACCGAGAATCACTTAACCCTAGTTGACTGTATTACAATTTTAGAGTTGTTTGAGGAGCTTTTATTGCTAGACTATGTAAAAAAACCATACTTTAAAATCCAATTGCTTTCCGATGCGCTTTTATTTGTTTAGCTGTGGTCATCATCCCATGTTGCCATCTAAAAACTAGGCACTACAAATCTAAATCTACACTTTGACCAGCCATTTTCCTTGTTGTCTTCCCCATTAATTTGCACATCTGCAATGGTCAGCCACACACTGTACATGTTTTTATGCTCAAAAGGCTGGTACTGGATAGCCTTGAAGCTAGATCTAGCATTTGATTTTCATTGCTTAGTTTTTGTTCATTGCAAGGCATGCTTGTTCTTCTCAAGTCTGCTAAATTATTTTTTATGAATTTTCTAATCACAACCACCTTAATAATGTCTTTGATATTAACCTCCACCGTCACCAGTAACAGTCAAATAAGTAGGCTAAAACATCAGGACTCGAAATTGCAGGTTTGTTGTTTTAAAGAATTTAAAAAATGCGAATTTTATAACAAGTTGACAAACTTTTTGTCGATCCCTGTGATAAAAATTTAAATATATGTTGTAGCGCAGCTCAAAGGCTACAAAACCCATTTTCCGGAATTTTTTTCGGATGTGAGATTCTCAAGATATGGTCTTTTGAAATGAGTGAAATGAACAAAATCAGGAAAGAAAGAAAAAGACCCGAATTTGTGCCTTTTTCAAATGATCATATCTAAACGCTCATAATTCCACAAAAATCATTTTGTAAAATGTATTTTGTAGCTCTTAAAATGCGCTACGTAATATCTCGCTGAAATGTCATGCTAATATGTTTCACCCTCCTTTTAAAATTTTACTGGATTTTATCCTAAGCTCACTTAAAAAAACGTTCTTTAGCTTCAAAATTACAGCAGCTGCATAGTTTTTCAACGCAGTAACATAAATTCATAGCATTTCTGAGTCAGGGGTCTGAAAAACCCCGTGAAAAACCCCATATAAAAAAAGATTCGCTACTAGGGTCCAAATTTGTTAACACTCGAAATACCGAGCAACAACTTTGCAAGGAAAAACCTTTTTAATATTTTCTCTAAATAAATTCGACAACAGATTCGAAATCTCCATGAAATTTTCTACAAAATGGTACCTGTCAACTTTCAGTTGGTCTAGTGTGAGTATAAAGTTATAGCCATTTAAAAATGAGTTAAATGAGATTGTATTCTCATTCAGAATGAAGACCCGTGAGATAACTGTAGAATTTCTCGTGTATTATATTATAAGTTACACAGTTATGTCATGAGTCTTTATTATGAGTCAGAATGAATGGAGTCATTTTGAGTTATAATGACCAAATATAGTCAATGTGACAAAAATATGCCTAAACTCCCAAAAGTCAGAAAACAACAAAGATTATGTGGAGACGTTTTTATATGTAAATATCCAAAAGTTTTAATCTCTAGCAAAATTTTACAGGACAATATTGAGCTTTTGCTCAACTATCTCAACGATGCTGCCACGCCTGGCAATGCTGATGAATCTCGAAGTCCTCACAAACCCTCAGCATCCAAAGCCAGCCATCTGAAATTCAACAAGCATCGACCAGTAGCCCTGAACGATGACCATCAGAATGACGAGGAGTCCATGGAAGCTGTGGTGGTGGTCCCACCATTCCCCAAACGATCACCCACCACCAAAACTCCAATAAATATGACCAAAGTGCGGTGGTTGAGGTCCACTGAAGAGCAGGGCCTAAAAGGAGGTAGTGAAGAGGAAAGCTCGGAAACACCAAAGCCTGTGCAAATCCCACTGGTTGGAGTAGGTTCCGTTCGGGAAGTCGAGGTGGTCAGTGAAGAAGGCCGCCCCAGACAACCTTTTCTGACTAGACGGCCACTTAGACCACTGGAAGTGGGCCCGGAAGAAAAATCTGGAATGAAACACTCAAAAACAAGTAATTTATTTTTCAAAGATGACACACCCAGAAGTTTAGGGCTAGTTCCAAAGTTCTGGCCTTCAGAGTGCGGCCCAAAAAGAGCCTACCGTATTTTCTCTAATTATAGACCCTAATCGGGAGGCGGGGGGGGGGGGTGCTGATGTTGTAAAATTATAGATCCTGGTCTATAATTAGAGAAAACAACGTACCTTTTCCAAATTTTTGATATGAAATTCAGTAACATGTCTGAAGTGAATGATAAAAAAATTAAATTCTAGGCTAGAACCAACTTTTGGGGGTGACGTATTGCCGACAGTCGACTGTATAAAGTTCATTGCAAGACAAATTTTTTGGGAGTGACCTAATAATTGGGGACTATATAAGCTCGAATTTCTAGTAATCGATATCAATTTGGTCGTTTGCTTTGGTGGTCAACAGTTGCTCTTCCTCGCTCTCTGCTTGTTGTGAAAAAATAAAATGGCTTCCATTCCTCCGGGTGATATTGCTACGCAGCCGAACAGCAAGGTGGTCTTCAATGCTCCCTACGATGACAAGCATACCTACCACATCAAGGTTAGTTCATTCTATTGATAGTTTACTTCATTTATTTCTTTCTCTATATGCAGATCATCAATTCGGGAGGTCATCGCATTGGTTGGGCCATCAAGACTACGAACTCGAAGCGTCTGGGAGTGGATCCGCCATGTGGAGTGCTGGACCCGAAGGAATCTGTGCTGATGGCTGTGTCCTGCGACTCTTTCGACATCGGCTCCGAGGACACTCAGAACGACCGCATCACTATCGAGTGGACCAACACGCCTGATGGAGCAGCCAAGCAGTTCCGCCGCGAATGGTTCCAGGGCGATGGTATGGTGCGACGCAAGAATCTGCCTATCGAATACAATCCTTAGAACCAATTTATTGTCTCTACGTGATCTGTACCTGTTGAAATAAAGAAAAAAAATAAAGTATCTTTGGCTATTATCTTTAAGTCTATTTTGATGATTGAGAGGTTCGTTGCGTTACAATGTCGAAATGCTCAATAAGTTTTGAGTCGGACAAATCTTCATTTCTTAAAGCTTCTTAAAACTTTGTACGTACCACAACATCCCCGCGTCCAGACCTGTGCAAGGGCCGACCGTTGACATGCATTTAGGCCCCGCATTTCGGCCCTCGCGTTTGGCCGGCTATAACTGATTCGGTTTGCTACACACCGATAATTTTCGCGATACTCTTTGGATGCTCAGGTGAACCTCGACGGAAACTTGATCCTCCTACGACATTCAAATTTGAAGATTTGATTGTCAGTGGAGGTTCAAACCTCCATTGAACCTCGAGCAGGGACTTCTGAATGTCGATAGGTTGGCTGGAGGTTCTTTTGAACCACGATCGACAATAAATCACCCAGAAGATTGTCTGTGAAGGATGAACCGAGGTTCTTGGAATTTTTATACCTCGGCCGAACCTCTGACTAGGCTCCTTCGAACTTCAATTCTTATTCTAGATTTCTGCTTTATAATTGACCAAATACATTAATATAATTATTGTTTTTGAGGAATATTTACATAACAGCATAAGCATTTTTAGACAAGTGAAATAGGCAAAAGTCAAGATCAACATTTTCGTACACATCAGCGCCGGCGCCGAGCGCCGCCCCGGCGCTGTTTTTTCGGGGAAAGCGCCGGCGCTGGGGCCAATGAAAAATTTTGGTCGGCGCCGTCGCTAAAAATTTTCGTCCCGGCGCTGTTTTTCGAACAGCTATTGCTCCGGCGCTGTTTTCAATGTTGAACGGCTTAATATTTAAAACAACAATTATTCTTAATTTTAAGCTAAATTATCTGAATTTTTGTGCTGCAATTTCTTTTATTTTCTTTTAATCTTCTATTTCTTTTATTTATTCTCCTTGATCTTTTAGTTATAACTACTTTTTTTAAACATAACCATGTTCTTGAATCTGCATGAAATCATTTGTCTCGTCTACTCTTTCTCTGCTTTGAGTCGCACTATGAATTGACTTAGCGACGTGTGTGCCTTACGAGGAAGAGTATTTAAGCCTTTGTGCCAGTCCTCCAATGCGTTGTTAGTCTTCGGTAAACCATCAAGTGCGACGGAACTGCAATTCCAACAAGCTATAGGAAAGAGGCCTTCTGTTACCACTTCACGCACACGTCGACGCACATATATATCATATACTATTGTTAAAAAAGTAATCTATATAACTTTTTTCACAAAACTGATATGGATTACCTCACTCCTTTCATGAACTTCCCACTCTTTAATAGCTCCACTTCATATGGACTTATTTCTCAGCATTAGTGAAATACAGGGTGTTTCAAGAAATCCGTGGGTTTTTAAATGGCTATAACTTGTTTTCTAGACCGAATTTCTAAGTTCTGTTATCGCCAATAGTTTACTCTTTACGGGGAATTCATTTGGTGTATAATGCCAAAAATACGATTTTCACTTGGTCCCGTCTGTGGTTTCGGTCCTGGTCTGTGGGTGGCCCTAGATGGTTAAAACCCGAACCACAGGGAGGACCAAGGGAAAATCGTATTTCTGACATTATACACTTAACGAAATCGCCCGTCAAGAGAAAATGATTAGCGAAAATAGAAATTCGAAATTCGGTCTAGAAAAAAAGTTATAGTCATTTCAAATCTTGCGTATTTCTTGAAACACCCTGTATTTAAATATTCACTCACCATGGGGAATTGATAGAGAAAAAAACAGTATGCTGCTAATCGATGTAGATAACAAAAAATTATTATTACTCTCACTGTAAAAAACATGCTGTTTAAAAAATAGAAATTTTTCATAAATTTACAGCAAAAACAGAATTATCAGCCGGGCGCCGGCGTCGGCGCTGCCATGAGCGGCGGCGCTGGGGCCTTTTTTCAAAAGAGGTCGGCGCTGGCGCCCTAGCCAAATTTTTTAAGGGAGGTGCTCGGCGCCGGCGCTGGGGCCTTTTTTCAGAAGGGGTCGGCGCTGGCGCCGGCGCCGATCTCGGCGCTGGAACAACACTGCTAATAAACAACCTGGGTACTACCTAGAAACAACCACCGTCCAAGTATAACTACCTATGCACTTACACTCCTGAATACCGATACCTGGTCAACGACTTATTATTACAAGGTTTCGAAACCTAAAAACATAAAAAAAATTGATAAGAAAATATAAGCCTCCTGCGCCCCCGAAGGAGGCACTCCCTTCGGGGGCGCAGGGGCTTATATACAGTCACACGTGTTACTTTTGTTTAAAAATAAATTTTTCACAATTCAGCTGCCAAACCACTAAAAGGAGTCAAGTTTTCGAAGCTGAGTAAACCATCTGGAGGTGGCGACTCTCCTTCCGGTGCGGCTGGATCTGAGATGAACTCAATGAAAAAGACATCTGCGGGTGGCGGAAGTGTTAGTGGAGGAATTACTAGTGGTGTGATTCCCTCTAAACAAAGCAAACAGAAGGGAACCAAAACACAAAGCAATAGTGGACCTCAGCCACCTCAATCTCAGAGTGGAGGTCCAGGCAAGGGTAATAAAGGACCATCGCCGCCTCCTTCTCCTCCGAAAGCACCCATGCCTCCTTCGATTCCTCAGCCGGTTGGTTTTTAGTTGAAAACAAAACCCTGAAAGTGAAGGAAAAAACAGAAACAGCAAATTCTTAAAAAAATAAAAAAAGTACAGCCAAAAGGCATCAAAGCATTCTGCTTATTTCAGGGTGATTCAAAGTTTTTGAATAGCCTTGTATGAAAATAACTTAGAGTACTTGAAGTAGTACTCCACGTTACTACTCATTTGCGCAAAACTCATTTGCGCAAACTCATTTGCGCAAAACTCATTTGCGCAAAACTCATTTGCGCAAAACTCATTTGCGCAAAACTCATTTGCGCAAATTTTTTAAAGTTACAGGTTCGAATCCAGGTGGTAGCAGAAATTATTTTTTCTTCACTGGAATAACTTTGAAGGTATCATACCTTATTCAGAATCGTGTCCTGAACACGATTTGAAATAGAAACCCTAGTCCTGGAGTAATTCTGTAAGGCCACGTATCCAATTAGTGGTTTTTCCTTTCACTCTCACTCTCAGTGTTGTACGGAATAGGAAAAATTTGCCTCTCAGTCTTATATTCACTTTCAGTGTATTCAATGACTTTTTGGACTCTCACTTTCAGTAAAATTTTGGTGTAATTTTAATTTTTTAGTCTTAACCGACCAAACCAAGTGGTCGTCCACTTGGAGCAAAAACCTGGAGCGAAAACTTTTTTTACTTTTTCGGGCCTTAAAACTTGTTTTCTGGACTAATTCAGGCATGCTGAAAATGGTTTGATAGTCGTAAAATACCGTTTTATAGGGTATTTCTTGAGTTTTGGTAAACTTGGATCAAAAATTTTTTTTACGTTTTTCATGTTCCAAAAGCTTTTTATTTGGATTGATTTAGGCATGCAAAATTTGTTTGTCTACTCACAATAATCCACAAAAGTTTAAGGTCGACCACCTTGGAGTGGGTAACTACCCACGGTATTGATATTCCAGTTGGTTAAACAGCATTTTGGTCTTAACAAACCGTGTTCAGGACACGATTTTCAATAGGGTACATTGATTTTATAATACTTTCAGCTTAATCCAAAATATCAGATTCTAGAGGTGAGTGCCTATTCAAAAGAAGTACCAGGTGGATCTCCTATGCAACCTGAGGTTTACTGGTCTTATAAAAACTAGTTTATGGTTGTTATTCAAGAAAAAATAATTTCTGCTACTACCTGGATTCGAACCTGTAACTTTAAAAAATTTGCGCAAATGAGTTTTGCGCAAATGAGTTTTAAAACACCGGAAACTCATTCTTATTGTACATTCAGGAGACAAGACCACTTCCTGCTGTTGTTAAAACCCAATTTTTCGCATTGGTTTGGCTGAAGTTTCGGCTATGAGGCAGAAAAATGACCATTTTGAGTGATTACATTACCGCATAGGATTATACCAGGGTGTATGACAGGGCTCCAGTGTTTTCATAACTAACACTAACGCCTAACACTAACCTAACGTTAGGCTAACACTTAACCTTACACTAACACTAACATGTTAGTGTTAGTGTAAGGTTAGTTTAAAATGGCGGGTTAGTGTTAGTGTTAGGGTTAGTCTCAAGTGTTAGTGTTAGGTTAGTTTAAAGTGTTAGTGTTAGGTTAGTGTTAGCCTAACACTAACATAGTTAGTCTTGAAACTAACTGTTAGTTTAAAATCAAACTGTTAGTTTAATTATAGTGTTGATTCTGACATACTGCTTAACTAACATAAGGTTTCAGTTTATGGTTAGCAACTGTTTATCCACTGTTTCTTAAAAATGCTTCGTATTTTGATTTGAGTTATAAAAATTACCAGCTATGTTGTATTTTGACTTCTTACTGGTATTTTATTGTTTGCTTTAGAAATGTCTATCGAAGTTAGTCAACTGTCTGTTCAAGAAACCCGACAAGGCCTCAAAGAAGCGATTGCGAAGAAGTGCTGAAGTGCTCTGATGCGGTTATTTTCTGACATATTGTAACGGGTTTTGTTAAAAAATAATTGATTTCTTTTAGGATGCTGGACCTGTAGCTCTGCTAGCGTTGGAAGTTCTCTCAGTCCCCTTTCAGGTGCACCAGTCGAAAGAATTTTTTCGCAGGCTGGATTAGCCACTGGACGGCATTGCAACAGAATTAATTCCGATTTGTTGAATTCTCAACTGTTCATTTATTGCAACCGCCGCATTTAGCGTATTTCTTGATCTCTTTCTTGGTTTTATTATAATAAAAAGCTGATGTTTCTGGATGTGTTACTGCGACTTCCCTACCACATGGCAAGAAAACTTGTATGGATAATTGTTCACCTAAGGAGGCTTCTTATGAGCAGTCAAATTTTTCGCTTAGCACAGCCTCAGGCAAAATGTAGACCAGCATATTTTCGGACGGAGTAAAACGCATGTGTGAAATTGTGTGTGTCTCTATTCTTTTATGTGTAGTTCAGTTACTCTGGTAAAGCAAAATTTTGTATGAGAGGCCGCTGACGTAGCATTTTCGTTTCCCGAAAGTGGTCGTGAAACCAGTGCGAGTACAGGGTGTCCCGAAATTACGCTCACATCAAAAAAAAGATAGTGTACGTAGCGCCTCGCATGGTCAATTTCATTTTCGGGATCTTAACCCGTGTAAATCTTCAGAATTGTGGAATTTTTAAGAACGAAGAACACAATCACACCTAGAAATAGACGCCAAACTTCCCACCTTTCTTTATTTTTGAAAGAATAGCTAATACGACGAAGAACTTTGACGAAACAAAAGTATAAAAGCCTTAGGTTTTCTCTGGGAAAGAGTCATTGTAAATCGCCACAGCTTTCGTACCTTCAGCAACAGCATGCTTGGCCAATTCACCTTTCGAAAAGAGCCGAGTAGACGAGTCATTTTCACGAACGGATATCGTTGAAACCTTCTGCTTCTTGTGAGACTGATAGCGCCTGAAAACAAGACGCTTTCCAAAGCAAGAATTTCAGTACAAAGCGACCTACTTCGCGAGGAAACTGCATCCTGACACAGACGTTCGAAAATATCTTCACAAAAGGCATCCATGACGTCAATGGCTTTTCGCTTGACTCCTATTTCCTAGACGAAGGAAGAGCGCAGTTTTTGCTTCTTGATATCAGCCATTATCTGAACGACAAACTCATTAAAAGACAGATATATCGTACAGACATAAAAAATCAACAAACATTAATGAGGCAAGCGCATTTGAAAAGTTTAAAGACAAAACAAAAATTTGCGCGTGGCTATGAAACTGGAAAATATGAGAAAGACGGTCTTCATTAAGGTAAAATATTTCTCATCAAGACTTGATGATCAAGTCCTTATCACTGAGCAGCACTGAAGAACCTTATGTTAATATTTTTTTTTAAGCAGTATGTTAGAATCAACACTATAATTAAACTAACAGTTTGATTTTAAACTAACAGTTAGTTTCAAGACTAACTATGTTAGTGTTAGGCTAACACTAACCTAACACTAACACTTTAAACTAACCTAACACTAACACTTGAGACTAACCCTAACACTAACACTAACCCGCCATTTTAAACTAACCTTACACTAACACTTTAAACTAACCTAACACTAACACTTGAGACTAACCCTAACACTAACACTAACCCGCCATTTTAAACTAACCTTACACTAACACTAACATGTTAGTGTTAGTGTAGGGTTAGTTTAAAGTGTTAGTGTTAGAGTTAGGTTAGTGTTAGCCTAACACTAACATAGTTAGTGTTAGTTATGAAAACACTGCAGGGCTCCGAATGAAAATTTTCAAAAAACGACATGTGGGTAAAAAAGGGCATTTTGACTATTTTCGAAGTGAAAGGGTCATTTTACCCAGTGCTTGTTGCCATTTTGAAGCGAAAAAAAAAGATTTTGAATAAATTTTCAGAATGAAAAAAGATTTGGGGTGCCCGAAAAAGGACAAATCTTTTTAAAAAGGACGATTCGGAGCCCTGGTGTATGACAATGACCGAATAAAGTAAATACCTTTAAATGAAACTTAAAAAAGTATAAGTCATTTAAAAAAAAATCTTGAAAACTATTTAACCTGAAGCAAAGTATCGTAACAAAATTTAGCAAGCACCTGCACCAGCACCTGCAGTGCCGGCACCACCTATGCCCACAGCACCCCCGCTCCAATGCCAGCAGCGCCTATGCCTGCACCACCACCCCCACCGCCTTCAATGCCTGCTCCAACACTTCCTCCTCCTACTACTCTGGTTATAAAAATTTAATTTATTCTAGATTTTTTCAAAAAAAAAAGCAAAAATTTATTTTAGGCATTGACAACCACCACAACCAAACCACCCAAACAAAACTACAAACTCATTTATTTCGGCATGAATTCAGTGTCGGATTTTTGTGGAAATTATCAACAAATTTTTAGATGCTCGAGGCATTTGTGAGCCTATTCGCCTGCTTTTCCACTACGCTAAGGTGAGCTTACAAGCTTTTGCTGTATATCTTACCTTTCAGTTACGGCTCTACCTCTGGTGCATCAAAATTTCCGCTAGGGCTCTGGTTCCGAGGATCGAAAAAATTCGGTTCGGCTTTTTGGAGCCAAAATTTTCGCTCCAGCTTTGGCTCCAGCTTTTTCGTATTGAAATCGTGTTTTTTACATTATGTACTAAAGAAAATTTATTTTTTTCTCGGTGGTTGCATTAATTATTATGCAAAACTCGGCAAGCCAAAGATTGCGCCAAAAGCAAATTTATTGGTTCGTGATAGTTTGTATTGGGTTGGTCCATAAGTTCGCGGTATGTTATACACAACGGACAAAATTTTGCATGGGTGTCACAAGTTCTCACTAATACAAGTCATTAAAAATTTTCAGATGGGTTCATAGGCGTACCCAGGGGGGAGGGACTAGCCGGGCTATAGCCTCCACCCCCCCCCCCCCGTCAGGATTTTTAGCCTATTTAGCACCCCCGTCAGAAAATCCTGGGTACGCCTATGGATAGGTTCCAAAATCAAAATTTTAATTCGCAAAATAGAAACGAAAATTTTCGATCGGTTAAAAATTTGAAATTCAAAAAATGAAATTGAAATCTATAAACCCATCGAAAATTTTTGTTTTTCTTTAAATTTTGATTTTGGAACCTATCTGCCAATTTTGATTGGCTTGTATTACTAAGAACAAAATATAACTATATAACCCATTCCAAAACATTGTCCGTTGTGTATAACCAATGGCGAACTTATGCCCAGCCCAATACACAGTCTGGAATTTTTTTGTTGCAGCATGTTCACAAAACAGGGCACAAAAAGTAAAGGTATTAAAAATAAGATTTTTTTTTATTTTATGACTTCATATGTCAACCTTTGGCTAAAGTACACTATAGCTAAAGTACGCTAAAGTACACTATAGCGAGCCCTCCCAAAATGACCCAAAATCATGTTTTTCAGCTGTTTTAATGCTTGAAACGTGTAGAAAATACGCTTTTAGGTGTGGGAAGGCCATTTTAAGAAAAAATTGACCAAATTTGACTTTTTGCCTTGGGAGACCAAGGTGAGGGTACCTGGACGCCCTTTCGAACCCAATAAACATTTTTAAAAGGTAGATTAGACCACTTTTATGGCAGAACAATAGAAAAGTAAATATATGTATTCTTTGACTGCCTCACCATGTTTTTCAACTGGGCCGTGGCAAAAAGAGACTCTATACGCATTTTTTGATCAAGAGTACTTCTCGGAATTATGTCTGAGGTAACTCGCTATTGTGTTCTCCGGCCCAACCTTTTTACGCCCCATTAAGCAAACATACTAGCTTTAAGGCGCCGGCACTCGCCGGCGACCAATTGAAATGAAAATATCGAAATTTGCTATTTCGTCATTACTGTATATCTTGTAATAATGGCGAGCACTCAGTTGCGGATTTTTTTCGCGGATTCTGCACATGCGGAGCCATTTTGTGCGGATTTTAACTTGCGGACTCCACACTTGCGGATTCGTTCTTCCGGATTATCACGTGCGGTGTCCACATTTGCGGATTTTCAATCGCGGACTCCACACTTGCGTATTTTACATTTGCGGAATTTTACTTGCGGATTCTACCTTTCCAGATATTGATTTGCGAGTTTTACACAAGCAAAGGGGAGTCACCTTATGGGCAATAAGAATAGGCTGTTTATTATTTGTCAATTCTTTGTGTACAAATTTTATATTTATTAGGTCTACATCACTAATGAGTCTATGTCATTAACAAAAGCGGGAGATCGCATTCACCAAAAGTACTAACCACTAACAAGTTATTAATAATAGCGATAAAATTACAGTATGATATTCTAATCGTCCCAATTATCAAAACCATTTTTCATAATCCGAAAGTGCAAAGTTTTTAGATGCTCTAAGGTTTCCTCATCTGTGGGTGTTTGGAGCGCATCGTATATTGCTATGAATACCCGAATAGCCCGGTCTGTTGATTGGGATTGAACAGAACGGGGGTGCACTAATAATCCAACAGTTGGATCTAGTTCATATTCTTTGAGCTTCGTTTCGGCAACAAGCTCTTCTTTTTTGATGACCTCTATGGCTCTGAAAATTAAATTAAACGTGTGATTTACAGGGTGATTCTAAAACTCGGCAGGCTCAACCAAATTTTTCAGGGAAATTCTTTTTTTCGGCGGAATTGTTTCCCTTTTTGTAAAACTCGCCCAGACTCCCACAGAAAACGTGATAAAAATCGTGTCCCGTGACTTTTGTCGTTTGTTGTTTGTTGAACAGAATTTGCACAGAAAAGGGCACTTTTTTGCTAAAGCAGGGTAATTTTTTTGCAGAAGAGGCTATTTTTTTGGCCTTTTTTACTTAAACAAAAAAGTAAAAAACATACTTTGAAAATGCAGGATTTTTCTTTTTTAACTGAGCATTCAGCTGACAATGAAATGACTCTTGAGCATTATTTGTTCTTCCCAGAACACCATCCTGTGTTTCTTTTTGATTCCATACTGTTGGTGGAAAAAGGGGTGAATTTCTCGCGCCCTGTATGTGGATGTAGTTTCTAAAAAAGTATATGGATAGAAAAGTATAGTTTAGAAAATCTACCGCTTGAAATATGAAAACACGGACTCAGCAATAGAAAGCAGATTTAACTTCCGAAACTCGGTCAACAACAATTGGAATGCTACCTCTACTTGCCTTACGGGCAGAAAAGATGGCACTTCTTTAGTCCCGCCCCATACTCGGATTTTTTAAAAAGGGACCCAAAATCTCTAACAACATCACAACAAGGTACGAGAAGCATTTCTAAACACTTTCTGAATAAAAACGTTGAATTTTATCAAAAAAATTGTCACCCACTCCTTGGGGTTAGATGGGTTTTTAGGGTATTTTTGACTAAATATTAAACGTTTTAAGCAAAATCTACGTAAAAATAGTGGATTTCTGAACAGTTTTTCACTTTCTGGGCCTACCGCAAATGAACTCTGGTATGCATACATTTTTCACGCATCCAGAGTCACTTTCGAGTGATTTGTGTCTCAGGTATGTGTGTGTGCGCATCTCAACCCTAAGCAACCAAGCCCCCTGCGCCCCGAAGGGGTCTTGAGAGTTAGAGATGCGCACAGACTTACCTTAGACATGATTCCGAGCAAGACTCTTGATCAAAAATGCATTTAGAGACTATTTTTGCCCAGCTCCAGCAAGAAAAATGTGATAAATCACCCAAAAAGGACCCTAAAATACCCGAAAAAGACCATCTACCCCAAGGGGCGGGTGGCAATTTTTTTTGAAAAAAAATATTGTTTTTATTCAGAAAGTGTTTAGAAATGCTTCTCGCATCTTGTTGTGCAGAAAAAATGAGTTCGGAGGGTGATTTTGAGTCTCTTTTCAAAAAATCCGAGTATGGGGGGGGACTAAAGAAGTACCGAAAAGATAAAGCTGCCAAACTTCTGACCAAAATTCTGTAGTCTTCGTTAGACGAATAAATGTGTGACAGACCATTCCGTTTCATATGACGGTGAATGCTTTGCGAAAGGTGAAAAAGTCAGGTTCGTATTGTCAAATTCGAGCCAAAAACGTCTTTAAAGGCATTGATAGCAGCTTAGAAAAAGTCATGTTATTTATCTAATGATATACACAACCACGAATGTATAGCCCGCGAAAAATTTAGCAAGTCAAAATCCGCAAATGCATGATACACACAAAAATTCGCAAGTCAATCCGCAAAAAAATCCGCAAATGTGGAATCCGCAAAAAAAATCCGCAAGTGGAAATCCGCAAATGTGGGATCCCCAAGAAAAAATCCGCAAGCTAAAATCCGCAAAAGCAGAATACGCAACTAATTATCTGAATTAGTACTAATTATCTGAATCCGCAAAGAAAAATTCCGCAGATGAAAATCCGCGAATGTGGAATCCGCAAGTGATAATCCGGAAGAACAGATCCGCAAGTGTGGAATCCGCATAAGTTCAATCTTTTTATAGGGCTCAAAAAGTTAATAAAATCAGAAATTCCACCCCACTTTAAATTTAACATGGGACCTTATTATACGATATACGGCATTTCAAATTTCGTCACTACTATAGAATACAACCCCCCCACCCCAAAAAATCCGACTTTTTAAAATTGCTGTAATTACCCTTTGGAACAACAAGTTTAGGCTTAGCCCTTAGGCTTGGGGGTAGGCCAGCGTACGGAAGTTGTGACTAATAAAGAGTTTACGCATATTTTCCGGGGTCTGGGACATAAATTTGGGTACTTTTTACTTAAAAGGGTCATTGCCACCTGTTTTGAATTGTCCCCCGCCAATTCAAATTTCACTGCCTGAGGACCTCTACCTGGGAGCGACCATGGTTATGGGTTTATATTTCCCCACATATATCTCCCCAACACGTATCTCCCCACATATATCTCCCAACACTTATCTCGAAACCACAGTTCTGGAGTAGTTTCGTAGCCAGTAGGGCATCCAATTCTGAGGTGGTTTAGGTAGATGGTGATGTCTGGATATAAATGGATGTGCGTGGCGAATTCAGCGAAACTCAGAAGTACGCCATAAAATTGCATTTTTCTAGGGATTATCGAGTGGAACTGAGGTAAGATAGTAGAAAAAAATTAAAATTATAGGAGTTGCTCGTAAGACAAAAAGATTAATTTGAAAAATTCGCGCAGAATCCCCGCCTTCTGGATGATACTACACGAACACTACATGAGCACCACTGCCTAGCTAATTCCACCTGAATAGGTGCCTCTAACCCTGCTTAAGTACCATTAGGGCACCACTGCCTAAATCATACAACCTGAGCATCACTAACTGGGTACCACTACCTGAAGACCTCTACTTAGGTACCACAATTTGGCTACTACCACCGCAGATAGTAGTAACACTAGTTGGGTAGCCCTGCCTGACTGGCACCACCTGGACACCATCTACAATCTACAACCGTATAGTAGTGTTGTAAGACAACTATAAGTTAAATAAATGTGTAAAATTTGGATTTGGGGAGATATATGTTGGGGAGATATATGTTGGGGAGATATATACACACAACCGTGACCATCTATGTATCATATTGCCACGTGCATCTGGGTAACAGCAAATAAGGACTACCATCTGGATATTCCTTCGTGGGTACCACCAACTAAGGACCACCATCTGGCTACCACCATGAACGTTCATAGTAAAGTTAAGCAGCTTTCCCCCCCCCCCCCTTATACCTGAATTTTCTTTAAAAAATGTAGATTAAAAATAATGTAAAAGTCGAAAATGATATAGTTTAAATAATCTCAAGAGGGGCTTTGAAACATTGAAACTTCAAAATTATGAAATAAATAATTTTGGTACACCCTGAGAGTGCGCTGGAAAATTACCCGGATATTTTCACTTTTTCAGACAGTATTTTTACTCAAAATGTAGCTAAAAGTCTGGCAGGGGTCCCCTGATAAAAATATCTGACGACAACGAATAAAAAATAGAACAAACAGCCCACACAAATAAAAAAAATTTGAAAATTTTTCTAAATTTCAAATAAAAAATAAACTTTTTTACAAAAAAAAATTCTTGGCCACATCACAGGCTCAAACTTGCTGATTACCTTAGTTAGATTTAGACGAAACGTTTAAAAGAAGAGCGCTCGAAAAAGCGAAGAAAAATTGTTTTAACCAGAAATCAGGGTGCTCTTTTACTATATAAGGATTTCAACAAAAGATATTTCGTTAGAAACTAGAATGCCAGGCCTACCTAATGGTATTATCAATTGAAAAAAAAGCTTAAAAGTTCACCTCTTTCACTAAAAGAAAAAATGGCGCGCTTTTTTCCGGCTTGCAATTTTCGCCCCTCTTCCCCTGTATTTGAATAAAAATAATTCGAGTAAAATTAAAATTAAAATTAAAAATGAAATTTTACGAAAAAAGTACAGTCAAACCTCGATAATCCGCCACCCCGCTAAACCGCCACCCTCGATAAACCGCCACCCTCGATTAGCCCGATTTGGTTGGCCGTCAGAGAAACTCAATAAAGTTTACCCCCGCTAAACCGCCACCTCGATAATCCGCCACCCTCGGATCGGTCCCATGGGGTGGCGGATTATCGAGGTTTGACTGTAACAGTGATTTTGTTCAGACAGAGTTCGAAGACGCTCGAATAACCAGAAAACAGTGGCTTGCACTAAAAGACAGTAATTTTTCGTGTTGCTGCAGAAAATAGCTACAAACTTTAATTACAACATTATTCAGGCACTATTTACGGCAAAGTGCCTATTCTGGAAGTGAATGGTAAACCACTCACCTATTGTCATACCATTTCTCGCTTCTTAGCTAGAACTTTTGGTAAATTAAAGGTTTCAATTAAGTAAATTAAAAAAGTTCTAATATTTTTTGCTATAGGTTTGGCCGGAAAAGTATGGTTTAAAAATTTATTGAATTTTTTATCTATATTTTTATAATTTAAGGATAATTGGGAGCAAGCCAAGGTATATTTAATAAAAAATTGCAGTTTTTTTCGCTGGTCTAAAAATATCACTATCAACTCATTACACTTTATGACTTAACTTGTGGAATTTTGGACTACAATTAGACAATTTTTTTTGGTTCGGCAATTTAGGGCACTGGCTGGATCATGAGACCGGGATTTTCAAAAATCTGGGGATTTCTGTAAAGAAAAAACGGGAATTTCAGTCAGGATTAGGATAGATTTCCAATAAATTTTTCAAAAATTTGTGTAAAGGATGATAGTAGTGTGATGATAGCAGACTACCCAGAATATTTTTCCCATTTCAACTCTCTAAAAAGCATTTTGACCTAATCTTAACGAATTGAGATTTAAAAAAAAAATCGATGTGGCGAGTAGGGGTGACCGGGCCGGCCCAGATCCACCTCTTAACACATATGTCGGCCTCAAGAATATATTATCAAAGCTAAGATTCTAGGCTACAAAAGTGTATTCACATTTTTAGAAATTCGGCCCTAGTAGCGAATAACCCCCAAGAATCCGACCTTTTAAAATTGCTGTAACTACCCTTGCAAACAACAATTTTAGGCTTAGCCCTTAGGCTTGGGGTAGACCAGCGTACGGAAGTTGTGACTAATAAAGAGTTTACGCATATTTTCCGGGGTCTGGGACGTAAATTTGGGTACTTTTTACTTAAAAGGGTCATTGCACCTGTTTTGAATTGTCCCCGCCAATTCAAATTTTTTTGCCCAATTATTCAACTTCTGTACAGATTTTTCAACTTGGTTTCTAACAAAACCAGGTCTAGAATTTAATTTCAGGTAAAGTTTTGTTAGAAACCAAGTATAAAAATTCGTTCGTAAATCCAACGATAAAGAAAAAAATTTGAATTGGCGGGCGACACCCGTTGTCGGAGACGGCAATGTCCCTTTAAGTAAAAAAGGTGAAAATCTTTCAGGGGGGAGGTGTATTCGCTACTAGCGTCAAAAATCCAAATAATTGAAAAAAAACCTGAATTTTCAAGTCGTCCAGCCCGGGCCGTGTCGTTTTTTTGAAAAAATAAATAAAATTATTTAAAATTCTCATTAAATTTCTATAAATGTTAATATAAGTTTTGTAGCCTGAAATCTCAGCTTCGATAATATATTCTCAGGGCCGACCTAAGTGTTCATATAGTGGGTCCGGGCCAGCTCGGTCGGCCTGGACGGCCCACGGGTCGGCTTGTGCACACCCCTAATGGCGAACAACTTTCCGAAAATTGTAGTTAAATAGTTGTAATTAAGGGTTGGGATGTGATAAGTAAAATGCCCCGAAAATTATAAGGCCATAAAATGTCATGAGTTAATTTTCTACCACTGAAGAAGCATTTTTAGGTAGACGAAATTTCCGACTTTCACAGGTGAGGTTTGATATGTGCCTTTGATATACCGTATTTTCTCTATTAACGCACCGGGTTCATTATTTTTCAACCCCGAAAAATCTCAAAACCGTCAATCGAAAATGGCCTTAACTCTAAATCCTAGTCAAAAATAGGGGGGGGGTTCATTATTAGAGAGGGGTTTCTTAAAAGAGCATGCCCGTGCGTTACAAGGAGAAAAGGCGGGACCAATAACTTTTTTCTTTCTTGCTGAATTTTTTCATGCGCTTTCATCTAAAATTTTCAAGTTTTCTGTCTAACTTTTAAAAGTAGCATAAGGTCATCAATATTAGATCGAACCCGAACGAGTCAAAAATGGGATGGTTCAAAAAAATGGATAGCGCCTTAAATTTTTGAGACGCACGGGCATGCTCCTTTAATAGAGAAAATACGGTATGTTTGATATATTGCCAATGTACTTTTTCCGAAATTCTGAGTTGCGTACCCTGAATTGATAGTGGATTTGTTGATTATTTTTGTAGATTTTTTGGAATTAAAAAAGAATAGATGTAAAGAGATTGTGGGACGAAAGAAAACTGATCTGGGGTACATGGTAAGTTGTGAAAACTTAAATATTTTTTGAATCCACGCCAATCTACCTGTCTTTGATTATTTCAATAAATTTTTTATTCATGAATAGTGGGGTCGATATATTCTCCTTGTAAATTGAGTGCTTTTTAGGCGGTGGCTGATATTATGGTTAAAAATTGTTTGCTGAAACCTCAAAAAAAATTGGGTTTTCACCGGTCCGCAGAAGCCCTTGTCAAAAAATTAAGAAATGCTGCAATTTTTATCATTCACCCTCACGGCGTTTCTACATGGGGAGTAGGTGACTTTCCTCCAAATTTCATGGCGCAGTGGGTAAAGCATTGGGGTTTGTTGTGAAAACACTAAGAACAAGGTTGTTTTCCTTGGTGTCACAAATTCGATCCCGCCTCTGGGCAAAATAAATTTTTCAATTTTTGTGCACATTTTTATTGTTAGCTTATTTTTACATGAAATCAAAAAATAGGCACAGGTCATAAATATCAGATTTTCAACTTTTCTCTTAAAAATTTGATTACAGACCAGTGTAAAGTCCAGACTTTACGTCCAATATAAAAGAAAAGCTAGATAAAACATTTTCTCGTACGGAAATTGCGAAAAGTCGTATTTTTTAGACGTTTTATGTGACAAACGAAAGCTAAGAATCTCCTCTTTCATTGTTTGAAAGTTAGATTTTTGAAAATTAGAGCCATTTGAAGTCTAGAACCCATTTCTCTAGTCAAATTTGAAAAGTTTTTCACTTTCTCGAAAAGTTTGTTTGAATTATTCAGAAGTCACCTACTGCCCATTTTCGACTACCCTGTAAATGGTGCATGGACGTTTGGCAGTTTTTGTGATATTGTTTGAATTTTCGAATTTTTTAAAATTATTTTTTTTGCTATTGAGGACACACACGGACACTACGCCTAGGCTTCTACGCCTATCTAAGTAAAAAAATCGAAAAAAATTCAGAAAAAAAGTATTTATTTGGTTCAGGGCCTCCAAAGTATCAAATAAAGTTCTTTATTCAGTTTTCTTTTGAAATTTTATATTTTTATGAAATATAGTTGGTCAACAAATGAATAAAATTTGTTGACCAACTATATTTCATACAAAATATGAAATTCCAAAAAAAACTGAATAAAAATTTTGACGCTACTTGTTTTTACCCCTCCCAAAAAGCTACTCGGTTTTACCCCTCCCAATAATCTTTTAGGGGTACCTAAAAGCATACTTAGAAAAAAGCAGAAATTAATAATGGTTTGGCCCTGTGACTAAGCCAAAGCCTAAGGACTAAGCCGAAAGGCTAAGCCTAAAAATGATTGGGAGGGGTAAAACCGAGTAGCGCCAAAAAATTATTTGATACTTTGGGGTCCCTAAACCAAATAAATACCAAAGAAAGCTGGAAAAGCCTTAATTTAAAAAAACGTACCGAAAACCTCCGAAGGCTCCTATACTTCTGTGAGTTACGGCATCTTCTTAAAAGCGCCTGAAAGAGAACTGGCTATGTTTTTTTTGATAACTGAATTGTTCGTTCACTAAAAAATAATGCTTGATATTTCCGCATTAGAAAGAGGTGTCCAGCGCGCATTTAAACGTGTGAAATATGATTTTAATGCTCTTAATGGTCCTTTTCGGTCCTTTAAAAATAACGAGTGTGAGTGCGAGTGTAAGCGTGGGTGCCATTGTGAATTACAAAGTCGTCCAACAAATTCCTAGAATTTCAAACTCCCATGACTTTTTCATACGTTTTTTTGAAAAATATTTTTATACAGATCGATTTTAATATTGCCGAGATCATGTCAAAAACACGATTTTCGCTGTATAAAGATTAAAGGAAGAGTCTGAATAAAATTACGGATGGAAGAGACATTAAAAAATAAGTTTAACAAATTTTGAAAAATTAGTAAAAACAATGATGAATAACAAAGTTCGTAGCCAATAAAATTTTTAATTTTTTATCTAAAAATAATAAAATTTGTGTGTTTCAGTGATGTAGCCATGGATCTTCAAGTAAGTTATAAAACTTTAATTTTTCATTCTCAGATATTGAGAATCTTACATGCTTGAAAAAACTAAAATTTAGCCATTTCTCTACGTGGTTGCTGGTTTTCACCAAGGAGATAAGGTAATTTTCATAATATTTGCATCGAAACTTTAATATTTTTTTTATGAATAACTGATTTAAGGAAGGACTTCGAAAGGCAGTGTTTTTGCCAGGAGTGGAAAAACATTTCCCTGTCTACGTCAATATCCTTAAACAATCCGGCTCTGGATTTTTCATCCCGAGTGGTTTGACCTGGATTGACTTTGTGATTGCCGAGTACATGACTACGATCAAACATTTTGAGGTAAATGAAAGAAATCGATTTTGGTAATTTTCCCTTTTTTGTACCTCATTCTAATCTCATCTAGGAAGTTACTATTTTTCAGTTACGGTATTTCCTCTATTAAATATGTATGCCTTTGCTCAGGGTGTCGTCTTATATTTCAATCACACGGTGTGCTAAATTTTCAACCAGCCAATGCAGTAAACGCTCCATAGAACGACCCTCTCAGCCGAGCAGCCCAGTCATTGGCCATTTTTCGATTTCAAATTTGGAAATTCTGATATTTATAATGCAACTTTTAATTCTGCACAATTTTGTCTGCCATCGCAACACCGGGTTGTCGACAAAATATATCTCAAAAACGAATTTTGAAAAATACAAAATTTGAATTGGTCATTTTGTGTCAAGACTATCTCCTTAAAAGACTATTGCCGTCTACGACAACGATAATTTTGTAATTTGAATTGGCAAGGGACACCTTTTCACTCCAAAACTACAGGAAATTGTTTTTTAGAATTAAAATCACTATTAAAACATCTTTTTTTATTCAAAAAATGATAATTTCATGCATTTTCGGAGTAAAAATCTATCCCGCGCCCATCAAACATACCGTATTCTCTCTAATTATACACCATGGTGTAAAATTGTTCAACCCCTCCTCGAGGGTGGTGTATAATTAGAGAGTGGTGTAAAATTTTTCAACCCCTCAAGCGACCAGCTGATAACATATTTAGCAAATATTTTATTCTCCACCACGGGCATATATGAAAATGAACAAAAAGACGAAATTAACAATCAATAGAACAATCACTTTCATATCCATTGAGCTGATCTTCTTCCTCGTCGATTTCATCCACCAGCCCAAGACCAAGCAGTTCTTCCACAAGCGGAGTTTCAATAGAAGCCAATTTGCGCGCATTCTTCAAAAGCTCGCATCCATTCGGAACCATTTTTTTAATTTTAAAATTTTCAAAATTTTTTGTAATTACCTAGTATTAGCTTTCTGAGAGTGCTGTAAAAAATTAGAGAGGTGTAAAATTTTTCAACCCCTCCTCGAGGGTGGTGTATAATTAGAGAGAATACGGTAAGAATTATTTTTACAATATCAAATTTCAGCCTGCAATTCTCGACAAATATCCAGCTATTACAAAATTTGTGAGAAAAGTCCAGTCTTTGCCCCAAATATTTGAGTATATAGGTGAGAAAGTTTAAGTTTCATATAAATTTAAATATGTTTTCTAGCCAACCGCGAACACCAGCCAGTCTAGCTCTAATTTGTGTTATTAAACCAGTGGATTTCTTATTTAATCTCATTTCTTAAAAAGTTCTTATCTTTTTTTGGAACTCAATTTCTTTTTACTTTTTGTTGTATTGTAAATACTCATTTGGCTTAATGAAAAATATTACTTTAATTTTAACATTTTTTTTCAAATAAGTTTAACAGTCAACGATTTTGGATGAACGATACTTTTTCTGTTCGCTTCATTTAGCGGTAAGTTATCATTCACCGTGTTTACTCTAACAACCCTCACCGCATTTCAACCCTAGGAAATTCTAATAGATATCACCTTTGGTTACTTTTCAATATTGAGTAGTAGTAACAAAATTTACAAAACAAATTCAATAAAGAGGAAATTTGGTGGGCAGAATTTACCATGTTTTCTCTGACAACCCTCCCCCCTTTAATAATCACAACAAAAAAATTGGCCATTTAGAGTTTCTTTCGACTGGTGGAAGCAGGGTTTAATAGGATGGTAAGGAGTTTTCATCCAGGTTAGCGTACTTTTTTCCACGACTGGACTCCAGAGTATCTATTTGGTTCGCAAGGCTTGTTTCATCTATGAATAAATTCATCTCGAGACCGCGCAATTCTTTTTGTCTAAACAAAGTTTTCTAAATATTTTTTAGAGTTTGAAGTTTAGAGTTTAGAGTTCGGTAGAGTTTGAAAGCTTGTTAGAAGGCTAATATCAAGGACTATAAGCCAGAAAAAGAAAACAACGGACCTGTTCTGGTTGTGGTCGGGGACTCACATTTTTCATTATTTATTTTTTTTATTTTTTAGGTTGATCAAGTTGATTATGGTGATCAAGGTGCCTATAATTACCTTGATCAACATAATTACTTATGAAAACAATTCATATAGGTTACTGAAATTACTATGAACACCATGTAAACCCAAATAAAAATAAAAATATATAGCGAAAAATGTGCGTCCCTCCCAAACCAGAACAGGTCCAAAAAACGTACAATAAGAATCGTAAAATAAAATTTGTTGATGAAATCTAGACTTTTGATTGTGCACTTCAGTTGCACCCTTTCTTCACTGGTCATTTTTTTGCCGAAAATGTTCAGATTGACGTATCAGCTTGATGCATAAGCTCTTACAAAATGTTGAATTGTTGAATCCAAAGTATTTCAGCAATGAGCATGTTGCATACTAACAGAAAGCTTGTTTTTTCTACTTTCTTTTCATGAAAAAACTTTGCTTTTTTATATAAAAATTTTGGAATTTCGGCTCCACAATTTGGTCAATCCAAATATGACTAAGGAAAATCCCCCCACTTACATCTGCTACGAATTCGAAACGTGCATTGCAGGAATAGATTTATTCTTTGCATCATTTTGTAGCGCAGATAAAGAGCTACAAAAACATGTTACAAAAGAACTTTGGAATCGAAGAATGTTTAGATACGGCCTTTTGAAACAAAATAAAAATGACCAAAATCCATGGTTTTCAGCTTTTATGGATTTCTTAAAGGGATTGGTTTTTTCATAAGGACTACATTGCGAACCCGAAGTTCCAATCTTTTTCATATAAAAAGGAAAAGAAAAAGAAGTGAAAAAAATAGAAGAAAAGATCTTTTTTTGATATATAACATGCCTATTAGTGAATCACTTTTGATCAATAAATTTATCACATAAATATTCTGTAAGAAGTTATGCATCAATCCGATATAACTGTCCCTACACATTAACAAAGTGAAAAATATATATTTCTTCCTTCTTCGACAAAAATCGCCGGCACTAGTGCTTATTTTTCCCTGGCATTTTTGCTCTAAATTCCATGGCACTGGATAGAAGAACAAAAAACACAGATAAAGTAGGTACAAGACAAAATGTTAACCCTAGTATATAATAAATTAATTGTAAAAAATTAAGCAAAATGACAGAATGAATTAAAATAAAGAATTTATTACTTAGTACAAAAGCAAAATTCATAAAAACACATAATTTGTTAGACCATTGAATTAGGCCGAGTGCTGATATAAGAAGCTAGTTGGGGCAAGCTGAGCACTCTGTCCACAAATTCTGCCAGATGCGGATATTTTTGAATACATTCTTTTCAATATTGTGCAATGTGGTTAGGTATTCTTCAACAAAAAAGTCCACCCACGTCACCATTTCTAAATCCATATTTTATTATAATTTCGAAGCCTAATGATAAAGAAAAACCAGTTAGGAAGCCGGAGCCAGAATTGATTATCTGCTGCTCGAAGATGGGCAAATAGCGGTTGACTGTAGGCAAGTATATTTCCTTGCGCAAACTGGTCTGCAAAATAGACTTTTTAAAGGAACATGGTTTTTGCGCGCAGCGGCATGTGCAAAATTTGAATTGGCGGGAAACACTTCTCTTTCGTCTCAAACTTTACTCTTTTGAGTCGTTCGCCATAACTCCAAAGAGTAAAGTTTGAGACGAAAGAGAAGTGTCCGCGCCAATTCAAATTTTGCACATGCCACTGCGCGCAAAAACCATGGTCCTTTAACCGCAGTAAAGAACCTCACCCCTACCCCCTTTTCCTTTTAAAACTTTAGTGAAAATATATACCCAAATCTCTGTCTCAGACACCAGAAAAAAGCGTAAGACATTTATTAGTCCCGGTTAACATACGGTGGCCTACCCTAAACTTAAAACATAATTGGCTACATATTTACATGGGTAGGGGAGGGGGGTGGTCAGATTTGGGTGGAGAATGAAGAAGATAAAAAAATTATTGTTCACCTTATCTCCATCCCTCATTCCTAACGCAACACCTATGTATATAGACAATTCTTGGGTGAAATCTTTTAACAAATCGCCCATTTCATCCGTTTTTTGCTTCTGCCATTCATCAGAACCTCCAAGACCTGTAAGTCCAAAAGTTAGCGGATTAATTTCACTTTAGTGGTCCAAGGGTATTTTATAGTCCAATTATTTGAAAATCTAATAAAGGTATTAAGAGACATAATCTGTAATTTTGGAGGTTTTTGTGGCACCGCCATTTTTTCGAATTTTTTTCTACCGTGCATGTTATACCGTATAACCTCTAATAATTACCGACCCCCATGATTCAAAATCGTGTTCTTGGCATTGTGCTATTGGCCACACTTTTGATAGCTTCCCATAGGTAAGTTACCACTCATTTTGTAGCCAGTGAGATGCGCTACAAAATGTATGGTAACTTGCTTGCTTAAAGGTGGGTCAAAACACAATGCCACAAACGCGTTTTTTAAATCAGGGGATGGTAATTATTAGAGGTTATACGGTATACTAATCGACTTCAAATTTAACGCCGAGAATTATATTCTCAGGTGTCAACGCCAATTTATCCTGAAAATTTTGAGTTATGGCCTTTTACAGTTGAGTAATTATTTTTAACCTCTAAAAATGACGCCCTTTCTTTAAATGGATAGAAGTGGGCTCTTTTGATCATACTTATACAGTCGAGTCTCGATAATCCGGCACCCCTAAAGTTCGTTCCCGCCTCGGGTCCGACACTTTTTTACCTCGATTTTCAAAGTCTTTTGCCAAATATGATTCGCCAGTCAGGTCCGAAATATCGCAAGGATCCCGATTTTGCCAGTCGTTTTTTTTGAATAGCGAAATTTTTGCCGTAAAGACCCGCGGGTCTCGATAATCCGGCACCCCTTTTTTGAACAAGGGGTGCCGGATTATCGAGACCCGCGGGTCTTTACGGCAAAAATTTCGCTATTCAAAAAAACGACCGGCGAAATTGGAATCCTTGCGATATTTCGGACCAGACTAGCGAATCATATTTGGCAAAAGACTTTGAAAATCGAGGTAAAAAAAGTGTCGGACCCAAGGCTAAAACGAACTTTAGGGGGTGCCGGATTATCGAGACTCGACTGTATACACATTTCGGCTCATTCTATTCTGCTTGAGCAGCTCTACAAGATGGCTGTAAAAGATCATTATATTAGTGCAAAAATTTTAGACTTTTAGCCAATTTAAACCAAATTTACAAATTTTGTAAAGTTCTTTTTTTCTTAGAATTTGCCATTTTACCCGAGGCACTACCGTTCGGAAAGAAACTAGATAGCAGTTTCAGAATCTACACGAAAAACTGCATCTGATAGCATCAAACGGGTACCCAATATCGAATGCAGCTCGGGGTATTTGGACCTCTGAAGTTGGTAACTCGGACGAATTCGGAGTCAAAACCACAGGGGGGACCAAGGCCAATTTTTTCAAAACAATTTCACAATCATATTTAAAAATTTTGACACCATATTAGTGTTCAGCATGATCAATTTGCATGTGAAACTGCTCTTAAAATTTAAAAATCAGTGTCAAATTTCAAATCCTTCACAAGACAAAAAACGTATGATTATGCGAAGAAAGCACCATTTTGTATTGTGAGGAATTTGAACAATCATCTCTATATAGTATTTGGATCGGGTGGGTGAGGTTCACACTTTTTATGAATTATCAAAATTTGAGCCACTTTTATGAAGAAAGTCGGTGTTGATGTTAGATAATGGTGAAAACTAAAGAATCTCAGCTACAAAATAAGCTATTAATCAGTAAACATAGAAAAGTGAAAAGGGTCGAACTGGCCCGGACAAGGGGGTTATGGGTGCCAGGGGAGTAGGTAGGGGTGCCGGGAGGGTGGGTACGGGTGTCAGGGGCATAGTTAGGTTAGCGGGATGGTGGGTATGGGTGTCAGGATCGTAGGTAGGTGAGCCGGGAGGGTGGGTATAGTGTCAGGGGAGTAGGTAGGGGTAGGAGAAAATAGAACGACATGTCGTTCTATTAGAAGTTTACGGTAGTTTTGTTAGCTCGGCCCTACCGCACAAAGAAACTCTGGTATGCATATTGTTTTTATGCATCCAGAGTCACTCCGAGTGATTTGTGTCTAAGGTATGTGGGTGTGCGCATCTCAACTCCAAGCCCCCGAGCCCCCGAGGGGTCTCACTTACCTTGGACATGATTCCGAGCAAGACTCTTGATCAAAAATGTATATAGAAACTCTTTTTGCCCAGCTCCAGTGATCAAAACAGGGTAAAAACTACCATATAAGGTATCTGAGTGCCCTCCAGAACAGCCAAAAAGTCGATTTTTGGTCAAAAATTTTTTTTTGTGGAAAATGCTTTCCCAATTGTTTTTTTTTCTTTTCTATACGTAAAAGTGGTCTAAACGCGTAAAAAAGAGGTTTAAACCGGTTTTTGGGCCAGGGGATTCTATACTCCGGCCGAATTATGCTGTCATGAAGATTAGTTCATTGGCTTCAAAATGGTGAATAAATATATTGTGAACATGGTGTGGTAGGATGCTGAAAATGACCTTTGAAGTTTGCCAGTCCTTTTAAGGCTTTTCAGCTTTTGACGTAAAACTTTTTTTCTACATAACAACCGTAAATTTCTGACACCATATTCATGTCAATTTACTCTAATTGGCCTTATACCGAGAATGGCCCTATATCGTAGTTCGACTGTATTACTATAGGGGGCAGAAGTCACCCTGGGAGTAAAAGCGACAAATAAAAGAACTACCAAACTTCTCTCCCAAGTATCTTCCAATGGCCATACTTTGTGCCAATTTCTTGCCGTTAACTTCCAACTCTGGCAGCTTGCCAAATCTGGTGGCTAAAATTTACTTATACTCGCCGCTATTAAAAGGGTATTTTTTTTTTGCAAAAAACCTACAACTCTTAATGTCTGGCCAGGAGTCCTGGGAAATACGCACATCTTCGAATGGTATTTTTGCATAATGGAATATCATTCTAATGGGCTAAAAGTTATTTAAAAAACACAAATTATGAAAAAGTAAAAATAACCTCGCCAAGACCTCGGATGTCAAAATAGCGAAGGCGATAAGTGTCTAGTTTGGAGCTTGATTGAGTTGGCCGAAAATTTGAAAATTTTCAAGAAAAAGTGACTCTATATATGTTAGGCCTGCTCCTGAAAAATAGAGTGCCCAGCAACAATGCCAGCATAAAAATGCCAACAGCAAAGATACCAAGAAAAAATGTGGAAATTCAATTTTCTGCTGTTTTTGCAGTTTGGAACACATTAAGGGTAGGCCACCGCATGTTAAGACGTGGTCAAACGTGTTTCTAGAATTACAAAAATAGAGAAAAACATCAAAAACTCCAGAAAATTGAATACCCACATTTTCACTGATAACCAAAAATATGCCTTAGTCCTTCCTGTTAGTCTTTTTTACAAGAAAATTTATAGTCTAAAAACCATTTTTTCACACCTTTTATAGGGGCATGCCCGTGCGCGACACAGAGAAAAGGCAGGGACGGCAGTTATTTTCTTTCTCGAAGAGTTTTTACGTGCGTTCTCATTTAGAATTTTTGAGTTTTCTGTTCAGTTTTTAAAAGTAGCAAAAG
Source organism: Ditylenchus dipsaci (assembly GCA_004194705.1). Classification (NCBI taxonomy): domain Eukaryota; kingdom Metazoa; phylum Nematoda; class Chromadorea; order Rhabditida; family Anguinidae; genus Ditylenchus; species Ditylenchus dipsaci. Next base: position 51,220 of record SADC01000143.1, on the reverse strand, counting down.
TCCATAATATCAAATTTGACGCGCACAAATTTACACAAATTCAAATAGGACCATTTAAAAAATTTGCTGGTCCCCTGCCTTAACTTTTCAAAACGCACGGGCATGCCCCTTGAGTCATTCAAAGACAAAAAAAATTAAAGGGCCACTACGACAACGACTGTCCCCCTTTAACCATTGTTTGCATGATGACTTCGGAAGACTTTAGGCTTCTTATTATTTTTCCTTCCGCACTTTTCTTAAGCTTTCGAGGCATTGTAAAAAAGTAAATATTGTCATTTTTGGGGAAAGTAATCATTAGACAGTATAAATGCTTTCTAATCGATTGTTAAATTGTCGTAAAGCAGATATTTAACTTTAAAAAGCAGATCTTTAACCAGGGCTACCATCTCGAAAACTAAAACGAGAACATTTGAAAAAAGGATGTTTTGACAGTTTTTAAAAAAGCGTCGTTTTACCCAGTGATGGCTGCTGTTTTAAACGGGCATGATCACCTGTTCAAAATGTGTCCACATCAATTGAAAAAAATCCTAATCATTTAATTTCTGTACGGATTTTTAAACTCGTTTTTTAACAAAACTACACCTAAAAGCAAATTCTAGGCCTTGTTTTTGTTAGAAACCAAGCTGAAAAAAATCTGTACAGAGGTTCAATGATTAGGCGAAAATTTTTGAACTGGCAGGGAAAATTTAGAACGCGATTTTAATATAAAATAATGAAAATTTTCGCCTTGGTTTCCTAATCTGTTTTTTCTCAGGCTCAAGAGCCGGCCGAACACATATAGAGCCGGAAAATTTAATTAGCGTGCAGAATCAGCTAAATGATGAGTAAAAAAGGCTACCTGCAGCAAAGTTTCTCCAGAAAACCACGTTTGTCTGCATCCATTATACTGGTAGTTGTTTGCTAGTATTCATGCCAAAAATGACCAAAATCTATTATTTCAACTAATTTAGTAGAACTAGCTAAGAGGACAAGAGTAGTGGGCACTCGATAAACACTTGTTGTCCTGGAGTCCTTCATCTTAGCGGCTGAATATTAAATGCGTTTGGAAGACGTGCAATAGTCTGCACCAAAATACTTTAAGGAATAATTTAGTCGGAACAAAAAATTTCCGTTAAAAAATACCAAAGTAGCTGCGGGAAGAAAAGTGAGTTGACAGGATTATGAAAAATGAAAAAAATATAAAATGGATGGAGAAAAAGACATATGGACGTCTCCGCTAGTTTGGGCCATTTTTTGAATAAGTGCCTTTTTTAACTTCATTAATTTTTTGCTGTTTTCAATTACTCGATTTTAGGATTGGTTGATTTCCTTGTTTTTTTCAAAGTTTTCGGTTAGTTACCGGTTATTAAGCGGCTACAGACCAGCACTTTCATTCGTTTTGACTGGTGTTTTAAAATTTTTTAGTTAGTTACCGGTGACTAATTGGTGGTTAATCAACCCTATTTAATTTTCGAATTCAAAGAAGGGGTGAAAGCTGTTAAGGAGATAGTCTCGACAAAAAAGGACTAATTCAAGTTTGTATTTTTTGAATGTGGTTTTAGAGCCATATTTTGTCGACAAGTCGGTGTTGCGATGTCAGACAAAATTCTGCAGAATACTAAATTTTAATTCTTCTATAATTCTAAATATAATTCCATCAATATCAGAATTTCTAAATTCCTTCAAAAAATGCCCCAAAAAATTGAAATATAATAGAAAGCTAATCAACCTTTTTTCGATGTTTTTTCTTCCTTTTCCTCGTTTTTTTGAGATCGGCCGGTTTTTGAAAACCGGTATTTTTCAAAGACGGTTTTCGGTTACGGTTTTTTCAATTTTTTCCGGTCTTTTAACCGACCTGTACCCGGATTTCGGTTAATTTTTTGTCGTAAATAAACCCGTTTTCCCAGCTTTTCTGAGACAGGTTTTCGGTTTTGGTTTATTGGCCGAAAAGCCCGGTTTTTGGTTAACATACCGGTTCGATTAAGTGACCGAATGCAACCCTACTTTTACTATTTCCGCTTCTAGGGCATTTTTTGAAAGAATTTTGAACTTCTGATATTTATAATGCTAGTCCATATTTGAATTCTACGCAAGTTTGTCTGATATTGCAACTCTGAGTTATTGACAAGATATGGCTTTAAAGGGGCATGGTCACCTGTTACAAATTTTTCCCCGCCAATTCCAAATTTTTTTCCGAATCATTAAATTTCTGTACGGATTTTTCAACTTGGTTTCTAACAAAACCATACCTAAAATTAAATTCTATGCCTTGTTTTGTTATAAACCAAGTTGAAAAATCTGTACAGCGGTTCAATGATTCGAAAACTTTTTGAATTGGTGGGGACGAAATTTGTAACAGGTGACCATGCCTTTAAACCACATTTGAAAAACACAAAGCCTAGATTAATTTTTTCGTGTCGAGACTATCTCCTGCAAAATTAACTTTCAGAGGAAGAACTCGATAGGGTTTGAGTCAAATGAGCAAGATGGCCACAAAAGCTTAATCCGATTTAGTGACAGTGAGAGTTGTGACCAATCTGTTCATCAGGGAACAGTTGATTCAAATACCGTAAAACCTCTAATAAACGGACACCCTCCAATAAACGGACACCCTCTAATAAACGGGCACCCTCAAGGACCTATATCTCAGCGCAAAAAAAAAATTTTGCAAATCTGTTTTTCGCGTTTTCTTGATCACCTCGATCTTAGTTGATTCCGCTTTTTAGATTTTTTGGAGTACCCAAAAATCTCAAAATAAAAATATTTTTTTTTCGATTTTTTAGGGGTTGAAAATTAAACGGGCATGCCCGTTTAATAGAGGTTTATACGGTAATCGCTGAATTCCTGTTTTATGTGTGGCGGTACTCCATGTTGTTAAAAGATAAAGCCATTGAAGTTCCTTCTTGTCCGCTTTGACTGAACAAAACGCTTGCGGATCTCCACATAGAATTCCCAAGTTTTGATAAAAAGAATGAATAAAAAATATGAATTTTTTATAATAATGGTTAGAGATGAAGAAACGGGACCAGGACGGATTTCAGGACAGGATTTTATGGTCTGTCCAAGACCAGGATCAGGACCAGGATTAGAAATTTTAAAAACCAGGATCCTGGTCGGGATCCTGGTCCAAAAACCAGGATTTTCGTAAAATTCCAGAAATCCGGTTTAAACTGTCAGCAAAATTTTATTGACATTTTTCTACATTCATTACACCCAGTAAACAATGAGAAACTTAATGTCCAGAAATTGCAGAAATCAACACTTTAAAATAACAGATTGTATTCCAAATGAATGAATGAAAATACCCGAGTGAAAAATGCAAAGGTAATTTCGATCAAAATTCGTTTCAATATGACGTTTCGAAAAAATACCATTTACCGTATTTACTGTATTAACTCCCCACCCTCTAATAACTTTCCACCCTCTAATAAGTCCCACCCTACGGACCTTATATCTCAGCCTAGAGCAAACATTTCGCAAATCCGTTTTTTGCGTTTTCTTAGTTGCCGCGAGTTTACCTGATTACACTTTTCAGGTTTTGGTTGAGCACCCCAAAATCTCGAAATCGACCTCAAAATTTTTCGATTTTTTAGAGGTTAAAAAATAACTCCCCATGGGGACTTAATACAGTAAATACGGTATATTTACCAAATTCGACCACCAGGATTGGCCGAAATACCAGGACCAGGACCAGGATTTTTTAATTTGACCAGGACCAGGACCAGGATTTTGTTTTATTTATAAATTTCGAACAGGACGGACCAGGACCAGGACAGGATCCTGTCCTGTCTTCATCTCTAATAATGGTTATATCCTTGTCATTTTGAAAAAATGGATGCTGATAAATTTTACCAAAAAATCACGTTTCTTTTTTAAATTTTTAAACTTTTTTAAATTTTAATTTTAATATGAATAGGTTTTCTATCTGACAATGTTATATTCAGTGTACTTCCTTGCAAACCATAAAACTCTTTATTACACTATTTGCCAATGAATTTCAAGGCAATGCGTTCATCTTCAATATCTCCAGTGCCTTAGGTCCAAACTTGCCTTGTTGACCACAGTCCGAGTCCTTGCTAATGCATTTCACACCAGCCCCTGTGTCATCCATCCACTCAGGGAATGGAACATACGGTTTAGTAATTGCAAATTGGGTGTTAGGAATGTGGCCTAGGTCTTTGGTGAGCCACACAGAGTCTATCACATGAGCATCTCCTTCTACTGAAATCTGCTCAATGTGCAAGTGGGTGAAGTTATGGACGTGTAATAGGGTGTAACCATAGTCATTCAGTTGTTTGACACTGCCAGGCACTGTGGCTTCATCGAACAAAGCGTGTCCTTCAATTATTGGGATGGGGGTGTTATTCTCTGAATTACGAATGACTAAATACCTGAATGACAGCCTGCCGAACCAGTAACAATATACACTGGGGCAGCTGCATTGTGGTAAGGATCATCAGTCAAGTTGTACACTTTGCGAGCAGACAATGGATAAAACCTCTCTGTAAATTAGATTTTTATATAAATTTTGAGACCTTATTTCAAATTCATGCTTCCCTCTCCTGATGCACAGTTTGTCAGCCCTAACCTATAAATGTAGGCTTTTTTCCAGTTCGTTAGTTCCCCATTCGAAGCCGTCCTCTTTCCGGAAGTTTTTTCCGCCATCGTGTTCAGCGTAAAATTATACACAAAAGGCTAGGTTCGGTACATACCTAGGTTATGAAATTGGAATAAATGAAACTGTTGTTTTGGTAACAATTACAAAGATTATCATCGCTGTAAACTTTTGTGCAATACAAAATTCACATGAAAAATCAACATTGCAAGTTGTACAAGGGAGGAAAATTATTTTTTTCCAAAACCGCAATATTCTGCAGTAATATCGTTACATTTTTGAATTACTTTTTCGCCATTACAAATCTTTTCGAGATGAAATGTTTTTCAAAATTCTATAATACGAATATATACAGCCTATAAAAACATCTTTTACCTGCCTTAGAGCAGTTTAATTACTGAAAACATTATTTAGAATTTTTTCTTTGGTGTAAGGGGGTGGATGTTCGGATACTGCAATTATTCCGAACTTTAACTCACCGTAAGAGTGTTCATGACCCCAAAACCCCAAGTCGACACCTGCATCTACCAGTAGTTGCTCAAAACCGGGCATTGAGATAAAACCGGTTCTTATCTGCAAATGAGTTAGTTCTACAGTTGAAATATTCAAAAGGGACGCAACCGAAGTTCCAAAGAAAAACTTACCAACGCAAAAGACTCGCCAACGTCAAAACTCGCCAACGCGAAAACTTTTTTTGATTTAACGGACCTCTAATGCTAGTTTCAAAGAGGGTCGTTAAATCCAATTTTTCGTTGGCGAGTTTTCCGATACCTAGTTTTGCCGTCGGCGACTTTTTCGTTAGCTAGTTTTGCAGTTGGCGACTTCTGCCGTCGGCAAGTTTCGCCGTTGGCGATATTTGACGTTGGCTAGTTTACGCGTTGGCGAGTTTATTTAGCGTTGGTGAGTTTTGGCGTTGGCGAGTCGGTTACGTCCCTTTAAAAGCAATAGTATTCGCCAATCGGTTCTCAAAAGCCCTGCATTCAAAAGAATTTTGGTTGGAGCAGTAGAAGGGACGGTGCTGGTAAGAGATTATCCAAGGCACTTTTGCTCGGTTAGCATTGGCTTTCTGAAATAAGATGGCTGATATATATTTATATTGGACTTATAAAATTTCTGGGTCACCTCTTGTATCAACAAGAAGCCTAATTCAAATTAGTTACCTTCAAGTCTTGCTCAAGCCACTCATTCTGAGCAAACACTAGATCAACTCCATATTTGTAGAAAAAGCCGTGATACTCAGTACTGATTCCCAGCAGATGAACTGGACCCACATCAACACTAAACCTCAACCACTGCTCTAATATATAAAACAATATACTATTTTTAGAAAGGCTGTCGGTCAATTGAAAATTTTTCGATAATATATAAGTTTTTGCCCAATCATATTTATATAGTATTTGGCATGCGTGGGTAACGCTTTTTTGACTTAGGATGCCAAAAATGGGTCATAGATGGGAAAACCATTTTTGTCGCTAATTTTACCGTGTTCTTCAGTATGTAAGTTTTTTTGCCTTGGTTCCCCCTGCTGATTTTTTTTTCCAAAATTTAGGCTTATGCAAGGTGAGTCAGCATGAAGCCTGAGTCTAATATATGCTCTAACATACGCTTAAGACATCCTTACATACGCTGGCCTACCTAACCTTAGCATTTATAGCCTCGAATTTCACAAAAGATCGACAGGGGGGGACCAAGACAAGAAAACTGTCCTTCTCTTCTCCTTCGTTTTTTAATTTTTTATTACAGCCACTGAAACATCACCAAATTACGCTAACACTTATTAGCGTAAGAAATAGATAACACTAGGCAAAATTTTTTGTAATTTGATCAACGAGTTTTTCAAAATAGTTCCATTTTTTCGCCTTGGTCCCCACACCCTTGTAGATGTTTCGTGACTTTTTAGGCTTTAGGCTTAGGGAAGGGTAGGCCAGCGTATGTTAAGACGGACTCAAACATTAGTCCAAGATATGTTTGAGTAGGTCTTGTGACGTGTTACACACGTTGACATTTATAACTTAACATAAGCCTAAACCCTAAAATTTCACAAAAAAAAATTAACAGGGGGACCAAGGCAAAAAACTGTACTCCTCTCGGATAGGGCCGGGGCATATACCAAATTATTCGAAAGCCATTTTTCATTCAAAGTTTTAAATTGTATTTAAAAAATTTCAACTTTCGAATGGACAATACTTTTTTCCGACTAAAACACTCTTTTTCCGACTAATTTTAGATTTGCGCTTTTATTCGAGTTTTTTATTCTTTACGATTTTTAGCATTATCGTGTAGCCCAGGATCTCAGCTTTCTGACTAGCTATCAAACTAAAGTGAAAGATTTTACAAAGAAAGAGATTTATGGGTTTATATCGTATACGGGATTTATTTAACATAAATCCTAACAGACCTAAGATTTGTTATATTGAGTTATTGCGAGGTTTGACTGTATTTGGGACATAAAAAAGTATTGTCCATAAATGAATAGGTAAAAGAAATCAATTTTTCGATCAAAAAATTATCGATTGAAAACATTTATTTGTAGTACCTGTAGATTAATGGCTGTAGGTGAAAACACTCGTCAAACTTATTAAAACTCCCGTCAAAATCATTAATCTCCCGTCAAATTTTGAAAACTTTTCGTTCTCGGTATTAACTTTTCAATTTTCTTATTTTTTTTGCACCAGCATTTAGCTCTGAATCTCTTGTTTCTAAAAAGCTATCAACTGGCTGAATACAATATGAAAAATTAGGAGAAAAATTTTGTTTTGTAAAACTACACCTATTTTTCAAAATGAATTTTTCTCCCCCTTTTCAATATTGTATTGAGCCAGTTGATAGCTTTTTAGAAGCTAGAGATTTAGGGCTAAAGTTGGGTGCGAAAATGTTTAAAAAATTGAAAAGTTAGCACCGCGAGATTCAATGATGTTGATGGGTGTTTTGGATTTGAGCCTAGATTAATAAGCGTTCAGGCAATTTTCGGACATTTTTTGAATTCGCGCATTTTTCATAATTTATGTTTTCCCTTGTTTGGGCACGATTTTTAGACTATTCTAACATATGCCGGCCTGTCCTGCGTCTAAGACTTTGCCTAAGTTAAAGGAAAGGAAAAACATTACAAACCCAGAACGTAAAAAAAAGGGGCGTATTTGAAGAAAAAGTCCGAAAATTGCCTAAATGCACCAATGCCGTACCTATAAACTTGGCTGTCCTGGAAAGGTGAATTAGGCATGTTGAATCTGCTGGCATAGTTGGTGAAATTATGGTCGTCGTCTTCGTGATTTCCAGCCACCACCATGTAAGGCACATAGGCTGCTATGGGCTCTATTTGACGCATGAACTGGTCACCCCGGTCACCATTGTCGGTGTGCAAGTCATAAGCTAAGTCACCTAGGAATGTTATGGTGGATCGATCGCCGAAACAATGCCTACCCACCCACATGGATGACCATATCGAACTCGTTGTTCTGCACTCCCGTCTGAATGTAAGGCAGGGCAGTGCCGTTGAGATAGCCCAGATCTCCGAAGATACAGATTCTCAAGGAATAATCACCCAGAGGGGGCATAGTATGAAAATGGAACACATGACTCCAGCCTTGTTGATTTGACCCAGCTCGGTAGTCTAAAAACCTTTTTTATGATGTCGGACTTTTAGTTTGATTGAAAACCAACAGTAAATAGTGTCATGCTCTAGATTTCGGAGTGTGACTGTGTGAGTGTGGCGAGTAATGCCTGCATAAGTCCAATGGCGAGTTGTACCTATGGCTTGCTGGTCCAAATTTTCTTCTCCCTTGCATACTCAACTGCAGCAGCGGCTGCTACTAAACAATTCTTTTATCCATTTTAACTACCGTAATTTTTTAAAATCAAAACCAAGAAAACCGGGACATTTCGAGATCAGATTTATCCAGAAACTAGGGTAGGATTTGGTCAGTTTTTTTGGATTTATCGGTAAAAGCAGACCGGTTTTTTTCAAACGCGGCTTTCGGTGTCGGTTTTTTTCTAACTCTTTCAGTCGGTTAATCGGACTGTTAATACATGGTAGTGGAGTGGCCCAAGTGATGGTCATGGAATCAGGCTGCTCTGCCAAAGACAAGTGCACCTGCTCAGGCACAGATAGGTCTGGTGGCTGTAACCTAGCTGGTTGGGCTATTCTTGGCTGAAGCAGAACCCCAGCAATGTAATAAAAATAATAGGGGGAGTCGATATTGTTTTGCTCATTATTAAATTCCTAAAAAAAATTATAAATTGGACTACAACTAATAAGAAAATATACATAGAGGCACGCTATTAAAAGCAGCAATTAAATAGCGAATATAATTTTTTATCTACCCATATATATAATGAGATCAACCAAATACAACATCATAAACTTTACAAAACAAAGGTTGTATTTAATTATGCCCCTAATTTCTTAAAATATCCCCTAATTTGGAATTAGCACTTATTTTTGAATTTTCGTGTCAATTTTTTTAAATTTTTTAAATTATCGTGTAGCACAGGATCACCGCTTTCTACAGCATTGAGCTACAGTCAAGTCTCCATATAGTATACACCCTTGGGACCGGGCCAGGTGTATCTTATATCGAGCGTCATTTGGTCTCAAAATGGGCAGCTGTATCTTATAGCGAGTTTTTTGTATTGAACAATACATTCATACACCAATTATTGGCTAAATTTCTTAACAGAAATTTATATTTGGCCACAAAACAATTTTTCACTGTTTTTTGTTCATAAGTTATAAATTACTTTTTCTTTTTCACTGTAAGATATTCTCCCAGAAACGTTTTTGTGGAGTTTGATTTTTTATTTGATGAAATATTTTGTTCATATTTCTATATTTGCTGCTATAAGAGTGAATGCGAAATTTTTGTAGACTTTTTCTTTTTCATGTAAACATTTTACAAAAATTTCGCTCTTTTTTGCCTAGTGTAACGCAATAACTGTAAGTTATTAGTATACAACTTCTAGCATAACATACCAGAAATTCTACAATCATCGACGTACAGCTATCGACAGTCTATTACAGTTCACATCGATATTTGTTATTTACAAAGAAAATGCTTAAACATGTGTTCTGCTCGCATTCTAAAAGCTTAACACTACTACTTTTGCAACAAAAATGCAAATTTTTCTTCGATGTATCTTAAATCGAATGCCAATTTATTAGTCGGAACTGACCTAGGTGTATCTTGTATCGAGACTCGACTGTATTAAACTTTATTTTCAAGGTTTAAAAATGGTAGAATTTTTTCTCAGATTCACTTTTTTATGTCTCATATTACCCCCAAACCAACGGGGATTGAGAACATTGAATTTTTAATATTTTTTATATGATGTTTCTCTACCATGTTTTGATAATTTTGACAAAAATTCATTTTGTCGCAAAATTTTTTGCTTAGGTGGCCCGAAATCTTTTAAACCTTAAACATGACCACGAATTTAAAAGACAACTCCAAATTAGATAGCATTTTTCAGAAATTAAGGGGCAGAATAAGGGATTATTCCAAAATAAATTCTTTGAAGTTTTTCTACTAGACATTCTTGCGAAGCATCAGTCTAGTTTTTGTTGGATTTATTATATATCTGAAAGCGCGAAAGTTATCAATCTGTGCTTTTGCTTAAACCAAAACCCACATTCCATTTGCTAGCCACATCTAAATTATCATTAGTAATAAAAAGAAGCACAAAATGAAAGACACAAAAATCTAACTTTGTTTTATAATTGCTTGGTTCTTGTATGCGATTTTTTCCCAAAAATTTTTGTCTTTGTATTGGCCAGCCTATACAAAATATCTACTGAATGAATTTGACTTAACCAAAACTATGAATTTCTTTTTATAAGCCACCTGGGTGACTTATTTTTCAATCAATCAAGAATCGGAAAATCGATTTTCGAATTTTGGAACTGGTAGAGTGGCCTGGTGACCGATGAGGGCTAAAAAAGGCAGACAAGACATTTAAATATTTATTTTAGCAGATGATATTTTGCTTATGGAATTTTACCGTTAAATTATTGCAGCCAGTTGTCTGTATCTCGTCATGTCCAAACGGAAAATTGCATATTGATAGTACAAGACCGTCATTGGCTGCAACATTTTGAAACCAGACATTTTCAGACACTACTTTTACATATCAGACAAATTTAAACCGACATTTGCAATCTATGAATTCGTAGGCCGACAATAACAGACTATTTATTTGAGAAAGAAACATTTTTCGAACAAAATTTTCAAACCCATATTCATATATGCGTCATTTGTAGACCGAGGTTTGTTCTTTAACTGGGAATGAAGACATTTACGTCTATCTTTTGACATGGGTTTTCAATTTTATGTTGCTATCTCCGTGAAAAAATTATAATTTTTCCGTTACTGCAATATATATAAGTCTGCTAATGTCGCATCTGCGAATGTTGAGCTGCAAATGTCGCGTCTGTAGATGTAGGTCTGCAAAAGTAGCATATGTAAATGTCAACATGGGAATACAACTTTTTCAAATGTACAGTTTGTAAATTACAATACACAAATTTAAAGCTAAAAAATGTTACATCTGTTAGTGTCGGACTGTAAATGTCGTAATCGAAATGTTAAGTCGCAAATTTCAGACTACATATCTCGCATCTGCAAGAGTAATATCTACAAATGTCGCTATTGTAATACGTAATTGCACAAAATCGATCGCAAATGTCGAATTTATAATTAGACAGCCTGCAAATAAAATTCTGCACTTGTTAGCCCTCATAGGTCACAGGCCGGTATAATGGGAGCTAAAAATGCAACGCGATTGCTCTGGGCTGAGATATAGGTCCTCAAAGTTGAGAATGGGCGCCTATAAAAGAAAATACGGTACCATAAAAAATGTTGAAAGATTTCTAGGAACTAGGGTTGTCCAATTGTCTGGCTAATTAAAAATCGGCCGATAGGGCGATTAACTGGTAAATGTGCCTCGGTCCACCCTGTGGTCCGAAAATACTTTTTTCGTAAAAATCACAGAAACTGGATTTTTAACGTGTTTCTTTTGTACAAAATAAAAAAAGATCACAAAAATTTTAATTTAGATTTCCCGATAAATTTCAAAAGATTGAAAAATTTTAACCAAAATTATAAAAATTTAAACTTTTGAGACACGCATTTTCCCAATTTTGGCTAATAGCTCTGGATAATTAGCTGGCCGATTGTCTGGGCCAACTGGCTATTCGAGAACCCTAGGCACAAATTTAGTTTTAAAAGTCAAAAAGCAAAAAACGGCTTTTAAATACACATGAAAATCAACTGTAGAAATTACCATTCCATATCCATCCGCCCATCCTATTGGTGGATCATATTCTCCATTGAGAGCTGAAAATGTGCAGTAGTGCAGCCACCATCCTCCTAAATGGTAATCATGAACACAAGTCTTCAAAGGGTCATTTATTCTGTCCACTGTGCTGAATTTAACACCACTAGCACAAGTTATGTCAAACCATCCACCACTAGCATTCCCATTATTCGGCCATTGAGTTACGGCATTGAAGGTGTAACTGGTGGACTCATTGCCCACCCAAAAATCGGTATAATCACTCTCTAAGTAGTCGTTAGTGTATTTGGTAGAGTAGGGGTTGCGATCTCCCCACAGTTGGACTTTCAGGTTGACTGAGGGATGATTGGTGGAGAGACGATGGATCAACTCATTGCCAAGCCAAAACTCGGAATTCTAAGAGTAATTTTGCTGAATATGTTTTTGTTAATTCATTTTAACTTGCTATTCGGTCGGATACTATTTAACATTTCGCCAAAGATTATCACAGTAAAACAGTTAAGAACTGTTCCTAGGGTTGGGTGATGGTTATATAACCGGTTATAAAACCGGTCATTTAATATTAAATGGCCGCCACGTAAAATGCGGTCATTTAATAATAAATAGGGGTACAGTCTACTCTCGATAAACTGGCACCCCTGGGGACCAGCCTGGGGTGCCAGTTTATCGGGGGTGCCAGTTTAGTGGGATGTTACTTTGCCTAATTTCTCTGTCAGCCAGCCAAATAGGGCTTTTTCAAAGTGCCAGTTTATCGAGGGTGCCAGTTTATTGGAGTGCCAGTTTAACGAGAGTAGACTGTATACTGAATAGGGTTCGCACTAAATCGAGGGCGCACTAAATCAGGGTTTGACTGTAACTATTTAAATAATTTATTTATATTTTATTTAGCAGTGTTCTTGATAAAAATTCATAAAAATTCATATGCCCTACGCCTAAGCCCGACGGCTATACGCTGCTCAAGAAATAAAGCCCGGGAGTTGACATGTCTGGGCCAAGGGTTCACCCAGCTTTCAATGTAGAAGTCCGGGTAAGGGTTGTGTACGCATGGAAATTGGGAGTTATAGCCATAGTCATAGTTGGCCTCGTTGGCTATAATTGGGTCTAAAAGACACTTAACATTGATTTTTGGACAAAAAAAATCGATTTTTGGTACCACAGGGGGGACCAAGGCAAAAAAGTCATTTTTGCTAAAAAATATATTTTTTCCTAAAAGTGCTTACCCAATCAAAAAATCATGTTTTCTATCGATTTCACGATATAATATTTCGATAAAAATGCTTAAAACGCGATTTCAGGCGAAGCAGAAATAGTGTAGTTTAGCCCCTATGACTTCTAGTTTACGGAATGTTTGCTTTCTATTTGGTAATTGGTCTATCCTGGTTTCCGGTTTTGATCCGGTTTTAAATAAACTCACCAATCTTTTTTCACCAAATCCAGTCCTAAATTCCTCCCATGTTCTATTCCAAAACACCAGTTTTCCGTCCAATCTTCTGAATAAAGCTTAAATTTTTAACATTTTAAAAAGTGATGTTATACTGTTGAAAGACAGTCCAGCCACCATCGGTATGTTGCATATCACACACCACTCTGTGACTCTCCACCTTTTCGTGGCTAATCAAGTTTACTTTGTAAAGTCCACTTCTGAAATTTTTTTGTTTCCTAAAAAGCCAATGAAAGTTGCAAAACCTGGTTTTTCCTGCTTTTCTCAAATCTTGACAATCAGAAGCATTTTTGACAGATTCTCTGGAGTTCCATAGACAAACAAAGCAATTAGGCTGGGCTTGGTTTTGCACGACCTAAGGATTGGGAGAGGTATATCAAAGTAGCTTTTTGGGAGGGGTTTATCAGGGTTTATTGGGAGGGGTTTATAGTCAGGATTGTTCAAGCGCCGGCGCTTAGCTGGCGCTCCGCCAGCACCAGGATTAGCGCCGGCGCCAAGTTAAGGCCGGCTCTACATTTGCTATATTTCAAACACAAAAGGTGAGCACAATTTTTGCATCACTGTGTCACACTGTGATATTTGTCATTTGAGAGGAAAAAATCGTAAAAATCAGCTAAAACCATCGTCTCTTGGAATAATCGCCGACGCCTTAAAAGCCCTGGCGCTTGGCCGGCACTCCGCCGGCGAAAATTTGAGCGCCGGCGCTTAGCCAGCGCTCCGCCGAGTAGCCGGCGTGTAATTAACAAATCGACTACGCTGAACATGAATCCGACTTGTAATCCAACAGTTTTCCAACAGCTTTTTTGGTAAAATTTTACCGAAAAAATCGAAAAATGTAGCGAACTGTCCATAGCGAAGTGTCCTAGGTTCGTTAGAGATGCGCGCACAGACTTACCTTAGATATAATTCCAAGCAAGACTATTGATCAAAAACGCATTTAGAGAGTCTTTTTGCCCAGCTCCAGCAAGAAAAGTGTGATAAATCACCGAAAAATGACCCTTAAATACCCGAAAAATACCATCTACCACTAAGGGGCGGGTGGCAAATTTTTTCGACAACATTTATTTTTTTTATTTAAAAAGTGTTTATAAATGCTTCTCTCGTATCTTTTTGTGCAGAAAAAATTAGTTCGGAAGGTGACTATAGGTCACTTTTCAAAAAATCCGAGTATGGAGGGGGAACTAAAGAAGTACCTGAGTACGTCCTAACGTACGCTGGTCTATGCTGCGCCTAAGCACGAACAAAAAAGATTTCAAAAACATATGTCACGCAAAAAAGTATGAGTACCCAACCATTTTTTCACATGATCACTTGATATTACAAATTGTTCACTTGGAACGGGGCTTGGCCCCTCAGATGTAGAGTTAGAGGTGTGACAGGAGGCCTATGGATTAGCGAATATTTGTATGCGCGACCATGGATTCGTGACCATATGGATTTGCGATCATGGATTCGCGACTATATGAATTCGCGACCATAGATTCGCGACCATATGAATCCATTTCCACTATCGTGCTACTACCATGTTACCAAATCCTGTACCCAGATATCTATATCTTTCTACCCATGTGACCATGTGGTGGTAAATAAGAGTTACTACTCAGGTAATGTTGTTTTAGAAGTGGTCCCTTTTTGGTAGGCTCAGCGTTACTCCATTGACCAGGTTGTGGTACCAAAGTAGTACTGAAAACCGATGTTCGTGAATTCGAAATGAGTACATAGATGGTGTTACCTGGTGATAATCAGGGATTGGTACTTAAAATAATTGAAAAATGTACCCAGTGAAAAGATTTTGTGTTGAACGCCAGTCTTCGACATTCGGGCTCATTTGAACCGTGGTTTGAAGTTGCTAAATATGGCTCAGTTGTTATTAATATACAGAGAAATTAAAAAAGCCAAAAACAGTTTTGAACAAGTCCTAATAACTCCTAAGATACAGTATTTACTCTATTAACTCCCCGCCCTCTGATAACTCCACATCCTTCAACATCTCCCCACCCCGAGGATGGTTTAAAAATAACTCTCCACCCTCTTATAACTCCCCAGCTCCAAAGAAGGGTTGAAAAATAACTCCCCATGGGGAGTTGATATAGCAATAACGGTAACCATAAGATTTACCAAACTTTTTAGATAGTTTTTGCCTGCGACTGAACAGTACATAGGCTGTGACACCGTGAGTCGAAATTTTATGGTTTGAAATGAAGGAAACCAAAGTCGGTAAAGAGACATTTTGCCCTTTTTTTGACAAATGTCAAAAAAGGGCAAACCGCTAATTATGCCTTGGTCCCCCCTGTTAATTTTTTGCAAATTTTTATTTTCTCGAAGTGTGTCAAAAAAAAGCCGGCGCCCGGCGTCCTATTCGTAGTGGCGCCGGCGCCCAGCTCCAAGAAACCACCGCAGTACTGCATTTTTTACATATTTTGTTGACATTTTAAAGCTTTTTTAGTATTTTTCTTATATCGTGATAGCAATAAAACAAAAAATTTTAAGTTTAACACATATAATAAACCACGAAGCCACCTCTTTTGAAGCGCCGGCGCCAGCGCAAATTTTAAAATGTTGGCGTGGTGAAGTATGGTGCTCGTTCCTTCGGCTGATATTCAAGTCAACTCTGGATAATTACAGTTTTCTGCACGATGGTTGGCAACCATTCTGGTAGTTTGGGTACCTCAAAATCATTTCTTAATTCTGTTAGTTGATCAAGTACTCTTCAGATGATTTTAATATTCTCTGGATAGATTGGGTACTTTATGTATGGTCAAGGTACATTCCAAGTGGATTAGACGCCTTCTGAGTGAGTGGTTTAAGTGAGGTGCTTTATTGAGTGGTTTAAGAATTTTCCAGTTGACTTCAGTACCTAGACTACTATTGAAAGCCTCCACGTGATTTGAGTACGGTCCAAGCGAATTGAGCAATTTACAGGTGATTTCAGTGCTCCTTCAAAGACCATGCTCGCGGTGGTCTGGTGGTTCCCGCCAATTCAAAAATTTTCCCTAATTGTTATATTTTTGTAAGAATTTTTTTTTATTGAGTTTCTAATAAGACTAAAACCGAAATTAGATTCTAGGCCTTGTTTGTAAGAAACCAAGTAAAAAAATCCGTACAGAACATCAATAATTAGGAAAATATTTTGAATTGGCGGGGACACCAGACCAAAGTAAGCATGGCTCTTCAATTCATACAAATATTTGCTTACTTGTGTTGCTAATATGATGTGTCCTGTACATAAAAGATGAGAATGGCTGACCATCTATCCACTGAAACTGCTGTGCCGACGAATTCCATTCAGCACCCAGCCAAAAGTTTTTGCATTTTCCACTCGATGCTGATTTCCTTCGAAGCAAATCTAGCAAGGTGGTTAGTATGTATCATGGTGAAGAATGACCCTTTATCACCTTTGACAAATTTCTGTTCCTCAGATTCTTTATGGAGAATAGATGGGCATCTTGTTGTTGCTCGTCCAGACACTGCTGCTCCGCGTCCTCCCAATTTCTATAAAAATTGGTACAGTTAAGGCTTGATAAATACCGTATCTACTCTAATACCGGACTTAGATGTGTTTTTGAAACATTTTTGGAAGAGTACTCTCAAGTAAGTTACCAACCAAATTGAAGCCAGTGACATGAACTACAAAATGGGTGGTAACATGCCTGACAGAAGTAATCAAAAAGTAGGTCAAAAACTCAATGCCACTAACACGTTGGCCCTATTTTACTTGACGGTAGTTTTTTTGCCTTGGTCCCCCTATTGATTTTTTCATGATTTTCTATTAGGAAATTGTTTCACTATGCAATATTGGTTGCTAATTTTAGATCATCATGGTGCGCAAGCAGTTAGTCGAAATAATTGAAAAGCCAAAGTTTGCGGACATTCGTCTAAAGCATTTGTTTAAGTTCTCAGTCGAAAAACATTCCACAATTTCCTAATAGAAATCATGAAAAAATCAATAGGGGGGACCAAGGCAAAAAAACTACCGTCAAGTAAAATAGGGCCAACACGTTTTTTGAACTTAGGGGCCTTGAGGATTTAACAGGGTCACACCCTATTGATTCAAAATCGTGTTTGAGGGGCTTGGTTGGTTAGATTGGCTGGTTAGATGATTTTGGGTCACTTTTCAAAAATCCGAGTATGGGGGGGGGGTGGAACTAAAGAAGTACCGCTTATTTATCCTTAGTTAAAGAAGCATGCCCCCGCTAATAATAGGTGGTGCCCGGGAATTCATAAAAATTTTCCTAATCATTGAACTTCTGTACGAATTTTTTAATTTGGTTCCTAACAAAACAAGGCCTGTAATTTAATTTTAGGTTTGGTTTTCTTAGGAACCACGTTGAAAAATAGTCACAGAATTTCAATGATTAGGAAAAATTTTTGAACTCCCGGACACCACCTCTTATTAGCGTGGGCATGCCCATTTAAAGGGGCATGCTCGCCGCCGATGGAAATATTTTTGAGAGGCAGGTACCAGCGTAATTCAAACGAGAATTAAATGTGGCATTTTTGTATTGAGCCGACGACCGACTTTATATTACACCGCCCCTTTTCCACTGAGCCACCGATGTTATTAATCTGTAACAGTGTTTTTTATAACTTATCATAAGGATACTCAACAAAGTTGCATTTCAAAATAATTCTTTTTTGAATCGACTTGGTACCCGCCTTTTGAAATATTTCCATCGGCGGTGAGCATGCCCCTTTAAAATAAGTCATTTTTAACTTTGCCAATTTTTAAAGCCGCTATATTTCTCTTTTAAAACTTAACTTGGGAGTAAGGGAGGACTTAAGCATGCTCCAAATAAGACTTCCCGTTCTTTTTTTTAAACAAAGTTCCCCACCTTGCCTCATATATCACTTTCAAACATCTATCCCTGGGATAAGCACTGGAACATATCCACTCCTCCTCTTTAACCATATTAGCATCTTGGATCAGTGAAAAATAGAGTAGAATAGACAAACTGCTGAGCAAAACCAAGCTGACGCCCAGAGCAAGACCGAAAATAGTGTTGGAGTTCAGTGAAGCCATCTGGCCAACTCAACACATCAATTAACTGTTGTTGGAAATTTATTAAATTTATAGCATTATGCACAAACCACCACTACTGATAAGGCCATATATAGGCCAGGTCCTGCTACAAGCGTGTTGTGTTATGAAGCCTTTAAAATATCAAGATAAATGCAAAAAAATTTAGATAAAATTTTTGCTGCAAATATAATTTGTTGCACGAAACTCAAATAATAGAGTGCAAAAAATAAGCGCATTAAAAGCGTCCACTGACATACAATTATCACTTTTTTCTATTGATGTGGGATAAAGGACCACACCCAAAAACTAACTTTTACAGAAGTTACTCATAAGGGAAGTACCCGAGTTGTGATTTGATGACGGGAGGTAACTAACATTTTATCAGTGAAAAATCAGCAAGTTTATAAAAGTTATTTAAAAAAAGGAAACTAAAGTTGCCGCATTTTCTGGTAACTTACGTGTCAAACAAGCTGTGACTTTAATTTGCCTTTTTTAAATTATTTCTGAATAAAATTGTTGATTTCTTACTACTAAAATGTTTGCGGTCATTTCGAGTACTAAATTTCTAGAATTTAAAATATTAATTGTGTGAGAAAACAAAAATTACTTTTCTTTGAAAACCCCATTATTCCCGCATCATAGGTGAACGATAACTTCAAGAGTTTATTTCTTAAAATTTTCACTATCACGCGGGTCTAGCCAACCAGTTTCACACGACACATGCGGATGCTCTACAAGAATAGATAATAAAAAAATGAGTTACCTTCTGTTTTCAAAATCACACCTCGGGTACTTCCCCTTTAGTTATTTTAACACTTGGCCAGTCGATTGCAACAACAGCCGGAATAGACCTAGAAGTACACGTGACAGAGCCAGCTTGAATAGCACATGTATAGGGTTGCCACACAGTTAACTCAAATTTTCAAAAAATATTCACCTTATTTCTTGTTTTTATTCAATTTTTGTCCAAAGTTCTATTACCCCACGATTGTGAGCTTAGAAAGTTTTCTACACAACGACATAGTTGGATCGTCAGCGACGGCGAAATACTAGGTGCCGCCGGCAGCATAGTATACCGTATCTCTTTTTTACTCCCATGCTCTAATAATAACAATACGAAAAACTCCCCACCCTCTAATAAGTCCCCACTCAACGGACCTTATATCTCAGCCTAGAGCAATCATTTCGCAAATCTGTTTTTTGCGTTTTCTTAGTTACCACGAGTTTACCTGATAACACTTTTCAGATTTCGGTTGAGCACCTGAAAATCTCAAAATCAATCTTAAATCTTTCCGATTTTTTAGGGGTTGAAAAATAACTCATCGTGAGGAATTAATGAAGGAAATATGGTGAGGCGAAGTGGAGGGACGGCGGCTGCGTATAAATTTGAAGTCTTGCCCGTCATTAGGGTGTCAGAAAAAGAAGTAGCGTACCCCTTTTATTCCACTAAATGATTCTTTAAAATCCGCTTACCCTTGAAGAGTGGGGTATGAATGAAATAAATATAGTGTATAGTCTAACCTTTATTATAGTGGCAGCTCTAGGCACCGGCCTAAGGTGCCACTATAATGAGGGTAACATTTTGGCTTGAGTAAATAAATAAACTCTGGTATGCATGCTTTTTCATGCATCCAGAGTCACTTTCGAGTGATTTGTGTCTAAGGTATGTGGGTGTGCGCATCTCAACCCCAAGCAACCAAGCCCCCTGCGCCCCGAAGGGGTCTTGAGAGTTAGAGATGCGCACAGACTTACCTTAGACATGATTCCGAGCAAGATTCTTGATCATAAAATGCATTTAGAGTCTCTTTTTGCCATGTCCCAGTTGAAAAACATGGTGAGGCAGTCGAAGAATACATATATTTACTTTTCTATTGTTCTGCCATAAAAGTGGCCCCTTTTATTCCCTTCCCTCCCAATACAGCCCTTAATCCCTTTTAATTCAAAAGGCGCCAATGTAAATTTTTCAAATTTTGACTAAAAAAAACATGATACCCAACCCCCCCCTGTTGTTCGAAAATTTTTTTCTTCTCAGAATCAAAAAAAACACGCTTTCTCATGAAATCGGGGTCGAGAAACACGAATATGAAGATATCTTCTCCATCCGATCACTCTGCGTGGGGGGGGGATTCTATACTGCAACCAACATTTTTAATAAATTTCTCTCGGCCAAATAAGTCGAGTTTAAAAAATATGCCACTATACTAGAGGTGCCACTATAATGGAGTTCGACTGTAGTGAATAAATTTTTAAGAAGTTCACTAGTGAATTTTGCCGGTCTTCGCACTTTTCATCTAAGCATGGGCGTTCCCCTCCGAAAGACATAATTGAAGTTATTGCTTTCTTATTGATTTTGGTCAGCATGAGCCCACTTTACTGATAAACAATTTACTGTTCAATGGTTGTAATGTCGTTGACAAATAACTAACTTTTTCAGTCTTTACATCGCAATCAAAAGAGATATTGGTGTTTCATTAGGGCAAATAAGTTGACAAATTTATTATTATTGTTATTGTAAGCATTAATATTTTTGGTACACAAATGTCCCAAAAGTGTAAGGCGAAGATTTGGAGTCAGGCACAGATGAATAGGCATCCAGATTGGCGGGGTGATTCCAATTGGTGAAGTCCATACTAGTCGGCTTTCGACCACCATTTTTCTTTAGAAAGTACTTGGAAAGTTGGATTAAGAAAAAGATGGCTGGAATAGACATCCAGGAAAGCACCAAAAGACATGACCAGATACCCTGAAAAATTTAATCGTCTTTTGTAAAATTTCAAAAAATGGTAAAAAATATTAAAAACTTTGTGGTGAAAAATTATATTAACAGTGAAGTCCCTCTAGAACGTCAATCCATTCAAGTTCGTTCCCGCCCAGTGACCGTCGACCACCTTTTTACCGCAATTTTGGAAAAACTGATGCGTTAATCTATTCCAAAATATCTTAAAAATTCTGATTTCACCTATCATTTCTGAAAATGACAATATTTTTGACTATAACACTCGCGATTTTCACTATATACGCCACCCTATTTTGATAAAGAGTCTGGCGGATGTAACGGGAACTACAGGGCTTATCAGAAAAAATCATAATACTTGCGTAATTTCGCGCAAAGCTCATAATTAGTGAATTCTTCGAACATTGAGGTAAAAAAGGTCGTACCTCAGGCGGGAACGAACTTGTATGGGACTCGAATGTAAATGACTCGCAAGGAGGGGACCCTGACTTAACCCAAGGAGAATTGGAAAAATTTATTCTTGTAGAGCGTGCCTAAGTTTGTTATAAAGCTGGGACCTCAGCTCTGAACGCTAAAAAAATTAGAGCAATGATCCAGTTATAAAAAGCTACTATATAGGTATCAAGGTGCTTTTAGAATTTGGAGTGCCAGTTGTATTATTTTTGGCGCCTTCATAGCTGAAGAGCCACATTTATCAAAAGCTTGGGCACGCTCTACAAGAATATACAGACAAAAAGTCTGATTTCTCCAATTCACATCAGGTTCTAAGAGTAGTTCATGTATTTGGGAACACTATGACAGGCCGGTTTTACCAAAAGTACCGCGCCTTTGCCAGCCCATGCACGGTTTATTGGTTTCCAAAGAGAGCGCCACTCACTAGACGCCTATAGATCCTGAGTGGAGTGAGCCTAAAGCACTCCCTATAAATAAACTGATGGGTGTTGAATGGACACTGTTTTCAAGCTATTGTAGCTCTTGATACAAGAAACTATATAACAGGATTCACCAATGTTAATTGAGAAATCATGAAATATCTAAGGGTGATGCTTTTTCATTTGAGGGTAGTGGTTTTGGTTTTGGAGGGTAGTGGTTTAGGCTCCGCCCACACCACATCAGAAAGTGCCTCATAGGTTTAGGGCGTCTACTTATGAGGGGAGTGCTTTTTATTTAGAGGGGAGTGCTTTAGGCTCCGCCCACTCCGGATCGAAAGTGCCTCATAGGTTTAGGGCGTCTCTTTGAAAGTGTCCAATAGGTATGGGGCACAAAGGCGGCATCTTTTGATGTTACAAATACGCGGCCTGTACTACTCCTAGGTTGTCAGCCAAAAAATCTTCTACCGGAGTCCCGCTCAATTATTATCTCTACCCGCATGTTTGGTCCTCCCTGATATAAGCTGGCCAACCCTTCGCCTAACCACAAGCTAAAATAACAACAGAGGGATGGTACTTATTATAATATAGGGCCAAATTAACCTTTTCAGATTGTTTTGTTTCAGCTTTATGAAACAACTCACTTGCATAGGTCGGATGTATTCTCCGCAGTTGGCTATGTTAATATCTACTCGTTCTGTGCTCAAGTCTCCGAGGAAGTCCACGAGGCTTACAGCTTCGAAAAAGTTATAGTTTTCGTTGATGTAGTCCTCAATGTTGGAATTTTGACTCTAAATTATGAAAAATAAGGTATATTTTTTGACAAAAGATTAAAATACGGGAAAAGGTTTTTTTCGTGCAAATCTACTATTTTTAGCGGTTTGACGATTGGCAAAAAAACCAATTCGCGAAAAAATTCCATCAAAAGGTCCATTGCGCAAAAGTGCCATTTCGCAAAAAACCAATACGCAAATTACCATTTCGTGAAAGAGCCGTTTGGCAAAACTGCTATTTTGCAAAAAGACATTTAAAGGACCATGCCCGTGCGTTTTTAATCATCACCCGCAAATTCGAAAATTTTCGCCTAATCATTAAACTTGTGTACGGATTTTTCAACTTGGTTTCTAACAAAACTATACCTAAAATTAGATTCTAAGCCCTGTTTTGTTAGAAACCAAGTTAAAACATCCGTACAGTTCAATGATTAGGAATTTTTTTTAAATAGACGGGGGACAATCGTGGATGTAGACAGGCATGGTCCTTTAACAAGACGTACATTTCGCAAAAAATCATTTTCCAAACCTGCCACTTTTCAAGCATGCCACTTGACACACTTTCAATTTTGCGAAAAAGCCGATCTCATAACTTTTTAATTGGCTTGTTGCCAAGAGGAAGAGAACCATTGACTACTTCCCGGACATTATTTTATCTTGGTCTATTATTTATCCATTAGACCACGGAGACCATTATCGCATGCCATTATTATCAAAACATATTTACATTGGCCATAAGTGGCTGACATGTTGTTCTCTGGGGAATTGATCCACCAATTATTTAAGATTACATAGGTGGCAGTACCAAACCGGTGACTAGGCTTCAGTACTCAGGATAAAGTATCCTTTTGAGTGCAGTGGTATCCACTTACAAGGGAACCGCTCGAACTGTCCCCCGCTTATCTTCAATTAGTTTATCTTGTAGTCCATGGTCGATTTACTTAGTGTGAAAAAGTGCTGTCGGCGGACAGAGAATAAAATCAAAATATATTCAAAATTAGCATTTTGGGGTTTTTGAGGCCTCAAACTCAGATTTTTATTCTCTGTCCGCCGACAGGACTTTTTCTACACTAAGTATATCGGGAACTTATTTAGTCCGGAGGGCGAATTTCACAATTTTTCGTAAATCATGTTTGAAAGTTACCTAAGTAATTTTTATATCCTCAAAACAATGCAAACATTGATATCCGACAATTTTTCTAAATTAAAAATTGATTTTTTGAAAAGAAAATTTTGACTAAAATCTGACTTCTTGCTTTGGGGGAATATTATGGCAAAGAAAATATTAAATATCTTAAAATATTTATGGCGAAGATCCGTTTTCCAACAACCTATACTATCTCAAAAGACTCAAAACTCTATCTTTATTCGTCTGAAAACAACAAATACCATAAATTCAAAAGTCAAAATATTTTTTTAAAAAATTGATGTTTTATTAAGAAAAGTGTCAAAACTCAACGTTTTTAGGATATAAAGATTACTTATGAGACTTTTAAACATGATTTACGAAAAATTATGAAATGCAAGCCCCCCTCCCCCGCCGGACTAAATAAGTGCCGTAAATTGAACATGGGCCACAAGGTAAACGTATCAGATTGAGGATAAGCGGGGGGGGGGGGGGGGGCAGTTCAAACGGTTCCCTTGTTAGTAATATTTAACTTGTGTTGCGTCTTCTCGACGCAAAGAAGAATGCCCGAAAGTACAAAAACGCAAAAAATACTTTTTAATATAGTGGAATTTTGCTAGTATTTTGTTTGTCGATTTTTAGCTATTTTCTCAACTTTTTTCCCCAATACACAAAAATGTTCTTTCAAGTCTTGTTTCGATTGACAGTCTGCCCAAGCCCTCTTTTTGTAGTTTGTACCCTCCCCCTTCTCTTCTCTTTGATTTCAGCTAAAGCTGAAATCAGTCTTGCCTTTTCTCTCTGTAAATGTAGCTAGTAAATGCTTTTGCTCTGGCCAGAGCTAGTAAATAATTATTTTGTAATAAAAGACTGACATTTCTATAATAAAGTAAACTAAACCGTTTTCCAACAACCTATACTATCTCAAAAGACTCAAAACTCTATCTTTATTCGTCTGAAAACAACAAATACCATAAATTAGTGAAGAACAACGATAAAATTAACCAGAATAAATAATTATTTTTCTTGATACTGACAGAGCAACCCCTTCTTTTCGACGCAGCCTATTTCTTGGGCGAGCCATCAGCACTTGGATATAAGAATTAATGCCAAAACTTTCCCTTACTGACGGCGCACCATAAGAAGCTTCCAGAAGACGATTGCATGCGTTATCAGACGCTGAAAGCAAAGCTGTTGAATTCTACAGACTCCGAACAAACTCAGAAAAACTTCACATGGGAAATCAGAAAGCCTCATACAAACTCGACCTGAGCATCTCCAGTCTTTTCAGCTCGAGCATTGACGACATCCTTGGCACGCTTCATCGACACGATCTTTCCTGCTTTAGCAATCGTTTGCTCAGACGAGACACCTCAGCAGACTGCAGAGCTAGTGAATACCTGAATGACGGACACGTTATAAATGCTGTGGTAACATGGAACAGCATAAGCTATTGAGGTCCTACATAAGCCTGAAACATCTATCGCACAAAGAACTGAACTTCCATCTTTTTTCGATTGCGGCTGAACGAATTCCGGAGAGAGACACACCAGTCGGTTGACTATTTCTTGACCGCGGGCTTGTTCCTTGCCTTCTTTCGAGCTTGAATTGCGAGTCATCATGGTACCTACAAATTATACCAAATTTCATTCCGTCAAAAATCTAAAAAAGTCGTCGATTTTAGTACGGCTCATATACCAAAAGATAGCCCAGACATTCAGCTACAAGAATAGTCAGACCGATTTTCGCATAGTCAGAAATTTAGAAGCTAGAGGTCATTTGAAGCAAACAACTCACACCCTTTCAAAATTTGAATTTCCTTGTAGTTCAACTTAAACAAAACGCCAAGAATTAAGTTGCCGTTTTTACTCGCCTTTTTAAATTTTTTGTCTTTTTTTCACCGAAATGTACTGTTTTTTTGCAAAAAGCACAGGGTCTTTTACTCCAAAAGATCTTTTTTTTAGAAATTTCATCGTACGCCTGTCAGTATTGGTATTAGGCAAATGCAAACGCCCATCTCTAGTTACGAACGTAATCAGCTTCATTTGAAACTTCAACACCTCAAACATCACAAATCAAAGATTTTTGCCATTTCACAATTCGTTAAAAAATTGCAAAAAACACTAAAATTATAGGTATTTTAACCGAAAAAAGAGAAGGGATCTAAATCTCATTCACTATGACATAATTCTGACAATCCACTTGACTACATCACCTGATAACACAAAAAAGTAAGAATCCGAATACAGAAGCTTCATAATAAATACGTTTATTCAGAACAACTTATGAGAAAGACAAAAACAAAGTGGTTCTTAGAAGAACCTTTGGAGTAGCTGTAACGAGTATGACTGTGTAACGATTGTGTTGCAATTTCTTCCAAAGCCTCAAGCATGAAATTGACCACGAAGACGACGAGCCAGCTGAAGGTCCTTGCACATGACGGTGACCCGCTTGGCATGGACGGCGCACAAATTGCTGTTTTCGAAGAAGCATGTCAACTACATTTCCATGGCTTCCTGAAGAGCAACAACAGCAAACGCCCTAAAAACAAATAGGTTATTGGAGGACATATACGATGATCGGAAGAGGAACGCACTGATAGCGAAGAACTGTCTTGAACTTTTGCGCAATTTCACGGACAAGGCGCTGAAAGGGAAGCTTACGGAGCAGCAAATCAGTCGACTATTGATAGCGGAGCATCTCACGAAGAGCAACAGTGCCAGGACGATAGCGACGCGCCTTCTTGATTCCACCATCGACTCCGGCACGAGCATGTCTTGACACCTACAGACTTTTTCGGAGCTTTTCCGGCCACAGTCTTATGCGCAGTTTGCTAAAGTAAAAATAAGTGTGATCACTGGAGAGGTACCAAACGCAACCTGTTACACCTGCTAAACCTGCTTCTCATTGATTCTTGATTTCCGTCCTGCTCTCTGCTTCTTTGATAGCTTGGATTGCAAGTCCTCATCATACCTGAAAATTACACCAAATTTGATTCCGTCAAAAAATCTGAAAAAGTCGTCGTTTTTAGGACCTCTCATACAACAAAAGATAGCTCAGACATTCAGCTACAAGAATAATCAGACCGATTTTTGTAAAGTCAGAGTTTATAAAACTAGAGACCATTTTAAGCAAACAACTGGCATTTTTCCGAGTAAAAATAGGGGTTTTTGCGTTTATCATCTAACTTTTGCATTAGACACCCTAAATTTGCATTTTTTGCATACGTCCTTGGTACCAACACGCAGCAAATTTACTCCTCTATCGAGTCTCCGGTTTTGTTTGACAAAATTTAGAAAAAAAACTTGGCAAGATTTCGATCAAATCAATAATGCGAAGAAATTTCTTCGAAAATCTGCACAGAAATTAGTTCTGGTTTTGAAATTTTAACTGCTTTATGGGCAAGTGATAGCTCATTCGAAAGCCCTTCATGTGAGGAATATTTTGGCAAAAAGCATGCAGAAGCCGAAAGTGAAAAAACCTGGTCAGCAGCATGAAACAAAAAAGGTGTCTCAAATCGACCATTTTCGATAATTTTTGGTTTGGCGCCAATTTCCCTAATACACTAAGATTCAAATTTTGAAAGGGTGTGAACTGGTATTTTTACGAGTAAAATTAGGGGTTTTTTGCATTTTCTGTCTAACTTTTGTATAAAACCACCCAAATATGTTTTTTGCACACTTTTTTGGTACGAAATCGTAGCAAATTTACTTCTCTATCGGGCTACAGCCCCCATTTTCGAGCTTTCAAATGTAACACAGAATTTCAGACCAGTTATAGTTGCAAAGCGAGGGGATGTGTTTCGGTATATTTTTCGAAAACTTCATTAAAAACTCAAAAATTTGGTGCTCTTTGAGGTGAGTGATGACTTATTTTAATGCCCTGAATGTGAGGAAGCTTTTACGGATAAGTTTACCTAGAAAAGATAAGAATGAAATCCGTTACAGACCTGGGGTTACTTGGAGTTACATGTATAGAAATCTCAGTCAATTTTCGAATTTTTTTATTTGGCGCAAAAATCGTAAAGTGATTATGATTTTGAATTTTAAGGGGATGTGTCGTATTTGATACTTTGTATTTTTCGTTATAGAGGAGGTTAATTAATACTTAAATGTTTGTTAGTTGTTTTTTGATACAAAGACATGGTTAAACCCCGGGAATGGTTGGCCGCTTTGCGGCCAACGGCCAGCACACTTCTCATTGCAAGGGCTAAGGGAAAACCACGTACCAAATGGTTGATCCATGGCTTGGTTTGCCAAACGGCTCTTTTGCGAAATAGTAAATTTGACAAATGTTTTTTTGCGAAATGGTTTGTTTGCAGTTGGTTTTTTTTGCCAACCGTCATGCCGCTATATTGCAATTTGCATCACCGAAAAAGTCTTTTTTCGCCAAAAAAAAGAGATAATTTTAAAAAATTAAGGAGCACCAAAGCGGCAGAATGTACTTAAGGACCAAAAACCTCGTAAAATTGTGTACCAATGTCTGTTCATAAGGACATATGGATGTGTGAGCATGAGTGTGAAGTAACAAAACAGATGAAAAAAAGTTGACCAATGGACTGACTGCAAACATCAGGAAGGCAATGGTGACTAAAGTGCGTCCAGCCCTGTCAGAATGGGTGGTCCTGTCCATGGGGTGGTAGATCAACAGTTGCTCTCGGATTCCTGAAATAAATTCAAATTACATTTTTGTGAGACAAAGAGCAAACTGACCAATAAGAGCGGCCAACCCAGCAATTATTAAAGTGATTGTGTAAAACATCAAAAGAATCAGGAAGCCGAAGTATTTAAGGAAGTTTTCTGAGTCTCTGTCCAGTGGTTTGAATTCATACCCCAGCTCGCGAATGTCATTGTACTGAAACAGATTTTTTTAGGATTTAGTGATTGTCGGCATTTTCTAGTGGTTTTCTCCAGTTCCAGACGTGGCAGAAATTTCGCCGAATTTTAATTTTTGACATCTTTGCTAGAGAAAAATCAAATCCTGACACCGGATTCATGTTCAGCATTGTTGATGGTAGATTAAACTTCTCAAAATTAAACTTGATTTTAAGTTTCGAATTCTCTGCAAGTTAAGAAACGTTTGAAAAATCAATATTTTAAATATGTACTTGAATCAACCATACATGCTGGATATGCAATTGCATGCAATCAACTATGCTGAACACAAATCCATTGTCGAAATTTGCTTTACGGAAGTTTCTCCCGTCGAATTTCCCCCTTGCCGCATTCTATTATGCGGGCTGTTTAAAAAGTACGACTATAAAATTATTACACATCAAAAAGTGACTGTGCCACAATTTATGAAAAAAAAACTTTTAACTCTTTTTTGATAATTTCGTCGGAATCGACATGTACATTAATATTCCAGAAATATTCCGAAAAATCAAAAAGTAAAAACCTTATGCAATAAATGATTTTCCGACACACTTGACAAGGGCTGTTGATGGTGGTGATGAGAGCCATCATCTTGAATGGTCACTTTGTTCAAGCCGACCAGCACGTGTCTCTCCAACTCCGAATGGGTCTAAGCACTCAAAATTAACCACCAAAAACGTTTAAAAAAATCAAATTCTACAACCTGCAAGCCCCTTTTGGTCAATTCATCGGTGGTTTCCAGGACCGCTGAAGGGCTCCCGATATTCTTGGAGCCAAAGTCCAGTAAGCACAGTGCTAATACAAGGGTGGTCACGAACAAGATCAGCCAACAGATTCCAAGGCTGAAATATATGGCCATGAAGCGGTAGGAGCTTTTGGCTGGCTTCTGCAAAAAAAGGAGTTTTGGTTGAATTTTTGGATGGATGGTGAAAAATAGACCTCATCGCTAAAATATGAAGCTCCACAAGCTCCCAGGCGTTTGGCCACACAAGATATTAGAAAAACTATGAATAGGACGGCAGAGACTAGTCCGAAAATAGTCAAGGCACATAAGAGATTAGGCTGAGAAGGCAAGTAGGCGTCCAAGAAATCCACATTAAGCAGGTTGTTCTACAATTGTATTTGACATTTTTTACTTGACTTATATTGTGACTAGGGTTTTTCGGTAATTAAAATTGAAACCAGATAATTTAGGTTTTGAGTCCGGGTTTGGGTATATGACTTGTTTTTTAAAGCACAAAAAAGACTCAAAACCTTGACAAATTTTTGATTAAAAAAAATAGCCGCAATAAAAGTTGAAGGCTAATCAATCAAATTCATCAAATCAACTTACTTTATGTTTATAAAGTGAGAAATATTCATCCAGCTGTGCTCCTGTCAATTTGACAGATCCAATCCAGCTATCCTGCAGAATCTGCGGAAGAAAGTTGTACCACCAATCCAGCATTTTTAAATTCTTAAATGCCAAATATATTATAAACATCTGCTAACATAATACCAAAAAGCCGTTAAAATTAAACAGTGGCACTACTGGAGAATCGGTTGCTCCCAAACAGCTTGGTCCACCCTGTTGTTTTTTTGTAAAAAATGCCTTGGCACCCCTGTTAATTTTTGATGTGATCATGACGATTAAGGTGATCGTGTTAACCATATATACATTTTGATCAGTACGATCACTTTAATCACCATGATCACTTTAAAAATCAACAGGGGGGGGACCAAGCTGTTTGGGAGCAACCGATTCTCCAGCAGCGCCGTTACACTGATCAGTTATACTGATGCAAGGATTTATACTGTGTACTTTATAGCGGCACCTGCGGTGCGAAAAAGGTTTTCGTGAAGCCATCAATACAGCGCTGCCTGAGCGTTGACTCTATTTTCCCTGTTTTTTTCAAATTCACGCCTTAAACATTTTTAAAGCCTGGTCTAGCCTAAGGCTTCGCTTGAATTTGAAAAATCGAAAAGCATATAAAGTCAAACCTCGATTTAACACGAGAAAGGCAGACTGTAAGAAATGTTTACCTGAGGTTTTCAGACCTGCTGAACACGAATATCACAAATCAGACCTCTGAACATGAGTGCGATGCCCTTAAAAGCCAACTTTTGCGATGACTCACCAAGGTCAGGTATGGTTTTTTCTTTAAAGGGCCATTAGCACCTGTTTTGAATTGCCCCCCCCCCGCCGATTCAAATTTTTTTGCCTAATCATTCAACTTCTGTACGGATTTTTCAGCTTGGTTTCTAACAAAACAATGCTTAGAATTTAATTTTAGGTATAGTTTTGTTAGAAACCAAGTTGAAAAATTCGTACAGAATTTCAATGATTCAGAAAAAAATTGAATTGGCGGGGGACACCCGTTGTCGGAGACGGCAATGGCCCTTTAAGCTGGCTTTCTAATGGTGTGTCGTTTGTCTACATACGAAAAAATATCACGGATAACAATTTAAAAGAACTAAATAATGCCTTTTTAAAAACCGTACATATTTACAAAAAGTACATGAAATCTTTGCACAGAGACCGTTAAGCTTTAAAACAGATTCTGATTTCAGAGTCAGCATTTTGAGCATTTTGTAAATTTTTGTAAATCGTGTTAAATGACTCCTATGTAATTTTATGTGCTTAAAACGATAAAATAGCTGTTTTTTTTAACACTTTTACACATAGAACTTGATTTTTTTGAAAAAAAAAATTTGTCCAATATTTGATTTTTGCCTTGGGGACCAAGGCAAATCAAGTTTCTTGTCAAATTTTGGTCAATTTTTTTTCCAAAAATTTTTTATGTGGAAAGGTGTTAGAAAACAGCTTTTTATCGTTTTAAGCACATAAAAATTACTTAAGAGTCGTATAAACACGATTTACAAAAATTTACAAAATGCGCGAATCTCACATTCAGGTAGACACTCATTGTGAACGTGCCTTAAAGGAGCATGCCCACGCTAATAAGAGATGGTGTCCGGGAATTCAAAAAATTCTCCTAATTATTGAACTTGTGTACGGATATTTCAACTTGGTTTCTAACAAAACTATACCTAAAATTAAATTCTAAGCCCTGTTTTGTTAGAAACCAAGTTGAAAAATCCGTACAGAAGTTCAATGATTAATAACAAATTTTGAACTCCCGGGCATCACCTCTTATTGGCGTGGGCATGCCCTTCAAGGGCTGTATTGGGAGGGGAATGGAATAAAAAGGGCCACTTTTATGGCAAAACGTTAAAAAATTAAATGTTTATATTTTTTGATTGTTTTACCATGTTTTTTTGAGATGGGCAGTGGCAAAAAGAGACTACCGTATTCACTCTGTCAACTCCCATGGGGAGTTATTTTTCAACCCCTGAAAAATCGGAAAATTTTGTGGTCGATTTTGAGATTTTCGGATGCTCAACCACAGTTTGAAAACTGAAATCAGGTAATCTCGTGAGAAAACGCAAAAACAGATTTGCTAAATATTTGCTTTAGGCTGAGATATGGGGTCCGTAGGGTGGGGACTTATTACAGGGTGGGGAGTTAATAGAGTGAATAAGATATGAATTTTATGATCAAGAGTCTTGCTCTTAATCATGTCCAAGGTAATTGTTAAGAGTACTTTCGAGTGATTTGTATCTGAGGTATGTGTGTGTGCGCATTTCTGTCTTAGTCCTCTGTCCCCGTGAACACCCGCCCGATGTGCACACCCACAAAATTACGCCTGAATTAACGTCCCGCTTATACGTGAAGTCTAATTTTTTCTTAGTTTTATTTTATTCTACCAGAAACCTACTATGCGTCCGAAAAGCAACTTCAGTGGTACAACTGCTATTTGAAAAGGCCAATTATCATACCCTAATAGTGCAAAAACTCTTAGACTACTCTTTCTCGTCACTTCTGCTAGTGATGCCAAGTCTCTCAACTCCACACAGCGCCAATTTGAATACCGTATAACCTCTATTAATTCCCCATGGGGGATTTGTCCAATATTTGACTTTTTGCCTTGGGGGACCAAGGCAAATCATGTTTCTTGTCAAATTTTTTTTCCAAAATTTTCAATTTCCCTGGAAAATTTTGAAATTTGTTAATTAAAATGGCCTTAACTCTGAAATCCTAGTCAAAAAATGAGGGGTTGGGGATTAATAGAGGTTATACGGTATTCGTAAACATTGATCGGTATATAGCAGTCGCAAAAAATGAAATTTTTCTTGTGGTTTGCTTATTGCTAATTTCGATGACCTTTTTTAATTTTATCCACATGTCATTTGTTATGAATACCTAATGGTGTGAATGCTAAGAACACAGGACATGAAGTGGATTGTTTTGTCGATACCAATGATATGCGCCATGTCCTCAAAGTAATTATCAAATGGTTGCACAGGTGAATCGATGGAGAATAAAAAATTAGCGTGCTTTAAACTAAACGTCCAATCAGTGCAAAGGGCCTGTAAATCTTCGCAAGGTCACAGAAATAGGACTAAGTCGAGATGAGCAGTGAGATGAAAAACGCGGCTTCTCTGATGATGAAAATAAAATCTCCATCGAAAATATCAATGAAAATGAGCTGTTCGAAATTTTTTGAAATAAAAGTTGAATTTTATGGGATCAAGGTTACTTTTGTGAAATGTGAAATTAATTGAGTTTCAAAAAAAAATCAACTAGAAAAACGTTAAAATAAAAAGCGGCGCAGCCGCCTCTAAAAAATTAAGGAGGAGAGGGTTATTAGAGGGTGAGAAATTATTTTTCAACCCCTCTCGGGGGGGGGGGGGACTGGGGAAGGGGGGGGTGGGGATCACTAGAGGGCGGTAGATTGATAAAGGTTATACGGTACACCTCACAGCTAGTAGATAAACCATCCGGTACCCATCTAAAGGGTATGCATCTCCACAATTCGAAAATTTTAGGTTTAGTCGAAGGCATTTAAAAACTATTGTATCCTACCCATAATCAAGCGCTGACATGGTTTGATACTGAAAAATTTTCACCTGGTATTGCCACTTTAAAACCTAGGTATTACTACCATTTCAGCCCACTCATTTCGTCACAACTTATTTCATCTTAACTTTTAAAATTCAAACCCGCTTTTAAGGCGATGCCTTAGGCGCAGGGTAGACCAGCGTATCTTAGGACGAGTTCAAACGTGTTTTCTGACTTAATTTAAAATTATAGCTGGATTGGCTGGACAGGCAGGATTGGGGGTTTCAGTTGGGACCAGTGAAGTGGGATGAGCAAATGGATACTCTTTCAAGTCACACACCTAACTCGGCACATACCTACCTCAGCCTTTTAGGTGGGTACCTGATGGTTTGCCTAATAGCCCTGAGGTTTATATGGTTTTTTCGCATTATTTGAGAAATTCGAAATTCATTATAGAATAATGGCGCTCAAATGAGGCGCCCAAATGAGTTTTGCCCAAATAAGAGCGCCGAAATGAGTGTGTACGCCAAAAATTTCTGTGGCCTTGGCATAATTGGCCTTGAATTGGCAATAAAAAAAATTGATGCGAGCCAAAACTAAGCGAACTAAAGCAAAACACGATTAAAATTACATTTCGACCACTGACCACTCCATGACTACTACACCGCTTTCCTTTGTGGTATCAAGGAGAAGGCGAAACTGAAAAACAACAACTATAAGAAGAGAGACACTTCCCATTGTTGCTGTTCTAATTAAGAAGGGGCAGGAGAAGTGAAAGAAAGTTGGAGGGAAAGAGCGGGATGGATTAAGCTATTCTCGAACAAAGGAGCAACATTGTCGTAAAATGTGGTGTTAGGAAGGTATACAGGCAGAGCATATAGGTGGTTCTAAACATTCATCGTAAACAGAAATGGGTAGCGTAGAAAGGATAGTGCAGGTCACTCCCATCTTGCTTCTGTCCACCAAGGAACATCAAATAGTCAGCAAATTCCAAGAAATTGACGACTTTAGGTTGATCCTCGCTCCCTTTTGAAGGTGGAAAATTGGAGAGAAAGGCAATCTGCACATGCACCACATATGCAATTACGTAAATTGTTGGTATCTGTTAGTCCTTCTTATCCCTGCTTCTAAGTGGAAAGAGGGGGATAGAAGATGACTGTTTGATGGTTCTATGATGCTATTATAAGAATGGGATATACCAGCAACTGTTTTGTTTATGACCAGTTGATTTGAAGTAAATGGGAAAAGTCAAACAGATTAGCCTTCTTTTGCCGGTGTCTTGTAGATGCTTCTTTTTAATAGATCTTTGCATTTTTATAAGACAACCAGGGAATAAAATAACATGGCCGAAAAACAATTTCAAAAAAGTTAAATTCTGAATTGGCCAAATTTCGACAAATCTCTAAAAAAACAAATGACAAACAGTCAAGCAGTCAACAAACAGTGAGGCAGAGTGAGAGTATCGCATTTTTATCAAAGTTTTTTCAAAGATTTATTGAATTTAATTAGATTTTTGATTTTTGCACTACTTTCTCTCAGAACTTGCTGCCTTGTTTTGGTATCGAAATGATGTGCAGTTCCTGCGCTTTCTGTTACAGTTAAATTCCAAAAAATGAACAGTGATATTAAAAAAAAAATCGATCCTTATAAAAACTAACTGAATTCTTTATTTCAATTTTTTTTCAAAAAGTGCTATTTTTTGCATGTTGTACAGTCACTAACCCGAGTAACCTTTTACTTATTTTAAAGCTCATTGAATTCTGAACCAAATAAGTGTTTCAGCGGCCTGAAATAGTAAGAACAAATAAGTTTCCTACTGGGACTTTATTAGTGCACCATGGCAAGCCGGAGGAGCCAGCGACCACAGCCTGGTTATCACAATACAAAGGTACAACTGGTACAATAGATTCTGACGATAGAGATTCTGGAGATACTTTTACTTCTTTAGCAACCACAGCATTGGAGCAGAGCTGGTCAACAGAACGGATGAAGATACGCGATTGGACATCATCATCAAGCACTGAAGAGCACAGGACCACTGGCTTGACTGAGACTGGTTGGAGAGAGGAAGGCTGGTCGTTCATCCACTGGGTCCAGACAGGAGCGGCATTTTGGTCGACAGAACGGATGGAGATACGCGTTTGGACATCCCCATCAGGCACTGAAGAGCACTGACCACTGGCTGAATTGATCCTTGGAATACTTGCTGAAAGGCATAAGACTGGTCACTGAATTCCTTTTCCTTTTTTTATAAATCGTGAAAGTTTTGGAATTTTTCCTGCGTGTTGAAAGTTCTGTTAAAGGCAAAGATGTAGCATTTTTCTTCCTCTTTCAAATGCTTAGTTCAATTTTTTAATTGTCAGGCTTTGACATCGTTGTAAATTCATTTTTCTTATACGAGTCCATTTTATACCCGGACAAAAAAAATTGCACAGGCAACTGATCACCAATAAATCGACAGATAAAACCGCAATAATCTCAAAAAATTCATTTATTTCACACTACTAGTTCGTAGCCCTGTTTCTTAGATACAATTTGGTGGGTCAAACTTCTATTTTTGATAATTATGGAAAAAGTTATGACCATCAACATAAAAGTGTCAATTTCTAGTCAAAATAAAGAAAAATCTAAGGAAAATGACTGTTTAGCCACATAAATAATAGCTTTTCTCAAAGAAATGTCGGTGAAAATATGACATCCATTGCACCATTCGAAAGCTCTTTCATTTCTCTACAAAATGACACGTCGACTGTTTTTTAGAAAAAATACAGGGCTGAGAAACGGACAGTTGAAGTTACAAAAAGTGAAAAACCCCTCTTTTTGCCTTATTTTTAGCGTTTTTTGTCTTGTCTCAATTCAACTGTCCGTTTCTCAGTCCTGTATTTTTTCTAAAAAAAACAGTCGACGTGTCATTTTGTAGAGAAATCAAAGAGCTTTCGAATGGTGCATTGAATGTAATTTTTTCATCAAAATTTTTTTGAGAAAAGCTATTATTTATGTGGCTAAACAGTCATTTTCCTTAGATTTTTCTTTATTTTGACTAGAAATTGACACTTTTATGTTGATGTCATAACTTTTTCCATAATTATCAAAAATAGAAGTTTGACCCACCAAATTGTATCTAAGAAACAGGGCTACGAACTAGTAGTGTGAAATAAATGAATTTTTTGAGATTATTGCGGTTTTATCTGTCGATTTATTGGTGATCAGTTGCCTGTGCAATTTTTTTTGTCCGGGTATAAAATGGACTCGTATAAGAAAAATGAATTTACAACGATGTCAAAGCCTGACAATTAAAAAATTGAACTAAGCATTTGAAAGAGGAAGAAAATGCTACATCTTTGCCTTTAACAGAACTTTCAACACGCAGGAAAAATTCCAAAACTTTCACGATTTATAAAATGTAACCATGTGTTCAATTTTTTTTTGTCCGCTACTGTATGTTTGAATGAGCATATGGGTGAATTTATCTTTTGGCGCATGTTCATATGTTTGGCGAACATGGATACATTTATCCTGGTTTGTTCATTTTAAAGAGGACCTTGGTTTTGAACAAACGAATAGAATAAGTAAAAAAGTAACTTATATTTTTTTCTCATTTTTAATAATTGAACTTGTAATGTTCGGGTTGTAATTGACTTTCATTTCACCTCACACATTGAACTTAACAATCGAAGTACTTTTATTGCTACTTAACTTTAAAATTGGTTCTTACTTGATTTATTTGAAACTCGAATTTTTTCTTATTCGTCTGCTGATATCACTCAATAAAAAATGGTATTTCATAAAAAGGCATTATGAGAGAATGAGCCATTTTATTATAAGGAACAACACCTAAATGAAAGAATGTTCCTAAAAAAGGTACAAAATGAAAAAAGAATGTGCTTAAAATAAGCACATACCTAAAAAAAGGACCTATATGAAGAAATGTTCCTAAAAAGGGCACAAAATTAGATAGGTATGTGCCTAAAGTAGGCACATTCCATAATTTAGGCACATTCCACTATACTATATATAGGAACATTTAGGCACATTCAGGCACAAATAGGTACATTTGTGTGCCTATTTTGTAGCCTATTTTGACCACTTAGGATACAAATGGCCATCCCTGCTGAACACAAATTCGATTTCTGAAACCCTGCGGATTGTTACATTTTAGTGATAGGTGACGAAAGGTCCCTTTTTATTGACAGGTAACGAAACGCCCCGTTTGAGTATGAGGTGACGAATCGCACCGAGTGAGAATCGGACGAGGTGACGAATCGTCAGGGACCGCTCCAAATAAACCTGAAAAAAATCTGAGCGTTAATAAAGCAAGGCTTTGCTTCTAAGATAATCGGTGCTCCTTCCTCCAGCACATAAGTGAAATTCAAACACTGCACATGTCCAAACACCTTTTTTTTTTATTAAACAGCAATAACATTCAACAAGATTCCCAAGGTATAACAATAAATATCAATCCTTAAATATGCCCTTCCCTTGCTAGACTTCTTCGACATGGGCCATCTCCTCTGGATTTACTTGAGCAATTTCTTCTTCCAGGATAGCTGGCTCTGCACTGGCTTGAAGATGCTGGAACGATATAGAGTAGTTGGTCTCATTGATTGGCCTTCTCTTCTTGTCTTTCTTACTGGCTTTTTCTCCTTGATCTTCTTTTTCTGTTCCTGAGTGTACTGATTGTAGTTGTCGATGAGGAAGTAGGTAAATGCCACAATCAGAAGCCTAAAAGTAAAAAACATAGACACAGGATAGCTGAACGATCGAGGAGGACTTACAGGACATTGACATAGGCAACGATCATGAAGCGGAAATTCTCCTTCTCAGTCCATTCTTGCTTCAACGCATCCCAGTTGGCCTGGGTGCCACGCAAAAAATCGTCTAACGAATTTGTCATCGTGAAATTCAGAGACCAGATTTGGCAAGTTGTCTAAAAGACATCAGAATTATCGAAAGCTTCCATTATATAAATGAAAGATTCTACCTCACCCACCGCAAAACGAGAGAAGCTTGACGGAGTACCAATATTTGACCATGCACTCCTGAAAAAAGCACAAATATAATCATCTAAGTGGCGAAAAATGCTCAAGCACTCACGAATTGCTAAAGATATGCGTTCCACTTGGTCGGAATCGACACCACTGATAGAGAGTTGCAAGAGTCCCTCCAACAATCGATAGCACCAGACAAAGAAGCAAAGTCACTGTCATGCTTTCCTAAAAATTATACAGTGATTCTAATAAAGCCTAGTGTCCAATGACTGAGAGGAAATTCCATGTTTTTAACGCGGGAAGGGCTGTAAACTTTTTTTGTTCATAAATTTTTTTTTCTTTTGGTCAAATTTTGTAGCTAAGATTCAGGGCTACCCAATAAAATTTTTCCAGCCACAAATCTCTGAAAAAACTTTGATAAAAAGGCGTTTCCTCCCACTCTGCCTTTCACTCTGCCATTCGCTCTAATGACTGAAAGGCAGAGTGAGAGGAAACGCATTTTTATCAAAGTTTTTTTCAGAGATTTGTGGCTGGAAAATTTTTATTGGGTAGCCTGAATCAGGGATGAGATTTCGCGTCTAAATAGACTTTATTAGACGCATTTCACGTCTAGATAAAGCCTATTTAGTTTGAATAAGTCTATTTAGACGTACGTCTATTTTAGACGTAAAGTCTATTCAGACGTAAAAGTCTATTTAGACGTACGTCTATTTTAGACGTGAAGTCTATTTAGACGTAAAAGACTAACAGAAATTTATTTGAATTTAGCTTTTTTATACCACTTTTTTGTGTTCTTATTGTTTAAACAAGTCAAAATTATATTATGGCAATCAGCACAAGTAATAAATACTTCTGCTTCACACTTTATTAGTCATGAACAGTGTTTACAAATCGTGTGAAACCTA
Organism: Ditylenchus dipsaci; assembly: GCA_004194705.1. Lineage (NCBI taxonomy): Eukaryota > Metazoa > Nematoda > Chromadorea > Rhabditida > Anguinidae > Ditylenchus > Ditylenchus dipsaci. Next base: position 11,730 of record SADC01000143.1, on the reverse strand, counting down.
AATAATAGTACTGAAACTGCAAATTTACCCATGCAGACCCCCAAACCAGAGCTGAGTACCAAATAATCTAGTGGATATCCACTTGAATGTCTTGAAAATTTTTAATTTTATTAAAATTTGAGAAAAACCATTCTATGATACGTGAAATGATGTGGCTTATTTGGTTTGTTATGACCGAAACTGTGATTTTACCCACCCGAACTCAAAACCTGTTGTAGTTTCTTTCTGGGTTAGATGGATATCGATCTTGCGTAGAGAGTTGGGTTTCTTAGGACCTAAATTGCAATTTAACTTATCCCGGTCCTATTGCCCGAGGTAAGTATTCTTTGAATCAGGTATATTTTCAAGCTATCCATCTGAATAGCTTAAAAATTTATTTTTTTGAAAAATGAAAATTAACAATTTTTCTTACTTAAAATTGTTCTTATTGTTAAAACAAGCCAAAATAATGTTATGGCAATCAATATAAATAACAAATAATTTCGCTTCACACTTTATTGGCCATTAACTGGATTTTTAAATAATTGTAAAAAAATTGTTTTTGTTCATAGATCGAAGCATAATCATAGTCTTTTTTTGTCTTGTAATTCTTTTCGCATCTATCCAACATATAAGTCAACTAATTCTTTGGCTATGCGATTGATCTCACTGACAGTAAATGATGCCTCTCAACTGTTGCCTCACAGAACAACACTTTCAAAAATGTTGCTACTATTTTGGCCAAAGTGAAAAAAGATTTAATGCCTATGGTATTTGACCATATGAAAAAGTCCCACTTCGCAACAACAATGGATTTTTCGCAAGAACAGTAAGAGAATTAATTAACAACGTTTCTATAAAGGCACTTTAGGTTGATTTTTTCGTCATAACTGTTCACTTTATTGACACCACTTGGAAATTCAGAAACTTCATTTCGTCCTTTTCAAGCTTCCCAACAGGTTTTACAAAGGAAGCTGACAATGTATATGCAGAGTTTGTAAAATTTTGGGAGGATTTGAATTTGATGAAAATGAAACGAAAAAAATTGCGGTGATAACCGATGAAGGAGCAAACATGAAGTTAGCGTTTCGGCAGAGGGGTATGTTGCTGTATAAAATATTCGTGCCCAAATTTACTTTTTGTTAAAATGGTTACCGTATTTTCTTTAATAATGACCCCGGGGTCATTATTTTTCAACCCCTCAAAAATTCCGAAATTGTCAATCAAAAATGGCCTTAACTCTGAAATCCTAGTCAAAAATAAGGGGGGGAGGTCATTATTAGAGAGGGGGTCATTATTAGAGAAAATACGGTATACGGTGTAAGCCGATTTTAGCCGAAATAAACTGCGCCCGTTTTTAGAAAAATACAATTCATGTTGGTGCCATAGGTTAAGTACTATAGCTAAAAGAACGGTCACACCATATGCTGCAAGCAGATTAAGTGAACGAGCAATTGCACGATTAAATACATTTGGCTCAAAACTGTCTTCTCTTCGAACCTTTATCACAAGCGCTAGATGCATTTCCAATCTTCGAGCAGCTTCACAAAACTCTTTTTTGGCTCCTGCTACCACTAGGTGGATTTCTAATGGAATAATGGTGAATGCTTTTCTCGGTAATGTTGAGGTGATTCAAAAAGAAACTGAGTTATTGGCACCAGAACTAGTGGAACAACTAAGTGACCTAATTGTCCACCAAAATGATTTTGTTATTTTCGGTGATATCATGAATACGATCACCGAAGTTGTTAAAGATCTGCAGGTATGGCTCAGTGTTGTATCTACAGGAGTACAAGTAACTTTTAGGGAGATAAAACTGTTACTATTTCTTTAATCCGTCCACGCATTGCTAATTTGAGAAAGTATTTCCAAGGAGTTGTAACATATGGAGATACCACACTAATAGGGTGCTTTGGACTTGCTTGACTAGAGGCTTTTGATCTAAAAATTAGTGAAATGCAAATTATTGCTCCTTTATCAGCCGCGTTTCTTGACCCACTTGTGAAAAATCAGCTTTCACAAGTGACGAATAATGTGCCGACGTGGAATTTCAGTGAAGCAAGTTAAATACTTCGAAGATTTGAAAAACAAATGCTTAACATAATTAAGGGACAACGAATAGTCAAGATGCTTGCCCAAAAATATGTGAGAGACATTGCAGCTCCAGAACCTGGTCAGAGGCAAATCGATTTCCCTGTCGACGTTGTTGATCTTTTGGAAGACGAGTTGGAAAAGTATTTATCCACCCCTGGATTTAACATTGATTCATTGAAATTCTGGAAAGACAACAAAAAGGTAGGAAGCTTACTGAATGCTACATAACTAACAACAAATCAAAAATAAATAGGTCTATCCCATCCTGTCAAAAGTAGCCCGAGAAATACTGTGTATTCCAGCGTCTAGCGCATCTAGCGAAAGGGCGTTTTCTTAATTGGGCTTAGTTGCAACAGACCTTAGGAATCGTTTGACCAGTGAAAAGACATCGTCGATAATTATGATAATTAAAAATAATTAAAAATCCAGTTAATGGCCAATAAAGTGTGAAGCGAAAGTATTTGTTATTTATATTGATTGCCATAACATTATTTGGCTTGTTTTAACAATAAGAACAATTTTAAGTAAGAAAAAATTGTTAATTTTTCATTTTTCAAAAAAATAAATTTTTAAGCTATTCAGATGGATAGCTTGAAAATATACCTGATTCAAAGAATACTTACCTCGGGCATTAGGACCGGGATAAGTTAAATTGCAATTTAGGTCCTAAGAAACCCAACTCTCTACGCAAGATCGATATCCATCTAACCCAGAAAGAAACTACAACAGGTTTTGAGTTCGGGTGGGTAAAATCACAGTTTCGGTCATAACAAACCAAATAAGCCACATCATTTCACGTATCATAGAATGGTTTTTCTCAAATTTTAATAAAATTAAAAATTTTCAAGACATTCAAGTGGATATCCACTAGATTATTTGGTACTCAGCTCTGGTTTGGGGGTCTGCATGGGTAAATTTGCAGTTTCAGTACTATTATTTAGGTTTCACACGATTTGTAAACACTGTTCATGACTAATAAAGTGTGAAGCAGAAGTATTTATTACTTGTGCTGATTGCCATAATATAATTTTGACTTGTTTAAACAATAAGAACACAAAAAAGTGGTATAAAAAAGCTAAATTCAAATAAATTTCTGTTAGTCTTTTACGTCTAAATAGACTTCACGTCTAAAATAGACGTACGTCTAAATAGACTTTTACGTCTGAATAGACTTTACGTCTAAAATAGACGTACGTCTAAATAGACTTATTCAAACTAAATAGGCTTTATCTAGACGTGAAATGCGTCTAATAAAGTCTATTTAGACGCGAAATCTCATCCCTGATTCAGGCTACCCAATAAAAAATTTTCCAGCCACAAATCTCTGAAAAAAACTTTGATAAAAATGCGTTTCCTCTCACTCTGCCTTTCAGTCATCAGAGCGAATGGCAGAGTGAAAGGCAGAGTGGGAGGAAACGCCTTTTTATCAAAGTTTTTTCAGAGATTTGTGGCTGGAAAAATTTTATTGGGTAGCCCTTAATCTAAGCTACAAAATTTGACCAAAAGAAAAAAAATTATTAACAAAAAAAAGTTTACAGCCCTTTTTGCGTTAAAAAACATGGAATTTCCTCTCAGTCATTAGACACTAAGCTTAACAGTTAAACCCGGCTGATCTATGGAAGAGGAATTTTCAAAAAAAATTTGGTCATGTAGGATACTTAAGATAGAACACAAATGGTTCGTATCTAGTTAAAAGTTATCCCCCAGTGCTCGGATGGAGGAGATAACTTCATATTCGTGTTTCTCGATCCCGATTTTACGAGAAAGCCGGCTGTTTTTTTGATTCTGAGATTTTTTTTGATTCTGAGAAAAAAAAATCAAACCAGATACAGTCAACTCCCGATTTAGTGTACACCGGATTTAGTGTACACCTCTGTTTAGTGTACACCTGGATTAAATCTTTTTGGCCGGCTGTTAATTAAAATGACTAGAAAGAACCCTCGATTTAGGGTACACTCGATTAAGTGTACATCTGGAGCCGGTCCACAGGGTGTACACTAAATCGGGAGTTGACTGTAGGGGTATTAAGGTTTTTTAGTCAAAATTTTAAAAATTTCAATTGGCGCCTTTTGAATTTAAAAGGGAACTAGGGCTGTATTGGGAGGGTGCGTAGCCGTGTTCTCAATAGTCAGAGGCAGAATGTCAAAGTCAGAGGCAGAATTTCAAAGTCAGAGACAGAATGACATCAAAGTCAGAGGCAGAATGACATCAAAGTCAGAGGCAGAATGACATCAAAGTCAGAATCAGAAGTCAGACTACGAATTTTTCAAAGGTGGTAATTCTTTTTGCCCATAGAATACTCGTTTTTGCCATAAATTTATTCTTTTTGCCCATAGATTTTAAAATTTTGCGGAAATTTCAATTTTTGGTCAGAAAATGACTTGGATCGCTCAGAATCTCACCCCAGAGTGGCCAAAAGCCCCTGAAATTCGGTTTTTTGGGGATTTACGAATGGGGGGCAAACTTTTTGCGAAAAATCGATTGAGCGGATCAGATTTCGGGTCCGATGAGCTCAATCGCTCAAAATTTCAGGTTTTGAGTGGTTCAGGTTGAAATTCTGAGCGATTAAGCCCATCGGACCCGAAATCTGATCCGCTCAATCGATTTTCACAAAAAGTTTACCCCCCCCCCCCTTTGGTAAACCTCCAAAAAACCAACTTTCAATGGCTTCTGGCCATTCCGGGGTGGGATTCTAAGCGATCCAAGTCATTTTCTGACCAAAAAATTTGAATTTCCGCAAAATTTTAAAATCTATGGGCAAAAAAAATAAATATTTGGGCAAAAAGAATAAATCTATGGGCAAAAACGAGTATTCTATGGGCAAAAACAAGTATTCTATGGGCATTCAAAATCTATGGGTAAAAAAAATATTCTATGGGCAAAAACGAGTATTCTATGTCGGGTTGTCGAGCCCTCGAAATTTTCGAGGCCTCGACTCGAGGACTCGAACCGACTCGAAAATTTTCGAGGCCTCGACTCGAACCGAAACTTGAAACTCGAAATTTTCGAGGCCTCTACTCTAAACTTAAAAAATTGACGCACACAAATGAAATTTTATTGACAAAAATTCAATTCAACAATCAGACAACCTTTTCAAACAACAAATTGACGATTTTTTATGGTTCTTCTTCTTTTGTTTCGACTGCTCTGATTAAAATTTCATCGTCCAAATTTGCTTCAATAATCAACAGGTTGGCCGCAGCTTGCTTTCCCAAATGAGACCTGAGAAAATTTGCAAAAAGTAGACTGGCCTTGGAAAAGCACCGCTCAGACGCCACACTGGATAAGGGAGAGGGAAAGGGAGAAGGAAAGAGATATTTGTTGCCCTTTGACGAACGATCAGAGAATTTACACACACTCGCTTGCTTTCCTTGGAACTTCTGCGGTAACATCATGGCGAGACGGAAGCTGTAACCCAATTCAACTATGAATGAGTAATTAAAGACGAAGTACCTTTGCCAATCCGTAGTTCTTCCTGATCAAGCATCGCAGAAAGGGTGACTCAGAGACAGAAAAAGGCAAGTTGGAGACCACAATAAAGTCGGTTAAGTCGCTCGTCAATTGCTCGTTTTGCTGCTTCAAGTAGTTTGGGTGAAAGATGGTGGCGACTGATTCCAGCTTGGCTTTCTTCGGTAATCTCAGATTGGATTTCTTGCTCTCCATTGATTCTTTCTCCTTGGCTGTATTCAGATTTTTTGACAAATGAGAAGTTGCTGCGCTTTTTCTCAATTTTAGCTCTTCTCCACAAACGCAAATAGCTTTGTCACCAACCTTCTTGAAAATTTTCCACACTTCTTTAGGCATTATTTTCAAAACAAAACAAATTGCAGAAGAAGAAATGGTTTTACAGCAAAACAAAATATTACAGACAGTATTTAAAATGACTCTAGCGAAATATCTTTTTTAGATTTTAAACTAAATAAAACCTCTCAAAATATTTTCGAGGCCTCGATTTGAACCGAAACTCGAAACTTGTAATTTTCGAGGCTTCGACTCGAACCGAAACTCGAAACTCGAAATTTTCGAGGCCTCGACTCGAACCGAAACTCGAAAATTTTCGAGTTTTCGAGTCCAAAACTCGAAATCGAGGCCTCGACTCGACAACCCTAGACATATCCAACCTACAACATAAAAACTACAGTCATGGCTTGGTTACAATGGCATGTCGATGTCGAAGTCGATGTCGATGTCCATGTCGAAGTCGATATCGATGTCGAAGTAGGCTGTTTTATATAGATTTTCGAAATTCGAAATCGTTCGAATTTTTTTTCTTCTGCTTCGACAAGAGCTAGGTTATTCACAGCCGACTTTCAATATTTTTTTTTATCTGTCTGGTGCAGAATTTCATGCGCTATCTTTTAGGCTATAAAGTGTTTGAAAAAAATAACGAAAATACGTCAAACAGAATGATATTTGAGCACTACACCGTATTTTTCTTTGCACTTCGACAGGGACTTCCACAGGGACTTCGACATGCCTTTATTTTTCTAGTCTTTTATGATTTTCAACACCGGAGAGACCGTATGTCTTGAAAGTATATTTTTGTGCAGAATTTCACGCTGAACACGATGGTGGAAAAAAATTCACAAAGAGTCATTGTACGGTGGTCTGTTGTCCTTGTGAACCGACCAAGTACGATTTTTGCCTATGCAACTTGAACAAAGAGATAGACCATGCAAATTTTTAAGGCTCAAATTGTTTTACCACCTCAAATTATTCTTTATCCCCTAAAATTTGAATTTTGGGAAAATTATTTTTCACCCCTTTAAATTATTTCTTTGGATGTACCGAAGAATTTGAAGAAATATTTGCTAAAAGACACATTTGCTTAAGGGGAAGGAAACTTTATATACGCATCGCCTAAGTCACAGGTTCAATTATCACTGGGTGCTCACCTTATTTTATTTATTCTTTCATTTACAAGTTGGTGTCAGAATGATTCTCACACTCTTAGCTATTCAACAAGATCATCAGCGCAGGGTTTTACATCTACTGGAGCTTATTTACAGGCTGAAATAGGCTAAATTTCCGAAAATCGATCGTTTTGGGGTTTTCTTTGACTCCTTTGATTGATATTTCGGACTATTTTTTACAAGTCACACGTTTCATGTACTAAAATGTAGCTGAGGCTCTAGCTTTCGTTTGAGCTATCCAACAGAAAAAAATAATATTTAGTTAGAGCTACATTTAAAAAACATCCAAAGATGTCTAATTCAATGCCATCTTACACAAGGCTGTCATTTCAATAAAATCCCAAAATTAGGGCATTTGCTGACAGTAAAGCAGTGCTAAAAATACTTCCAATCGATTCCCCGATACTTTTGGCCCTAGACGACAGTGAATTTTATAAAAAAATAAATAAAGTGTGCACCTAGAGGGATTTGAACCTTAGACCATGTGTTGATGCGTATATAAAGTTTCCTCCCCCTTTAAAATAATTTCGCTAAAGACACACTTGGTAAAACAAAATTTTGGTAAAGGCTTTTCTGGTTCCTTTTGTTTCACAGGTATGATGACAATACAGTATTTTGAAAATGCAGGTACGTGGAATCGAACATGTGACCTTAAACATTTGCCCCATCACGTTAACCACTGCACTACGAACTCGATTGCATGAAACCCCAAGTGCGTCCACCCTCCAATGCAAGTCATTATTTTGAACATTTTTACCTACTTAACCCACTTGGATAGTATCTAAACCACGTGTATGGTATATTTTGCACCCATAGGGTTCGAACGGCGGTACCCCGAAATTTAAGCGGCATTTTGCATTTTGCCTAAAAATAAAAAAGTTCATTTAAATAAAAAGATCCGTTTTTCCAAACTAAAAAATCTGTGAAGAGTTGGGCTTGTTTAGACCAAAAGTGAGATTTTACCAACCCAACCCCAAATCAAGGTTGTGTACCATCTGGACAGGCTGATATCCAAGAGTAGGTGCAGATTCACCAAATGACCTGAAAGGTCAAACGTTAGTCTTTTTACATCTAAAATTATGGTAAAAAATGAAGTGTGCGCCCAGGTGGATTTGAACCGGCAACATCGTCGGTGCACACTGAATCAATATCCAAGTGGTCGTCCACTTGGACTAAATTTTTTTTCACGTTTTTGGATTACAAGATAATTTGCTGAACTAATTCCAGCATGCTGAAGATGTTTTGACAGTGGTAAAATCACATTTTATCGGAAAGATTTTCAGTTATCGTAAATTCTTAATTACGGTAAATCAAGAGTTCACAATAACTCAGAAATACGACCATTTAGCGAATTGGCGCTTAAATTGTGAATTCTTAGCAAAATCACGCTTAATTTTTTTTCTTAGCAGAACGACCGCTTAGCGAATCGCCGAATCGCCGCTTAAAATCGCCGCTTAAATTTCGGGGTACAGCCGTTCGAACCATCAGCCTCAGTTTTGAAAAAATTTTGGTGGTCGTACTTGGATCAATTTTTTTTCTTTTTTGGGTTCTGAAACTTGTTTTGTGGACTGATTCGGACACGCTGAAGATGCTGTGATAATAGTGAAATAAGGTTTTGTATGGTACTTTTCGAGTATCAGAATAATGGATTTTACCAAAACTCAAAAAATACCCGAGAAAACGGCATTTTACTGCTATGCCTGAATCAATCCAAACAGGTTTTGGAACCCAAAAAAGAAAAAAATTTTGCTCCAGGTGACGACCACTTGGTTTAGTTGGACTTAAAAATTTGAATTCCCGCAAATTTTCTCAAAACCGAGGTTGATGGTTCGAACCCTTATGGTGCAAAGCCTATTTCACACATTTTGCACCGACAATACCAAGAATATTTCGCTGCTTAGCGGCCGAAGACCAGCACATTACCCATTGCAAGGGATTGGGTGAAAAAAACTCAAGGAACCGAAAAAGGTAGGCTTAGAGAAAAATACTCTTTGGAGGGGCTTTACGCTTTGATACTATCCAAGTGGGTTAGGTAGTTAAAAAAGTTCAAATAATGACTTCTTCTTCAAGATAATAAAATAAAAACAATAAAAATATATGAAAAATATGGTGTGGTGACCGATTCTCATTATAGTGACCGATTTCCCGTTGTAACCACCTTCGACATCGACATAGACATCGACTTCTATTGTAACCACCTTCGACATCGACTTCGACATGCCATTGTAACCAAGGGCCAATATCAACATCAGAATATAATATAGTAGTTAGCAAAGTCAGAATTCAAAGTCAGAGTCAGAATTCAAAGTCAGAGTCAGAATTCAAAGTCAGAGTCAGAAAAAAGTTCAGAGTCAGAAATGATAGTCAGACTTTTTGAAAGTCAGAATCAAAAGTGAGAGTCAGAATTTTCAAAGTCAGAGTCAGAAAACACAGACAGAATTTTTCAAAGTCAGAATCAGAAATGAGAGTCAGAATTTTTTGAAAGACAGAGTCAGAAACTTTCTGATTCTGACTCTGACTTTGAAATTTTTGATTGTCATTCTGCTCTGATTCTGATTTAAAATTTTCTGACTATCATTTCTGATTTCTGACTCTGACTTTGAAAATTCTGACTCTCACTTTCAATTCTGACTCTGTCTCTGACTATCGAGAACACTGGTGCATAGTCGTTTGGCTGTTGCGCCACTATATACTCTAATCAAAGTTAGGCAAATACTTTTTTTTAATCTGATCTCAACGAATTTTGTTCCCTTCTACTATTAGGGCTGACTGTTTTCATGTCCTTCAATGACCAATTTCAGTAAAATGACCAGAATTTGCAGGGTTGTAATGGCGCAATGTGCAGTGGCGCAATTCGGTTTTTGGCGCAATTTGCAGTGGCGCAATCTGCATTGGCGCAATTTGAATGTGACGCAATCTGAATTGGCGCAATTTGAAATGGCGCAATCGTCGGCTGCCCGTGATTTACGCCCTCAAAATGCTCATTTACGCCCTCAAATCGGCAAGTTGATCAAAATGCTTATTTACGCCCTCAAATTGCTCATTTACGCCCTCAAATTTATTATTTACGCCCTCAAATTTTGTTTTTATCCAGCGAAATAATTTTGTCTCGCGAGTTCATATTATTTTTTATTTTTTTAGAGAAGAAGAAATAAAAATATATACAGGTGGGGCATCCTTGTCGAACTTTTTGTTTTGCTCATAACTTTTCAAATTTATTGTGTCTCGACGAGATCTTTTTTTTATTCGATAGAGGAGATCATGGGCAACCGAATGACGTTTCATTTGTCATTTTTTATTCGTGTTTTCATGTTGTGCTGTCCTGCTAAACTTTTGTTTGTTTTTAGCTGAAATGGAATACTCAATCGAGCAAAAAGCCTGGACAAAAAAAATAATTTTACTGGATAACAACAAAATTTGAGGGCGCAAACAATAAATTTGAGGGCGTAAATGAGCAATTTGAGGGCGCAAATGAATTTTAGTCTTATTGTTTTTCGTGCGGTCTGTCTGTTTTTACAGTTTGTGCTCTCATAATTTTTCCCCGGAGTCACTTCTTGAGTCCTTTAGGGGATTTTTTACAAATTTATAAGCCTTTTTGCTATACTGAAGCTTCTGCTATTGACTTGATCATATTGCTTTCTTAAGATCTATAATTCCGAGTGGACTAAGGCCTACGTGACTGAAAATTTTTTTACAACTGAAAATAAGAAGGCTACGATAGAAGATAGCGCTCATCGTATATCGTAACGAGAATGACAAGCAAGAGTTTGACAGTAGCTGATGGACTATCTGCAAAAAAATGTCACTGAGAAGTGGGCTAATTGGAGGAACGGTCCATATCCTTAGTCCATATCCTGGTTCAAAAAAGCAAGAATATTTTTGCTGGAGAACAGAGTGGGAGGAATGTCACTCACTAACTAGAACGTAGATCTTTTAAAATTAAGACGGGCAGGGTTTATTTTATGTAATGCTAAGTGGTTTCAGCTGTCGAAAAAAGCATGACAGCTTCAGATTTCCTTCTAATGCTCTAAATCAGACATGGCGGTAATTCAGGTTCTCATCTGTACTTCATTTAGAATTTGCACTTTTTAAGATTAAAAACCTTTTAAAATATGATGAAATCCCACTTTTTGCAGAAAAACGACCAAATTAAGGAAAATGTGCTTTATTAAGGATTTTTAGAATTTAAATGAATTTAAATAACTAACTTTATAATACTAAGTTTAGAAATTATGCTAAGAGTATCTCATATAGTGCAGAAAATTTGGATTGGGGGGGGGGGGGGTGGCTCGTTTATTAGAGTGGCCCGTTATTTTCAACCCTCCCGTAGGGGGCCGGTTTATTAGAGAGGGCCCTTTAATAGAGAAAATACGGTATTTTAGCCTATAAATAAGCTGCCGTAGGTGCGAACCCTTCGCTGATAATCTGTTGGATACTGTATTATCTGTATTAAACGGGCATTCCGTTTATTTTTCAACCCTTCGAAAATCGAGAAATTTTCAGGTCGATCTCAAAGTTTTTCGGTGCCCTGTGAAGTCGGGTCGGGGGCCTTCTTCCACAAATTAGAGTCCAGGTGCGGTGGGTAGACCCGAATTTAGGTGTGGTTGTGTGTATTGCGTTGAAATCCACACGAATTGACTTTATTTCTAGCTAATACAAGAAAAATATAGCTAATAGAAAAATAGAGAGTAGAATGGGAGAAGAATGGGATAAAAGATCGAAGTGATTGGAATAGTGATCGGCT
>SADC01000142.1:0-263249 GCA_004194705.1 Ditylenchus dipsaci | reverse complement strand
AGAGGTGATCGCTAATGAAGTGATCGTTAATCGGGAGGTCAGTTGCCTTAATTTAAAACAGATCAACCAAAAGTTTTCGTTGATCGTTAATGAGAAGGTGATCGTTAATGGGGGTGATGATTATTGGGAGGTTCGACTGTACTAACGAGTGTACGGGTGTTAAAAGTTTTCCTTTTTTAGCAGCTGGTTAATATATTTTAAATATATTTTAAAAACTTTTTTCTAATATATATTTTGTAGCCCTGAATTCTTCTTCAAAATATGTTGTCAAGTTTTAGCTTGAAAAAAATAAGTTAATAAAAAATAGCAAAACAAAAGAGACACTCAAAAATATTGCAGAGCATTTTAAAAAAATGAGTGTTTTAAGGGTCATAAAACACATTTGTGATACCAATATAAAATCTGTAAAAACGTTCTGTAGCGCATCTCAAGAGCTTGAGAATCATTTCTCAAAACTCTTTTTGGTTTAGATTTGGTCGAGAAATAATGTCACGAAATACGCAACTTTATGAATTCGTCGAAAATTCCATTTATCAGTTTTTTCTGTACAAAAAATATGTTCAGTTTTCAGCTTTTCAATTTTTATATTTTTTTAAAAAAATTATATCTTGGTCATCAGTAAACAAAATTGAATCAGTAACTTAAATTAGAAAGCTTCAATCAGCGCTACAAGATGGTCTTCACTACTATTTTTTGCACGCATAAGATTCTTTAATTTAGACTTTCACTCAAAAAACGCTCCGGAAGATTATTTTTGAGTGTCTCTTTGTTTTTCGATTTTTGAAAAAATTGTGTATTTTAAACTAAAAACCTGATTCATTTTTCAAAGAAGAAATTCAGGGGGCCGTATGCATTGGCAGCTAGGATGATGAGGATAGGATTAATCCTATCCTCAGCCGATCCATATGCATTAGGACGGATAGGATTGAGGATAGGATTATCCTATCCTCAAGCCTATCGTATGCATTAGGACGGATTGGATTCTAGATCGATAATTTCAGTGCATTTTCAGAAACGTGAAATTTTCGAAGTAAAGTTCTGAATTGCTATTTCTCAAGAGTTTCATTGTTTCTCACCTGTTTTGTGCCCTTCTTTCTTTTGTTTTTTCGAATTCTTTCCACGTCGTTTTTCACGTTTAACGTTGTGCGGATCGAGCTTACAAATCCTTTCATTTTCTGTTTTCTAGGCGCCTTGTGCAAACCTATATAATGCCAGTAGTGAAGTGACCAAAGAAAAGACGACAGCTATGGTGGAGGACTTCATCAGCACTACAGAACGCTCTTTCCGAATGCTAAGGATGGAACAAGACTTGCGAGGAAAGCGAAGGACAAGCTGGACGAGATCACGGGAAGCGTTGAATGAGGCTCATCAAAAGGTGCAACACAATGCGAAGCAAGTCCTGACCAAGTGGAAGAACATGAAAGCCGAGGCGCATAATGGAATGCGGAGCGAGAGCGGTAAGCCGTTGGTTTTGTATGTATGTGACGATATGTTGGTGAGTATGGTCCTTTTTAGTGACAGTCGAGTCAGTGGGTCAGGCGAACCAGAATTCGATCCTGTGTGTGATGAAGACAAGCTACTGGAGAAGATACATCAGCATCTCATGGTCGTGAACGGGCCGCTCAGGTGAGTAATATCCAATAATTGTCACATTTTTGCTCTGACGATACGAAAAAATGTTGCTTATTGTTACCAAAATTAAGATTGGAGTCACCGACGGATTGGAGCTCACCGGATTGGAGTTCATCCTCCAAAAGAAGACGCATGAGTGAATCAATCAGGGATGAGGCGGAGAAGATCAAGCTCGAGCTACTCAAGGCAAAACTGGACAATGAAAGAAGGCCGGCTCTACGATGCAGCGCTGAGAAAGAAATAGCCGGGGTCCAATTGAAGTGGATGAATCGGATGTTGGATCGGACGATGATGTTTTGGGTCTGTTGATGTATCCTCGCTAGTTTTTCTCGTTATGTGTTATTTGTCGGGATGAATAAAATAAGGGTGGAGTTGTTGTGGGCCTAATTACATTGCAATGGTTTCGTTCCAGCACGATGTGTTTGCAGTCGATATGTTGGTTGTTCTTCTCATTCGGTTTTTGGCGTTGTGCGTGCCTTTTCACCTTGTTGCTCGTCGTTGTTGTTCTACTCACCCTAACTCTAAGCCAATCCTTTTATTTTAGTGACTATGAACAACAATCCTTTGGAAGATTAGCTAAGATTAGATTTAGCTCTCGACATTAGAAATTATCCGATCTAGATCAAGCCGATCCGTATGCATTAGGACGGATAGGATTAAGGATAGGATTAATCCTATCTCCAATCCGATCCGTATGCATTGAAACACGGATTGAGGATAGGATTAATCCTATCCTCAATCCTAGCTGCCAATGCATACGGCCCCAGGGCTACAAAATAGTATATGATGAAAAAGTTTTTTAAGAATATATTTAGTGCCTAACCAGCTGCTTCAAAAAAACGGGAACTTTTCGAACACCCGTTACCAAAACTTCTTGACGAATTTTCAAAGCCTTATTTCTTGTTTTCTTTAATTTTCTTTATTTTCTTTAATTTTAGCATCATATCTTTTTTCGTTTAATACTATTTTGTAGGTCTGAATCTCTTCTTTCAATGGCATATTTAACCTAGCTTGATTAATTAAGATAAGTAACCATTAATCCAAACACTCGTCAGGTCATTTTGGAGAAGTTGACAAGCGTTTTCATCAATTAAACCGAACAAATGTTTTATTAAATTTCAAGCGTCACAGACAACATCACATGTTGTAGCGCAGCTCAAGAGCTGAAAAAAACAATGTTACATAATTTTTTTTAAAATCTGAATGTTGAGATGGTCTTCATGGTCTTCTGGAAAAAATCAATTTAAAAAAAAAATGACCAAAATCCGAAAAATTGCAAAAACTTGGATTTTGGTATTTTTTGTTTTTTTTAAAGGCCATATCTCAACACTTAATATACAAAAAATATGTAACTTGGCTTCGTAGCTCTTTGGAAGTGGTATCGCATGGTGATAAGATGTCGCCTTAAACTTGAAATTTAATAAAATATCACACCAATTCCAACTTTTATGTGGAGCTGGTAGGCTGGATTTGTGAGGAGACTGAGCAGCCAATGTTACGCCGTATCATCACCAACAAGGCAATGGAGCTGTTCCAAGGTAGTGATATTGAGGTTTACTTTAAAATATTACACCAAATTGTTTTTTTTATTTCCACATTACCTCTTTGAAACCAACGGGATCAAACCGAAGTAGAAGTAAAAAAACTGAGTATTCTTTCAGGTAACAGAAGTTACGAGAAATGAACGCAGCAGCTACGAAGAAGAAAGACTCTTTGAAAAAGGCGAGCTGCAAGAAGAAGCAGGAGAAAGAACTGAACAAAATTTGGAAGATTTCAATTAAGATAATTTGTTTGTGTTTATTAATCAGTATATTGACTTTCGGTAACGGAAAATTTTAACCCCAATATATTCAGTATGGGGAACAATTAGAAGGGTGAGGAGTTAATAGAGTGGATACGGTAATCAACTAATCATTTTTCAAATAATTTTTGTATTTTTTTTAAATTTCAATATTAATAGCAACTTTGAAGTTTTCCATTCATAATATCGTAGTAAAAAAATTACTAAACTTTTGAAAGTTCAAAAACTTCTAATTAAGAAGTTTCTAATTCTAAGAAAAACTATTTATATGCATAGGCGTACCCAGGGGGGGGGGTCTAGTTGGGCTATGCCCCCCCCTTGTCAGAATATTGAGCCTATTTAGCCTTTCCACCCCCCTGGGTACGCCTATGGTCATATGAGTGAGCTTAGTCATATGAGCAAAGTATATTTGCTGGGATAATAACAACAACTCAAAGAACATTTCCAAATCTCATGACTCTGCGCGAGTGTTCAGCCTTTTCCTCTGTCCTCCTGCTTACTTGCGTGGGTGCGCACGCGACCTATAGGAGCAGTGTGTTGCCAACATTGGCTGTTGACTGCCACGTCTACATTTCAACAAGCATAGGTGTACTGCTTGTGCTATGTCTTTGGCTTTATCAGAGGATGTTAGGTTTTGTTCACACGCATGAAATCATGTGAAAAGTAGGTCGCGGAAAGAACAGCCAGAAATACAGAGACTGTATTGACGCAATACTTTATTCTAACCTCTTTTTCTAACTTTAGTGATATTGCAAGGCTGGCTAAAAAGTGCCTTGTAAAGATCTTTGTGAGTAAGATTTTAGTTTTTCCATTTTTGCAGAAGTCTTTAGCCTTTTCTTGGTCTTGTCTTTTGATATATATATAAAATGTAAGAGTCATTTTCTTTGATGTCAGCTTTAAAACTTTTTATGTACACTATCGAGAAAAAAATGTAACACCTACATAATTTTTAAACAAGGCTAGTTTAAACTGAAATTTCGCAATATTCTAAGATAATTTAAAGGCATCTTTATAGCATCTTTGTTTCTCTTTCTAATGGTATATTTGGACATTCATCTATTCAGAATCCAGAAAATCACATTGTTTCAGAAAAACACCATTTTGCGACGGAGAAAAAATGCTACAAATGTTTTTCAATCACATTTGTCATATTTTATCATGTGTTTGAATTGTATTAAATTGTATAATGTTTAAAAGAACTGAATCTTAGCTACTATTTGATAGGTCGAACTTTTCTTTTTGATTATTCTGGAAGCACTTATGACTATCAACAGAAAAGAGTCGATTTCTAGTCAAAATCAAAGTAAATCTTAGTAAAATGGTTGTTTGGTCACATAAATACAAGCTTTTTTCGAAATTTTGATACACAATTTTTTCACTTTATGCATTATCAAAATTAATTATTATCCAAGCTTATACAACAAAATTTCAGTTCTTCATCATAGTCTACTATAGCTTTATCAAGTTTGTAATAAACTATATTGCCAACTAAAGGCAAATTAGTGCATGGCAGGCCCTAAGTTACAGCCTTATTTGTATATTTGTTTGTTCGCATCATTCTGTGCCTTAGTCCAATGCACCAACACACATGAAAATAAAGCTATAGAGGAGCAAACAAAAATTTCGGAATTGCTAAAAGAGGCTAAACGAGCTGTTACAGAAGCTGAAAATTTCAGAAAACATTAGCTAGCGTGGAAGAAACAAAAAGAGTTACGAATCTGAGTTAGAAAATATCAGAAGAGAAATTACGGACAGAAAGAAAATTGTAGTTGACAAAAAAGTAGATTTGACAAGTCTTTATTCGGGCAGTGAATTAGGTCTGGACTTATCCATTGGCGCTCCTAAAAATGCAAAGAAGTGGAAGGACAAGACACCTAGCGATGATCCAAAAGCTATGGAACTTGCAGAGAAGGCTGTAGAGCATGCTCGACAGGCTCATGAATTAGCCACCACAGAAAAGAGCGAACTTAAAGCTGCAAAAGAGAATGCTGAAAAGGCTGAAGTCGAATGGGATAATTATTCTGAGCAAGTAGATAAGTTGGGCACAGCAGTGAATAGCTTTGAAAACAGCGTCAAAGATTCAAAAGATGCATCAGATGATGAGGTAAAAAAAATCACAAAATATAGCCGGAAAATGGCTCTATATGTATTGGTGCGGCTCACCAAAATAATATGCCTCCGCCCCCCTGTTGTTTTTTTACGAAAAATTTTCTTCAAATAGTTTTGAAAACTATTAATTTCCGCTTTTTAACCATTTTAAGGCAGAAAATATTTTATTGGTAAAAAATTTCCTGGGAATTCCTCCTGTAGAATTTTTTAGGCTCAGGCGTTAGGCCAGCGGTGTTTTCATAATTCACACTGACAGTAACACTGAAATGTCAGTTTATTCAACCTGACATTTTTTAAATTTGTAATCAATAAAAGCATTTTTGTAAATTAAGGTAGCTAAAGCAGCCGAATTTCACAGTAAAGTAAAGAAGGCTGAAGGGCAAGCTGTCAGAATGATAGATTTAGGAAAAAGCTAGACCGTCTAATAGCTGCCAATAAAAATCCCATAAACAACTCTTCAGCGACCGAAAACAGTGGTGGATCGCCTAATAGTAGTTCGGCGCCTGGTAATAGTTTACCAGAAAATGGTAGTTCAGCACCAGTAAGCTCCAGTGGATTGAAAAAAAGCGGTGATTCAGCGAATGACGCCAGCAACACCAACAGCCCCAAAGTAAAGGGGATCCAGCTAAAGACTCTGACACCTCTCACAATAAAAACGACCCATCAAACGTCGCTGGCGATTCCTCGACAAAGGACGCCAAAAGCCAACAAAGTAGCTTGGATACAGCAAAAGACACTAACAGCTCTCAAAATAAAACGGATTCAGCGAACGTCGCTGGCGATCCCTCGGCAAAGGACGCCAAAAGCCAGCAAAATAACACTGAACCGACAAAGACCCTAACAGCTCTCAAACTAAAAAGGATTCAACAAAGGATGCCAAAAGCCAGCAAAAAAAATTAGATTTAACAAAAGACGCCAACAGCTCCCAAGGTAAAAAAGCTTCAGCAAAGGACATCAAAAGTCCTCCCAAAAATGGGGATCCAGCCAAGGACCCAACAGCTCTCAAAACAAAAAAGATCCAGCAAACGACGCTGGCAACCCCAGCAGCCCTCAAAATAAAGTGAACTCAGCAAAAGACGCCAACGACCCTAGCAGCCCTCGAAATAAGAGGGATTCCGCTGGAAAGAGCAGTAATGCACAGGATAATGGGGGTTCAGCACATGTCAACAGCGTACCATCTACAGAATTAAAAGACTGCGAAGCTAAATTCGAATTAGGAATGCGACAGTTGGAAACTGACATAGGAAGTGCTAAAACAGTCGAAAGCACTCTAAAAGAGAAAGAAAATAAAAGGATTCAAAAACACGACGAAGAAAAAGCAAACAAAGAAAAGGTTAAAAGCGCTAAGACCAACCTAGACAGTTTCAAAAATGCAGCAGAAGAAGCTGAACGTCAAACAAAGGCAAAACAAAAAGATTTTGAAAAGATTAAGGGCGCTCATCGTCAGCACTATGAGGAATTTGAAAAAATTAAACAGGCTGTTAAGGATAAAATTCACGACAAGGCAATCGAAACCAATGAGCACAAGCATGAAGCCGAATCAATTCTGGAAAATGCCGATGAAATTTTAAAAGAAGCCGAATTGACAGAAAAACATTCCAAAGAGCATGCTACAAAAACCAAGACATTAGAAGAAATAGCTCAAAAAGCTCTTAATGATTTGTCAGCAAAGAAAAAAGAATTGAAAAAAGTTAAGTCAGACTCGGAGACAAAGTTGAAGAAATTAGAAAGGTCGAAAAAAGTGATGGAGGTAGAGGTAAACAAAATGCGACATGCATCCACACAAGAAGCTCTGGAAATGGAAACAAAAGCTCATGATTCAAAAAGTGCAGAAGCTATTGAACATGCCAAAACGGCTGCTCAAGCTGTGCAGCGCGCAGTGCCAAAGATTGAGCAGGAATTCGACAGATTATTAGGTATAATTTGAAAAATTTTTAGTGTAAAGACGTTATAAAAAGTTTCATTTTCGAGGAAGCTTTTATAAATTTGAAGCTTGGTCATTCTGTTAATTTTTTTTCAACTTTTTTCAATTTTTGAATTTTTACGCATTGAGGCTTAGGCTCAGGGTGGGCCAGCGCATGTTAGCACCGACTCAAACGTGTGGTTTAAACATTTTTTCGAACTAAAAATTTTTTTCAAAAAAATTAACAGGGGGTTTCCAAGTTTCATTTTTGAGGAAACGTCTATGCACCAAATTTTCAAATCATGAGGTCAAAAATGATGAAAAGATCAAAATTTTGGGCCCTATCCCCAGGTAGTGGGGTTTTTTCGCCTTGGTCCCCCCTGTTGCTCTTTTTTTAATTTTCAGGATTAGATTTACGTGATGGTAGGCTAGTGTATGTAAAAATCAACTCAAACATGAGTCTACTCTTGCTCAAACCTAAATTTTAAAAATTACAAAAAAGACCAACGGGGGGACCAAGGAAAAAACCCTGATTTTGGGAAAGGGCCAAATCTTGAGCTAATGAAAAATTTAAAAATGAGTTCTGCAACATTAGATGCTCTCAAAAATGAATTTGATGCGAGAGAAATAATCAGGTTACTTTATCTTTATCATCTTTTGCAAAGGTGTCCCAAAATTATGTGTTTTTTAAATTACCTCTGACAAGGGAAGTACTAGAACTGATAATTTTAGAAAAGATTGAAATTTCATTTTTTTGTGTATTCCTACTATACTACCTGAGTTATGCGTGAATTTGTAACGATAGCTCGATATGATCAGTAAAAGCAGGATAACGCCAGTTTCAAAAGCTCATTATTAATTTTTTAGAAGCTACTAAAAGTGCTCAAAAAGTGGTAGAAGAAATCATCAATGCTGAGAAAAAAATTGAAACATCGCATAAAAAAGCAGAAGAGTTTCTTGAAAAGGCTCAACAAGCTTACAAAGCTGCTCAAAAATCAAGTGAAGAGGCTGAAGATCATCATCAGCTAACCAAACAAAATAAAGACAAGGCTGTACAACTATTAGAAGACGGTAACAATTGTGATTTAGCGATCAACAAGAAAAAAAAGATGTAGAAGATGTGAAAAAGGAATTCAAAAATTCAAAGACACAGGTAATCAGTCTGAACAACGAGGCCAGAAAAGCTAGCGGGATGCTTTTTGCAGACTCCAAAAAAGCAA
The DNA here is from genome assembly GCA_004194705.1 of Ditylenchus dipsaci. NCBI lineage: Eukaryota > Metazoa > Nematoda > Chromadorea > Rhabditida > Anguinidae > Ditylenchus > Ditylenchus dipsaci. The sequence continues at coordinate 254,584 of SADC01000142.1, read as the reverse complement.
ATAGTGAGTGGGGTAGTGCTGTTAAGGCCCAAGACGACTACGACTCAACCAGCAGTGCCGTGGTCGACTCACTCACAGAAATAGAAAAAAAGAAGTTAGAACTAAGTGAGGGAGAGGAAAAGTACAATGCAGTCAAAGGCCAGGCTACTGACTCTTTTACCGAGTATGAGCAGGCTAAGTGGGAAGTGGAAAAAGTAATTGGAGCAATGCCTCCGCCGCCACCACTTGTGACTACTGCAATAAGTGTATCGCACCTCAACCCCAAGACTGAGTCCAAATCATTGCTGTATAATTCAGTGATGGAGGTGGCTGCCAAAGAAGGTGATGAGAATCGAGGTGACAACATTATGGATAGTGATACACCTACAAGTAATGTTTTGAATTATCTATGTTATGATTCAGTAGAACCTGGAAGTAGTGGACCGCAATTTAACTTTCCGACTCTGCAGTTTAATAAATAAATTGGGGTGAAAAAAAGTGTCAGGCACTAGAAGGTAATGAACTTGAGGTAGGGGCACTATAGTGAGGTTAGACTGCAGTTCTGCAGTATTTTGGCGCTGTAGCCAATTTTTTAAAATATATGCAAAATCATGAAAGAACATTATCTTGAATCAGTAAAAAAGCTGAAACTTGAAAAATTATATACAGGGTGTGCAATAAAAACTGCACCATTTTCGAAAAAATGTGTCAAAGGCTTCCGCAGACCGGTGAAACCGCAAAAAAATGAGGTTTCAGCCAACAAATTTTAACCAGTTATAGCTAAAATGACTAAAAAATATCAAATTAACCCGGCCATTTGTTGATAAAGGATTGGTTTAACTTCAATAGGAAATTTAAAAAGGCGAGAATCCGAAAAATGGTGCAGTTTTTATTGGACACCCTGTAGTACCAGTTTCAGTTATATTCATTTTGTAATCAAGACAAAAGACGTTTATTCGAACAAAAAAAATTCATGATATACAACTCCTCCTGCACGATTTGCGGCATAACACCGATTGGATACGAAAAATCATTGGATACACCGATTGGATGCAGTAAATAACTGAATTTTGCCTAAGTGGTGGTGGATGGGGGCCTTCGGGTGAGCAGGGGGCTTGGTTGCAGTGATGGCAATTTGAATCATTTTCGTAATTTGAATCTTTGCGGGAAAAAAATGGCTGTGATTCAAGTTACTTTCAAATTTATTTGGTCAAAATAAGTTTGAATCACAGCTAATTTGATTCTCGACACGAAATCAACAATTTTTAATTTTTTTTCTGTGAAATTCAAGGTGGCCAAATACCAGATGGCTCAGGAACCACTCCGGAATGGCCGAAAGGCCAAAATTTTTGGTTTTTCGGGTGGTCGTCTGGGGAGGAGTAAACTTTTTGCGAAAAAGCGATTGGGCGGATCAGATTTCCAGTCCGATTGGTTAAATCCCTCAGAATTTCAGGTTTTGGTGGTTTTCAGTGCTTCAGGGTCAAATTATGAGCGATTTAACCGATCGGACTGGAAATATGATTCGCCCCATCGCTTTTTCGCAAAAAGTTTACTCCTCCCCCCCGCAGACGACCCCCCGAAAAAACCAAAATTTTGGCCTTTCGGCTATTCTGGAATGGTTCCTGAGCGATCTGGTCTTTGGCCACCTTGAATTTCACACAAAATTTTTTCAAAATAATGGATTTCGTGTCGAGAATCAAATTAGCTGTGATTCAAATTAGACAAATAAATTTGAATCACTAAAGGGCAACGATTCAAATTAGCAGTGATTCAAATTACACCAAAAAACATATTTTAATTTGAATATAGCTAATTTGAATCGCGACAAAAGCGCGAAATCACGTTTTTAATTTGAATCATTGATTCAAATTGCCAAAGCTGCTTGGTTGCTTAAAGTTGAGATGCGCACACCACATACCTTAGACACAAATCACTCGAAAGTGACTCTGGATGCATAAAAACGTATGCATACCAGAGTTTCTTTATGCGGTAGGCCCCAGTTAACAAAACTATGTTCAAATTCCATCTTTTGAGGGTATCCAGGTACTCTTTGAGGTTTACTTTGAGGGTTTAGTTTACTTTGAGGAACCAAAGAAAAAAGTCAAAATTTTGGTCAATTTTTTTCCCCAAAATGTCTTTCCGCCACCTTAAAACATCTTATCTGGCATAATCACGACCAGGGAAGCTCAAAAAAGTGAGCAAGACACACTTCTGGGAGGACTCGATAAAAGGAAGATCAGGCGTTTTTAAAAACCATGGTAATTAGTATTAACCCTATCAAGAATCCTTTTAGCACATGTTTGGGCCCTGCTGTGGTGTTCCGGGTCGACCTTTTTGTGTTTCAGGCTTAGACGCAGGGTAAGACAGCGTCAGTTAGGAAGGACGCAACTGTGTTTTTGACCTATGAACAAGTTAGTACAGTCAACCTTCTCTATAAATCACACCTTCTACAAGCTACACCTATATATGATCTACAGCTGGAAAATATTTAGTTAGTTCTGAAAATACAGGAAACGGACAACCGCCATTAGCTACACCTCTCTATAAGTGTAAACTTAAGTGTTAATGTAAGTGCAAATGTAAGGGGTCTTCACAATACCAAAACATTTACACTTACATTCACAATTGTGATAGAGCCATAAATAAATTTTCTACAAGCTGAAGCTGATTGAGTTGAGATTAAGATTCTTTATAAGCTACATTTTACTTAAGTTACACTCTCTATAAGATACAGCTGGGATAGGTGTCGAGGGTGTAGCTAATGAGAAGGTTGACTGTAAAAGATGTGTCCGTCCTACATGACCCGTCAAATTTTGAATTCGTTAGCACTTTAAGATTCAAATTAGAATCCTTGCTACTCAGTTTTTCGGTATCAAGTTAAAACGTCGACTTTTGAGTGCTATAGAATCCTAAAGCCCTTAGATTGAAAAATTGTGGCTCTCTTCTCTGTCCATGCTGTCAGACGGGACCATTTTTCAATAAAAATGAGTTCAAAACAAAGCTTGGTCATCCTTCGCTTCGTCCTTAAGTATCTTGTCTCTTTTGTTCTTTTTTCCCATCCCTTAGTTTAAGCACCTCTCTATGAGCTACAGCTGGAAAATATTTAGTTGCTTCTGAATGAAATGCAGGCTCCATGTCTTATAAAAGTTATAATATTTAGCTGATAGAAATGCTGGAGATTTGACCTGTAAAAACAAGTTATCGGAAAAAAAATGTAACCAGCTTTTTGAACCACGCAATGGTCATGCTAATTCAGCTTGCAAAGACAAAGGTAATAAAAAATTCTAAGCCTAAGGGTATAATAAAAGAAATTATTTACAGCACTTCGACTAAAATCGCTGAATTGTGCAAAAACCTGTCATAAATGCTCTGAATATAAACGTGTAATGAGAAGAAAACTGAGAAAGCAAGAAAAACGAGACAAAAAGCACTGGATTGTCAAGAAAAGTAATTGCATTAAAAACATATATACTTTTGAGTATTTATTTTCAGAAACTCACTGCAAGGACAAAAGTAAAAGCTGTAGCAAAAAAATATTTAACTGTGAGAAACCAGTAAGCCTTTGAAAAATATTCTGAACTTAATTTTTCTTATTTTTAGAAATACGCGAAGAAACTCAAGAAGAGATGTCCACATAGTTGCGGCTTCTGCCTTGCTCCTCAAGATAAATGTGTTGATACTAACGCTAATAGGTTAGATTTTGTAAAAATAATTTTGCGGCAAATAGATTTTCGGACAACGTTTTTAATTAATAAGGCAATGTTGGGCAATGAAATATTTGTTTTTGTGTTTAAAAGCAAAAAAGGTCTCAAAAATTTTATACTACACCAATGATGGAAAAGAAGTATTAATTGTATAAAAATTTTATATGGTTACTTCAAACGGTTACCTTTTGCGGACGGGACCATTTTTTTAATAAAAATGAGTTCAAAACAAAGCTTGAAAACGTTTTTTTTAAAGAATTTAATCAATTTAATTTATTCAAAAAAAGTTTAAAAGTTTGAGATTTTATGTCGAAATCTTCCTTCTTGGTACTCGAACTCAATAAGCGCTGGACAAAATTGCACTTTTCTACCGGCAAATTTATCGTTATAGTATGTTTTTTGCCATTTCACGTAGAAACGTAGCTACGAAACGGTAAAAAAAGATTTATACCAAAAGTTCAACTGAATGCACACAAACCTGATTTCGAACATTTAGTAATCTTCAAAAGAAGGTACTAATCTACTTTAGGCGTCCATAGTCGCTTTAGGCGTCCAAGATGAGTTTAGGCGTCCAACGTAAAAATGGGGCGTCCACAGGACTCGAATAAAAAATTTTAGGCGTCCAAAAAATAAATTAGGCGTCCAATGTTTTTACAAGGCTATTTTTCTAAATTTAACATCATATATTAGTGGTCATAACATACTATTATAAAAATGATCTAACATTGGATCATACCTATAAATATTTTTCTAGCATATATTCTAGCATCGAATGTATAGATTTCTCTAATATCTACTAGCATATTTTGTATTGCATAAAAATTGTACTACCGTACTTTTCCTGATAGGACGCCATGCTGGCTAATTTTTCGATAGTGCTCCAGGTGGTGGCTAATTAGAGTCCAGTTGGCAATTAGAGGAAATACGGTATGATTTCCATTTGTATCCAGAAAACCCGAAAACTATTCTTGGCTTAACGCAGGGTTCTTATCTGAAATTTTTTAAATAAATTTTAAACTGCAGTATATGTCTATATTAAAAAAGAGCAAAAATTTGGCTAAAGTATAGCATAGCAACTCCTCGCGCAAATTGATTTTAACTACTTTTGTGTTTGTTTTAGGATCTGAAACGTGTAGAAAACATGTTTTAGGTGGGGGACGGCACTTTTTGAATTTTTTTTTGACTAAATTTAGACTTTTTGCCTTGGAAACAAAAGCATTTTAACCTAAAGGGTTCTTGGATACCCCAAAAGACAAGAAAAGACAAGTGTAAGGTATGTGGGTGTGCGCATCTCAACCCCAAGCGACTAAGCCTCCTGCGCCCCGTAGGGGTGCTGTATACCAAGCCCCCTGATAAAAACTGTACTAATAGCAAATGCAACTTTTTTAAAAAGGTTGAATCAGACCTTAAAATTGTGTGGTGTAAATTTATGCGTAGAGTCTGTCTATCTAAAGCTTTCGGCAGAAATGCTCAGCGACAAATTCTCGGTACGAAATGACAGTCACCACACATGACAATTGTAGTGTTAATCACGATAGTTGCAGGAAACTTGCCATCAGTTACAGTTTTAAATTGTAAAAACATTAATTGCCTTTAAAAGCGCAAAAACTTGTATCTAAAACTACTATTTGAAATGTGATCAGGGTGGCCAGATGTCCTGCTTTAGCAGGAATTTCCTGCTTTTTGGTTTTGAAATCTGCTTTTTGACAGTGAAAAAGCAGGAATTTTATAGGAATTTTATGTTCATTTCTGCTTTTTGCAGATTTTTTTGTTTCAAAATCCTGCTTTTCGACATCGAAATCCTGCTTTGAAGATTTTGCATCTGGCCACCCTGAATGTGATATTAACATCTACTACAACTTGTTTTAGATGTGCTAAATGGAAAGAGCTAGGATTTTGCCAGAAACCAGAATATCCGCGTGCTGTCAAGTGGTTTTACTGTGCACATACTTGTCAAATGTGCCCTCCAGATGAGCCAACAACCAGTGATCATGCACCAAAGAGTCAATTGTTGTTATCTAAGCCTGCAAATATTCTCTGCTGTTCTAAAACAGCTTTTTGGCAACTTGTTAAACAAGAATGGTATCTAGTGAATCGGAGGTTTCACCCAATTTTTGTCCTTTACATTTTTACATTTCTCAAATAAAAAAATACAGTTTGAATCTTGATATGAAAAATTTGTTAGAAATCTGTCGTTCTTATTGAGCCTAGAAAGACCACGCTGGCTGCAGACTGGTTAAGTTGTTATGTTCTAATCATATCACCACTGACCAGCTTGACTACTTTGTTTCATTTTGATGAAACTCACTTTCGAAATACAGGGTGACACATAAAAATAATCACATTTCTAAAAAAAATTGTCAAGTAGCTAATTGCTTTATCTATATTCCCACCCCCCCCCCCCCAAAAAATCGATGTCTTATCATGTGTACCATGTTGAAGGGTTGAGGAAGGTCTAACCGATGTTGGGTCTCGTAAATCCACTCTACTACAACGCCTATTCGCCCTGTGGGAAAACCTATTCACTTTTCCGGTATACATATCTAATTCTCTAGTATAGGTACACACCTGGTATTAAGCTAGCCAATTCAGGTTGGGGCTTTGCATTGGTGAAATGGCAGTCTCTGTGCTATCAGACCAGATTTCACACCAAATTATTAATCATTAATTTTTAATTTTGTGCCAATATTTTTTACTGCCGTTATTTTAACACTCCGGCTCCCAAGTGTGACTATTGGGACTCCTGACTCAGAATTTCACGCTGAACATTATGGTGTTTTTGGTTTAACAACTTTTCGACAAAAAAAATCAGCTAGAGGCCTTTGAAATTTTGAAGTTTTTTTTTCGTCTTGCCACAAAAGTACGAAAAATAGTCATAACTTTTTTTTACGATCCGTTCAATGTATCTTGCAGATAAAAAGCTAGGCTAGCTAATTGCTCAGACGTGATGAAAATTTAAGCGCTGGGATACCCCAAAATATTAAAATATCGGCCTATGATAACTTATCTCTAAATGACTATAACCTTTTCGCGCTTCACAGACTAAGTGCAATCAGGATCACATTTTGTACAAAATTTAATCAAGATACTGTATCTGCACAAAAATTACACAAATGTTTTTTTTCGGTGAGTTCTGGCCTCTGTAGGGTAGACCCTTTTTAAAATTATAATTTGCATTCACTGCACTTGAAGCTGTTAATTTTGATATTTTTGCATCAGATTCGTGTTTAGCATAATCAAAATGCTTATAAAGACTACTCTCTGAATCTAAAATCCATTGGCGTAGCCAGGGGGGGCACGTACACCTCCCAACCCCCCCCCCCCGTCAGATTTTCTGGTTACGCCCCAACTTTTAAATTCCTCTCGGCACAATAAATATTCAGATATTGAATTTTTAGAATTTTTTCGAAGAATTTTCAAAGTATAAATAATTTCGTCAAAGCACTTTTACAATGCAATGTCACATTTCTTGTTCACTCTGTTTCTTATGCGATTTAAATTCAATCAATTAAAATGTTTTTTATTTTTAAAGTTTTATTATCAATTATTAACAACATAAAATTAAAAAAAGACAATAAGAAACCTTTATAGGACCTGCTAGCAATATCCACAAGTTTTTTCACACTCTTGCTCTTTGCTGGCAGATGTGTAGAAATCACTGTCACAAAACTTGAAGAGACGATCCCAAGTAGCACAGCTATTAAAATGGAATTATTAAAAAAATAAAAGGTTAAGACCTACTGAGTACTACTGTCAGCACAATCAGGATCTTTGATGGCGTTAATAAGATCATTGATATCCCTGGCCACCCCATTAGGCTTAACTATTACATTGGCGCAAGTACCGGCACACATTTCTTTCATTACTTGTCGAAAAACCTGAATATATATTTTTTAAAGTTTGAAGGCTCTTAAATTTTTTTGTATAACTTAAGCTTCATTAACTTTTAAATATATGTTTAGTTTTAATTATTATTTTAAATTTTCTTAGTTTATGGAGGCGGAATAAAAATCAAGCTATTTATTTACATGCGACGCCATTTTTAAAAATAACGTGGGCTTATATCAAGACCTAGGATCTATGGAGTAAATCATGAGATTTCGCGAAAAAGATCGGGAATATTGGAATCTTTGCGATATTTCAGGCTAGACTAACGAATCACGTTCGCACCTAGATGGGACGAACTTTTGAGGGTGGGCCGAAAAATTGGCCCACCCTGTACAATGATTTAATATTGACCAGTTTCGGTGTACCGCCAGTTTGCCGTAGTCCCCAAAAGCTAATTTTCGTTCAAATTTTTTCAACTCAATTGTAAGTTGATAGTAGATGAAACTAAACTTGGCAGTGTACACCGAAACTAAGCCTTCAATTCAGGGCTTCCAGATTTTTTTTCTTTCAAAATCAGACAATGATCAAAAAAAATCAGATTTTGAGATAAAAATCAGATCTTTTGCCCAAAATATTAATTATCTGTTCCAAACGCTTTATTCGCACTACCACGAGCCAAAGCTAAAAAACATGGGTAAAAACGTGGTTGTTTTCAAAAAATGTGGGCTAATTGGGAAGTGGACTAATTGGATAGTGGTTAAGTTTATTCGCTACTGATTTTTCAGCATACTGCGCCTAGCATTCAAGCTTTGAGTGCGAAGGTATCTTTAATAAAAGCATTAGTTTGAAGAAAAACACAGAAGAACAAATGAATTTGAAAGAAATTGCGCCGCAAGCAAAAATTGTCAAAAACAGAGTAAAGTGTGCATAAATTTTGGCAGAAATTTGTAAATTTGACTAGTTTTGTTTCTGTTTTGGCAAAATCAGACAAATCAAACCTCTTCACTGAAAATCAAACCTTTTCTGATTAATCAAACCATCTGGAAGCCCTGCTTTAATTTTTGAGTGTCACCTATAGTGGCCAACAAAAAATTTAACGATTTTACTGAACAAAACCTTCCTTCCCTTTCCGAAATTTTCAAAAAAGCACAATAAGTTTTTTAGCTTTATTCCACAATGGGGGGGGGGTTGCCTGGTCCCCTTGTTTTTCTTAGGACTTTTTAGGCTTTAGGCATAGGCAAGGGTAAGCCAGCGTGTGTATTTGCATATATTTGCACAAGTTTTAACCTAAACAAGCACATTAAAAATAACAGGAGGACAAGGTGCCGCCATTGTAGAATAAGGCCCAACATTTTATTCTACCCACTAACCTCATTGTTGCATAAATCTATGTTTTCAAGGCAATTGACAGCATTATCTCCAGGCCGAGGAACTTTTTGGGCGACAGGCTTGGTAGCTGTTGCTGCTTAATAGAAAAGTTAATAAATATTATTCTAAACAGGCACAATTTTTCACTAACTTGCATTAACAACAGGTGTGCTTGTATTGTTCGTCGTGATTGTAGTATTAGCAACTACATCACAAAAGTCACATGTCCGAGCACAGTTCTTCTTGAGTTCATCCACATAGTTAGGGTCTTTGCAAATCTTTTTGAATTGGTTGCAGTTAATTTTGTCCACACACCAAGGTTTAAGTGGGTCTGGAGGGGAGGTAGAGCACACAAACCACAGGTAGAACGGCAGTATAAATCCATATATTTTTTGAGGGCAACATTTTTGCAATTTTCTTCAGTACATTGAACTGGAGGAGCTGCAAAATGTGTTTAGTGAATTGAGCGCGTATTGAAAACTCTTAAACCTAAATCATCTTCACAATCATGTTCAGGGAGTTCACAACAAGTCGCACAAGTGAAACGACAGTGAGATGCCTTCAGTTGATTGGCTAAAGAAATATTATTTTAAAGTTACAATTATTTAACATAGGGTGGAGCAACTAAATCTGACAACGGGTTTTTAGCTATCCGAAGAGCACCCAATATTTTAAAAATTTTGCTTCTTACCCTTCAAGTATTGATGGTCTTTTTAGGATATTTTTCACTAAATTTCACCCTTTTATGTAAAAATAAAAGTAAAACTAATAGATTTTAAACAGGCTTTTACATTCTGAGCCTACCGCGTACTTAGTTTTTGCTAAAGTTTGACTGCCGGCATCAGAATCCCACTTGGATCGGCCCAATTGCTCAGAATCCCACGCTGAACCATTCAGAACTACTTGAAACCCCTCTAAGCCACCTTAATCACTGGTTCAAGGTACCTAAATACTGTATAGTGGTTCTAAAAGGTTCAGGGTGGAATTATGAGCAATTGAGCTGATCCAAGTGGAATTCTGATGCACGCAATTGAATTTTCGCAAAAAATTGACCACCCCCCTATCAGTAAAGCCCCGACAAACCAACTTTCAGCAGCTTTTGGCCACTCTAGGGTGGGATTCTGAGCGATCCAAGTCATTTTCTGACCTTAGGATTGGAATACCGCAAAAATTTGAAATCTATGGGCGAAAAAAATATTCTCCGGGCAAAAAAATATTATCCATTTTTATATAATGATTTTTTCTTTTGTTAAAATTGTTTTAAACATAGCTTTTTTTTGTTTGTTTAATCACCATGCCTAAGGGTATGTTATATCGACGGGTAATTTGACGGAGTCTCTCATCGAAGGACGGACTATAGGGGTATGTTTTATCGGGGTATGTTATAACGAGGTTTCACTGTATAGAGATTCTGATAGAAAGTCTCTTTTATGTTAAAAAAGATTTTAAAATTGTTCGAGAGAGGAAGAATAATGACGGAAAACTGTAAATTAACATTTTTATAACAAAAAACCTTTTTTCATCTTATGTTTTTTACAAAAGGATAAATTTTGATCATGTTTTTATTAATTGCACCGGTGCGGCACCGGCCGCGCCGGTACAGGCACCGCCGATGCCCGGTTTGGTAGCTGGTGACGAAATTTCAGAGGTCGGTGGCCGGTACCAAAAGTTGGATTTCGGTGCTCGGTGCGGTGCCTGGAGCCGAAAATTTTTCGTCGGTGCCCCGGTGTGGTGCAAGGTGACAAATTTTCGGAGGTCCGTGCTCGTTGCGGTGCCCGGTGCCGAAATACCAAAATTTACAGCAAAATTTACTGCTGGCAACGAGTAATGATTTCAAAAATTCTAAAAAATGACAGCAAACAATAAATTTTAAATGAAAATTACGTGGTTCATCACATTTGGGATTTGGCATATCTCCCTTTTTTCGAGGAAAAAATTCAGTTGTACAATTTATCTTAGCAGCTGTCTTTGGATCATCTTTGCAGGTATCAGCGTTAGGGTTTAGCCTACCGCCAGTGGTGCAAGATGTTAAAGCGTCCGCCGTTGAAAAAATAAAGCTTGAAAAGAAAACGAAAAAAATGCAAGAATATATAAACATAGTGTGAAATGTAGCTTTATCAGCACAAATTGTAAGTTGCAATTTGCAAGCTGCACCTTAGTAATAAAAAAATTGTAAATTATATATGAAAAGAAGGCTTTAAATATGCTCTTTTATTCACATTATTTACATTTATCAAAAAGAAAGCGTGAAATTCATCGCACAAAGAATAAATGACCAAACGCATGCTAATTATTGGTCTAAATCAACACTATGCGTTTGCTTCAATCATCATTTCTTTTTTCTCTTGTATGCAGAACAGCAAAATAAACATTGCTGTTTTGCACGCATTATTAATACAGGCTATTTTTTGTGCAAATACCTTGCGCTAATGTAGAAAAAATATTTTTTGTCTGGCATTACCTTGTTGCCAAAAAAAATTAGACCATGAATTCATATTAGATAAAATAGAATAGTACTTTATTTGTCAAAATAAACACAACAAGCATCATACAGTTAACAAAGAGCAAGAATAATTAAGTTTAAATAATTTTGATAAATGACCATCAACTTGCACACAGCTGAATAAATATCTTGTTAACTGTATAAAAAGGGTAAAACACGTTGTTTTGAATATTATTAACTATTGCAAAAATTGCTTTTTAAACAAACTTTCTATCCAGGGCAAGACATCAGCAGCAGAGTAAGGGAATCGCGGCATAGCAAAGTAGTTGTCGCTTAAACATTTCGCTTAAATATTGCAAATGTGAAAACAGTGAAAATTAATTAATAAAAACTAACTCTAGATCAACGACCATAAGTCCTCTTGGTTTGCTTTCCTTCCCGATGCCAGACACCTGGTTCTTTAGCACAAAATGGTGAGGAAACGACGAGTGATGTATTAGGTATTACTACCTAAGTCCGAAATATCTATTACATTAAAAACTGACCTGTTTGAGTCGTCTGTTTTAGATTTTTATTGTTCTTTTTGGTTCCATCGCAGTCGTTGTTGCTTCCACAGTCCTCTGAGCAATAGATTGCTTTTTCATTGGCTCTTTTTGCACCTCAGTAGCACGTCTCGTTCGTGCCATTGAACCAACTGAAAATATGAAAGTTTAATCTGAAATACACGACAGGAAAAAGTGCAAAACCACAGAGTTTTTCATATGATCTATATACCAAAATGTAGCCTGAATATTCAGCTACAAAAAAAGTTGAGCCGATTTTCGTAAAGTTGAAATTTTAGAAACTAGAGACCAATGAAAGCAAACAACTGGCATTTTTCCGCCAACGACGGCCGTTTTAAAAGTCTGGCGCCAGGGCCTATTTTTGTCTCAAAGTTTTCGTCTTCGCGCACATGCGCTAGCGTCCGTGCAACTATTATTTCACTAGGGTCTGCAGGCGCCTATCGGCGCCTATGTTGTTCGGGAACATTAGTTGTTCATGTACATTAGTAGTTCGGGTAGATTTATCTTTCGAGTGCGTTAATGGTTAGGGTAGATCATCCACCCTACCTGTTGACTAAGCTACTCTACCTCGCCTACCCTCGCCCATTCTCACCTGCTCATGCCCATTCTCGCCTATCCTCGTCTACCCTTGCCCATCCTCGCCTATTCTCGCCTACCCTCGCCCATCCTCGCCTACCCTTGCCCATCCTCGCCTATCCTCGCCTACCCTCGCCCATCCTCGCCTATCCTCGCCTATCCTCGCCTACCCTTGCCCATCCTCGCCCATCCTCGCCTATTCTCCCCTACCCTCGCCTATCCTCGCCTACCCTCGCCCATCCTCGCCTACCCTTGCCCATCCTCGCCTATCCTCGCCTACCCTTGCCCATCCTCCCTTACCCTCGCCTATCCTCGCCTACCCTTGCCCATCCTCGCCTATCCTTGCCCATCCTCGCCTATCCTCGCCTGCTCTTGCCCATCCTCGCCTATCCTCGCCTACCCTTGCCCATCCTCGCCCATCCTCGCCTATCCTCCTTTACCCTCGCCTATCCTTGCCTACCCTCGCCTATCCTCCCCTACCCTCGCCTATCCTCGCCTACCCTCGCTTATCCTCGCCTACCCTTGAAATCCACCATCTCCGATTTGGAGGGCAAGGAAAATTCTTTTTAGAAGCAACTTCGATTATACGTGTTTGTGCTTAAAAAGATGCCAAGATGTTTTACTTGAAGGTTCCGCAGAGATATCTGACATTAATTGGCAAAAACTGGCCAAAAAGTGGGTTTAAACCCGAAAATCCACCTTAAATCCAGGCCAAAATCGACCTTCACCAATTTGGAGGGCAAGGAAATTTTTTTTTAAAAGCAACTTCAATCATACGTGTTTGAGCTTAAAAGAAAGCCAAGATGTTAAACTTCAGGGTTCCGGTGAAATAACGAACATGAGTTTACTAAACATAGCAGAAAAGTGGGCTTGAACACAAAATGCCACCTCAAATCCAGGCTAAAATAAACCATCTCTAGTTTGGAGGGCAAGGAAATTTTTTTTAGAAGCAACTTCAATTATACGTGTCTGTGCTTAAAAGAAAGCTAAGATGTTGAACTTGAGGGTTCCGAAAAATATCGAACATAAAATTGCAAAAGTAGCCAAAAATCAATCTTGAACACCATAAATTCATAAAAAGTGTGACGGACGGACGGACCCCCCCCCCCGACCCAAATACTATATAGAGATAGAGTGTACGCCATGTAGAGAGTCTACTGTATATGTGTTGGTGGTCGTGGTCGCGCCTTGGTCTTTTTTTCGCTCCAGATAGACGTTCCATTACAAAAAAGATGTTTAGATGTGAAGTATGGGACACTAACTTTGCCTTTTGTGACAGCAAATTCTACACAGAGGAAGACAAAGAGACCAAGTGTGCAAAAACTTGTGGTTTTTGCTAATAATTGTGTGTTTTTGTAATAATAATAATATTTCGTTAAAATTTGTTAGGTAAACTTTTTTCAAATTTTCTATATGACATCCAATAACATTATTAATAAACGTAAAATAAAAAATTATGTAATTTATAATAATCAGACTTGGCAGTTGACAAACAAAAAACCGAGGATTGGGCCACTGAAATATCCAAAATAAGCGTTTTCATTTTCATTTTCTTTTTCCTGGTTTCTAATTTTTTCATATGACATCTTTAACCACAAGCTACAAATTTTTGTAACGGTCCGCCAAGATAACTCCGGCTACACTATACAGATCGACTATTTTTAATACGATGGTGATGACAAGATATGCGAATTCAATCATACAGTTAAAATAACACCCTGTAAATTGAATTGATGATTCTTATCGTTTACCGTATTTCCTCTATTAGAAGCCCCGGGCTTCTATTTTATGGATGCCTCCAGGGGGGGCTTATATTAGGGGGGGCTTGTATTAGAGGGGGGGCCTTTATTTTTTGAACTCGCCGCGCCGAAGGCGCGGAAAAAATTTTTAGTCATAATTTTTTTACGCCACCCTCTGATCGCTTCTAATTTTCCACATAACATTGTTGAAACAGCGTTTAAACATCAAAAGCACTTATTCTATATTCATAGTTTACCCACTGTTTCTCTCGGAGGCGTTCTACCTAAATTTATTTTGGGCGTATTGGAATTTCGCAGCATATCTTAATTTTTCAGCGAATTTTGTTTTACCTTTTCTATTAGTTTACATATACTTTTTCTGAAAGTATTGACACCATTATGTAGCTAAATTCTCATTTAGAGTAATAACTTTGCCGAATGTCTGAGAATAGCCTCTGGATGGCCAAGGACAAACCACATGGGGGGATCAAGCGAAAATTGTGTTTTTCACATTATATATCAAAGAAATTCCTATAAAAAATTGAGTCGTTCTGCGTTTACAGAATTTCGGAATTTGTCCTAGACAAAGGTTATGGCTTATTAAAAGTGTTCGAATTTCTCGACTCACCCTGTAATTTTCAAAAAAGGTTAGAAAATCAAAAATAAAAAAGCGAGACAAAAATTTGCTGCGAAATTAAGATAATTTTCTGCGAAATATCGTTATGCCTTCTTTTTATCTGACCTATGCTGCCGACTTATTTTCTTGTTCCTCAAACGTAAACCGACGTCACTTTGTATCGTTTGTTGCTGATTTTCTGCCGATGATTACTGCGTAAAGCAATTTTTAAACCAACAAAATGCCCGCTAAAATAGCACTCGATGTAGTTTTTGCTTTGAAATTCACTCATTCACAAGTATTCCAGCGATCCACTTCGAAAGATGTGATAGGCAAATACATAAAGGCACTCTTTGTATCTTTTACCACGTTTAGCAGCACCTGTTTATCTAAAAAATATTTGATTAAGGGGTTTATATAAAAAGGGGCTTATATTTTCAGGATACCACTAGAGGGGGGGGGCTTATATTAGAGGGGGGGCTTTTATATTTTGGATGACCTCCAGAGGGGGCTTATATTAGAGGGGGGGCTTATAATAGGAGGGGGCTTCTATTAGAGGAAATACGGTATACCGAATACCACATTTTTGTGTTACTATTTTTCAGAAACCCATTTATTTTAACAACTTATTTGAACACAAAAGCTCACGAAATCGAATATGCATTCTGAACATATAACAAACCTTTAAAAATGATTTAACCGAAAGTAGAAAAAGTGGTATTCGCTAGAGGGGATAAGAACTGAATTGATATAGTGCGCTATATACTTCTTTAAGCACTTTACTTAATTTTATATAAAAATATGTATCATTTTCTGTGCTATATTTTTTTTATATTTTAGAAATAGAGTTTAAAAATAACTTTCTTATTACTCGAAAAGAGTTAAAAAAGGCTAGAATCTAAATAAATAGAAATGTTTGCTTGGATTGAAAAATCCTTTGTTTCTAACTTTTTTCATTAATTTTTTAAATAGTTTCTTTGTTTACTTTTGGATTACGAAAATTGCGTATAAATTGAATTAATTTAGTGAAGGAAATGACTACAATGTATTTAAATTTTTTTTATAGTCTTTAGGTTTAAAGTTATTTATAAATTAGCACCCTATTTTCTCTAATAGATCGACAGTATCCAATAGCTCGGCACGCCTTACTTTAAGAGCCTACATCTCAGCCTGGAATCGATATTTTGCAAAGCTATCTATTGCATTTTCTTTATTCTCACGAGCTCTACCGCGTTTTAGATTTTGGTTGGGCACCTAAAAATCTCAGGATCTAGCCAAAATTTTCAGATTTTCGGGGTATTGGAAAATAACTTGACATGTAGAGCTATTAAAGGAAATACGGTATATTTTAATTGAAATTTTTCATAGTGTTATATTCTGCAAATTTTAATTTAAAAAAATAAGCTTCAGTCAAAAGTCCATGTACTGTATTTACTGCATTAATAAGAATCTTTCTAATAAATGGCTTCCCTGGAGTGTCGGCCCTATAAAAGAAGGGCATACTTGGGGCCGGCGCCAGTTTTAAATACACTGAGAATCTGCAGTACAGTCAAACCTCGGTTACCCGGTACTTCAGTTATGCGGCACTTTTTGGGTTTTTTGTAAATTTTTTTTTTCACAATTTTTTGGGAAATCGGAAGATAGCATGATCCCTTAGTTTTCGATTTTTTGCCGTCGAATAGCTTTTGCCGTTTTTTCATTTTACCTTATTTTTTTTGAGTTCAGCAAACTTCTCAAAATTTTCGTGTTCTTAGTTGTTAGCATGATCTCTTATTACTTAATTGTCGAAAAAAAGATAAAAATGAAAAAATGGCAAAAGCCATTCGACGCAGAATCAAAATTAAGTCACCAGGCTACTCTCTGATTTTCTAAAAAAAATATTTATTATTTATTATTTATAAAAAACCCAAAAAGTGCCGCAAAACTGGAGTGCCGGATAAACTAGATTTGACTGTAGAAGCAAGTACGGCCAAAAATTATTAGCACTCTAGCAGTAAGTCATTGGTGATCTCGAAAAGAGTAAACAGCAACTTCGGCATCCGAAAATCGTCAAAACTGTCGGGTCAACGCCCCGTCGAAGAAGCAGCTGACCTACAATTAGTAATTTTTTCTAATTTTTCCCACAATTGAAAATTGTGAAAATTGTTGGCTGACCTATAATTCTAATTTACTATATTTTATTAGTTAACTATTTTTCAATATTGTGGCTAGAAATTTTTTATATTTTTTAGAAAATAATTTTATTCTAAGATTTTAAGCTCGACAATGACTGCAAATACAAAAATATGTTTCTTTTATATGATATATATTTTATCGCCGTCCTACTAATAAATCAACAGTTTTTACTAGAAGCTATAGTTAACGAAAAATGTGTTGATATCACAGACCCTAATAATTTAAAGCTGCACTCACTGCCGATGATTGTGATAATGAAGTGCCTGTTGAGGCCTGTGTGGACTTATTCGGTGCTGCTGTTACTCAAGCTAATCCTATTGCTCTTGTAAACGGTGATATACAGAGACCAACTGGTGGATTGTATAGTTGCTTAAATAGTAAAACTTTTAAAATTGTTTTAATGTTTTATAAATTAAAGGTTTATCAAAATTAAGCTAATGATGTACCAGATGATATCAGAAAATGTGCAAAACACTGTTACCTTTGCTGTAACCAACCAAAATTTAACTGCGAGGACGCTGGTTAGTATTTTTAAAAAAGGTTTCGTAAAAAATTAAGAATTAAATTTTTGAAACAATTTTTCTGACAATTGACACCAATAAAAACTTATCTACCGTAATCTCTATAATTAAAGCACCCCCTCTAATTAACGCACCTCATGGACAAGGGTTGAAAAATAAACGCACCGGTGCTTTACACAACTTTATTTGACTTTACTCTCAATTTTTTAAAGTTTTTATTCAGTTTTGTTGACACTACAATGACTAAAATAAATATTTAAAAAAAATTAATTTTTAAGAATACCGCAGGATAACCCATAAGTTTGCATAAAAGTTTTTTTATATAAAGCTCAGGCACCTAAAAGTAGTTTTTAAAAAGATCTAATTTTTTGGGGCATAAGCTTTTACGTCATAAGCTATTTTCGTGCTCAAAAATGGCAATGAGCACTGGATAAAATGGCATTTTTTGACGAAAAATGACCAAATTGTACTTTTTGGCCAAATGCATTTTTTCTAATTTTTTAGTAAATACCCTGATAAAATTAACAACAAATAATAATAGCGCAAAAAATCTAATATTACCAGTTTTTTGAAAGATCGTTTTCAAAAAATCTTGCAGATCCTGCCTTTAATTGTACAGGCAAAAAAGACCAATGTCGAGTTCCCGGCATCATAGAAATAATGGCCCAAAAATGTGCAGGTACATGTGGATTGTGTGACTACAATGGTGCCACTGTTTGCACGTTTGTTTTCTTCGTATTCGATACATGTTGAGAGATAAATGTCTACTTTCAGAGACCACATTAAAGAATGCAACGACAAAGAATTTAAAGATATGTGTGACGATAGTAATCCTATTCTGAGAAACAGTGCTCGGCAAGCTTGCCCTAAGACTTGTGGACAGTGCAGCACTAATGTGATTGGAGGTAGTTCTGTGCAACTCCTGCTGGCATACCTCCAGTTGGTTAGTGCTTATATAAGTTACAATAAATTATGTCTTACTTTATATCAGAGAACAATTGTGTGGACTTGAATGGCGCTGATTGCGAGAAAAATCTTTTACTATGTGAAAATGTGGTAAATATCTTTAAAAAGTTTTATTTTGAGGACCTTGGCTTTTGAGAGCAGCGGCATTTCCGACTTATGATTTGAGTGAGGACACTTTTTGCTCCGAAAATATTCAAAATTATGGGGAGGGGTGGGTGGTTAAAACCGAGTAGCGACTACTTTCATATTATTATCGTTGATACCGACCACAGATAGCGAATCTGGTGTCTTAATCACACCCTGACACCTGGCCCCAACATCTTCAAAAGTTTGGTGTCAGTAGTGGGCCTAATTTTTGAAAATTGCAAGTTTATCAGTTTTTTTTCAATGTTCATGGAGTTTTTCAAAGTTTTATTAGATTCTTCTATTTGCAGTTGCAAAATTTTCGTGCTGCGGATGCGCGGTTATCTCAAAATCTAATGTGCGGTTGCGACAACCGCATGCTCATCAGCCCTAATTTTTCGCATTTAAAAACTATTCAAATTCTGAATCAATAACTATAACTATAACTTGAGATTTCAAAAAGCGAAACAAGCATATCCGGAGTAAAAAAGTGTCCCTGCCAATTTAAAAACCATAGTCTTTTCAAGTGAATGTCAAAATTTAGTACTACTCCCGTTTGATGAGCAGTGACTGTCGCAAGACTTGTGGCTATTGTTTGCCACCAAACACACCCTGCCAAGACAAGAATACAGCTGAGTAAGTGTATTTTAAGGTTTTTTAAATACTCTTTTCTTTGTTTAAGTTGTCAACGATGGAACATTAATGGTTTCTGCAGCAACACTGACTACCCCAAAGGCATGAAATTGATGCAGTGCCCTTTGACCTGTGGATTGTGCACACCATAAAAAATTGTTAGCGATGGCTATTAAAAAGCATATTATTTTTAGTTTCAAACTATTGTGTCAAACGAATCTTCGTATGAATCTTCGTATCTTCATATGTATTTATAAAAATATTGCAACAATAGATATTATTTTGTATATTGTTTTCACCAAAAAAAAAAGTTTAAAATATTCACTCAGATAGGGCATCTATCTTATTTTGAAATTTAAATAAATATTAGTCCATCACATAGCCCCCCCCCTGATTACTTTTTCCTGGCACTCCCTCCTGAATACCGTATTTACTCTAATTTTAGTCCCCCTCAACTTTGACGATCCGTATCTCGGAGCACAGTCAATATTTTGAAAAGCCGTTTATTGCATTTTTTTTATCTCCCACGAGCTCTACCGATTCTGCTTTTTAGATTTTGAATTTTAACCAAAAACTCGAGATTGACCTCGTATTTTTCCGATTTTCGATAGGCTGACCCCGGGGGTAATATTAGAGTAAATTCGGTACTCTGTTCCTGGGTACCCCGTCCTGCCCACAAACTTCCCGCCCACACTCCTCCGCCCCATCCTGGTGGTTGGGGGTAGCCACGTGGTTCGGCCATACTGGTGGTTTAGGGTTACCACATGGTCTGAGCCCCGTTCTGATGGTTCGGGCTTCACCCTGGTGTTCCGGGTACTTTCCTGCTGATTTGGCCACATTCTGGTGGTTCGATACTTGTACTTAGCGTAACCGGAAAGATAGAAGACATGAGCTGACAAAAAATGGTAGGAAATTAGGATTGAACACAAATATCCATCAAAAATCTAGGCTAAAATTCACCAACGTGTCCCTCGTCATAACGTACCGCTTGGTCGGTTTCGAACAATGAAAATACACTCAGTATAACGGACAGTCAGTAAGAAATAGCTTTTGGGGAAATTTGGGGCTACTCTCGTTTATCGGGTTGGCCAGACTTGCGGACCAAATTTCGCGGATGCAACATTTGCGGACGAACATTTGCGGACCGACTTTTGCGGATAAACCGAAGTTTGGCAGAAAAGGAGCAGAAAAAAAAGGTATCTCAAGCCGGAGTGAAGGATGACAGCATTAAAAACTAAATTAGTCGAACCTGTGACTTAGGCGATGCTTATATGAAGTTCGCAAATTCTAGTCCGCAAATCTTTGTCCGCAAGTCTTCGTCCGCGAATGCTCGTCCGCAAATCTTGCGTCCGCAAGATTTGATCCGCAAAAGTTGAGGCGCAAAACCTCATCCGCAAGGCTTTGTCCGCAATAATCACGTCCGGAAACACGCATCCGCAAAATATTGTCCGCAAGTCTGCCCAACCCCGTTTATCCCCCCCCCCAAGCACGTGAAAAAAATTTTTTTTGAATTTTTTTCCTGGAAATGACTTATAGGGTAAAAACATGTGAGAAATTGATTGCAAACATCAGAAAAGCAGAAAAAGGCATCTGTTGCCCGTAAAAATGCAAATTATAAAGTTAAATGCGTTTAATGTGTTCGAAATGTCGGTGCTAGTAGCGAATACCCCACCCCAATCATCCGACCTTTAAAAAATGCTGTAACTACCCTTGCAAACAACAAGTTTAAGCTCAGCCCTTAGGCTTGGGGTAGGCCAGCGTACGGAAGTTGTGACCAATAAAGAGTTTGCGCACATTTTCCGGGGTCTGGGACATAAATTTGGGTACTTTTTACTAAAGTAAAAAGTGAAAATAGCTGGGGGGGGGGTGGTATTCGCTACTAGCGTCGAAATGTCAAAACAATAATCGTAAACATGCGTGTTTACGGCCAACAGATGCCTTTTTCTGCCTTTCTGATGATCGAAATCAAATTCTCGTATGTTTTTACCCCTATGAGCCACTTCCAGGAAAAAAATTCGAAAAAAAAATTCCACGTACTTGGTGGGGTTCGGAATTTAATACACCACCACCTTTTTGCACAAATCGTTTGTTGCAAAGATTGCATTTTTACTGCGAATTTTCCATATCCTGGTCCAGTTGACTTATCACATCCTGGTCTGTTTCACAACCTCCTCTATTTCACAACCCCCCTTGGGGGGTGTGGTTCTATTAGAGAGAATACGGTATACTTGAGGTAGTATGCTTATTTTTTTCTAAAAACTATAGAAATATATATATATATTTTAGGTTGAATGGCGCCTTACAGGCGCCTTCTCACAAAAGCAGTATGTAAATTGTCGTAACAACCACTAAAATGAATTCTGCTACAGAGACATTCGAAAATACACGCAGACATGCCTTTTACAGAGACATTCCGGTTAAATCGGTTACCATTCATCTGGTTGGAATAACCTTTCAGTAGTTGGGGTGCTCTTCAGATGCTGAGATACCCTCGAGAGGGTTGATTCCCTTAGGTAGTTGGTTACAACCCGAGTAGTAAGGGTATTCATTAAGTAGTCAGGGTGCTAACCTTATGGTTGGGATGCCGTGGTGAGTTTAAGTGGTTAAACTCATCTGCTGTCTGAGGCACTCACTTAAAATTGGGATGACGCTCCTATCCTACTTGAAGAGTTTCTTGAACTCCGCACTTTCCTGGTATGCCTACCCATGGGCGTAGCCAGGGGGCTGAGGGGGGGGGGGCTATAGCCGTTTCTTAGTTTTTGGCCCAGAACTTTTTTTGTGGCTGCTTGCTGCAAAAGTTTACAGAGAGAACAACCTTTCATCACCGGCTGAGCTGGCGTAATGGCTAAGATATTCGCTGCCAGTGTCTTCAGGATTGGCTACGGCTCTGCACTGCCGCCGTGCCAAAACTCCATCCCCTTGAAGGATTGTTCACTGACTACTGCCTAGAAGGCTTTAATTTACTCAAATATAAAGACATACACTGCAAGCAAGAAATCGAACACTTAGCCGTTGTTAAAATGGCAAAATAATTTGAAAAAAAAATTTGCCGCCTTTATGCGGTTAATGAAAAATCACCTATAAATTTTATGTTGGCGGTGCCGGTGCGGACCAAAGAAAGCCTGCACCGGCACCCGCACCGGCACCGACCCTCACAATTCCCGCACCTGCACTGGCACCGGCCAGTGCGAGTCGGTGTCGCACCGGTGCCGGTGCAGCACCCTGTGCCGTTACACCACTGTTTGCCAGTCAGATGGCGCAGAGTAAAAATTTTTTTATTTTTAACAGCATGAAGTTTGGTACCATACGCACACTTTAGTAGAGTTGGCCTTTCTAGTGTTAAAAAGCTAGTTATTAACGACTACAGTCACAATAAAATAATCGCAAAACCTTTATTATTGTTTTGGATGACACCCCGTTCTTGACACCCCGAAAACACCCCGTTTTTTTCAAATTACCCGCTTTTCTATTTAAAAT
This sequence comes from Ditylenchus dipsaci, assembly GCA_004194705.1. Classification (NCBI taxonomy): domain Eukaryota; kingdom Metazoa; phylum Nematoda; class Chromadorea; order Rhabditida; family Anguinidae; genus Ditylenchus; species Ditylenchus dipsaci. The sequence continues at coordinate 231,873 of SADC01000142.1, read as the reverse complement.
CTGCTGCTTAATTTTAAAATTGAATTTTTGAAATTTTTCAACATAACTTTTTCTTTAAATCTTACATTATCATGTAGCCGGGATCTCAGTTTTCTAATAAGCTAGAAATTTAAATTGAAAAATATAGAAAATGAAGAAATTTACGTATTGAAATGGACGAACCCGAACCAAAAACTTACTTTCTTCTAGAACGTATATCTCTTTATTTTTGAAATAATACAGTTGAATGTTATATCTCATTAGAAAGCAAAGATCTAGGGCTACATAATGGTATATAGGTTTTTGAAAAACTGCTGAAATAAAGATGGAATTCAATTCAAAAAATTGAGCGGGTAAAGGCGGTAGATTTTGTAGGCGGGTGAAATAAATTGTCCTATTTTTAATTTTTCCAATGTCAAACAATTATAAAAAGATTCGACAACGGTTTGTTATTTATTCAGCCGAGCAAACACAAAATGATGATATTTTGTAAGCTTTTCGTTTTGTCCATTGTTCTGCACTAATAAAAAACAGATAAAAAATTAGACAACTTCTATCACTATTCTTTGTTTGGCTAAATCGTGTAGTAAACAAATAACAACAAATAAAAATGCATGTTCATAAATTTTATCTATTTAGGATCTTATTAAATGATGTTATATATTTAATATATATTTTTATTTTTAATACTTCTAAAATGCGCTGTGGTTATATAATTTTGTTTTTTATCCTTGTTCTAGCCTATGTTGCCGCACAAGATAACAAAAGCAAAGACGATAAAAACAAATTAAAAGAAGCCATTTCGAAAGAAGCTAAACTAAAGTCGCCAGAAAAAACGACGACAGAGAAGCCAAAAGAAAAGCCAAAGTCTCAAGAAAAATCCAGGGAAAAGCACAAGTCGAAAGAAAAAATAAAAAAAGAAAATTCAAAAGAAAAAGAAGTAAAGTTGCTGAAGTGTCAGTCAGAAGATGGCGAATTTCTTCCAAGTGCTACTAACTGTGAAGATGATGCGGTCTAGCGGTTTGTGCCGAAAATTTCCCTCCTAACAAAAAGGATGCGAATACCACTCGGCCAACTCTTTGTGAAAGTCCAGGTAGATCACATTTATTCTTCAGCTTACTTAATTACAAAATAATTAATTACAAAATAAGTCGTTTAAGTAGGGTTGTTACCATAGTTGCACGGGCGCCAGTGTCATCCGCCCGACGTCGCCGTCGGCGCCGGTTTTTTTGCAGCTGGGGTCGGCGCCCAAGATTTCCGGAAAAGTGCCGACTTTATCGAATTAGTTGCACAAGCGCTCGTTTTCAAAAAAAAAAATTTCTTTTAGAAAATTTTCTTAAAATTTATTCAATTTTATTCTTGATTAAGTATTGCTGAGATAAAATAATGGCGCAAAATTTTTAAAATGCCCGGCGCCATTTTCGGAACCGAAATTTTCGAAAGCCTGGCGCCGGCGCCCTATTTTCCGAAACGTGCAAGTATGTTTGTTACACAGTTATTCGACATTCTAAAATTTCGACCTTATTTCTTGTTTTTATGTTATTTTTCGAAATTTTGAGCACCTTACCGCACGGTTAAAAGCTGAGAATGTTGGCTACAGAATGTTGTAAAAACGTTTGGTTTGTCACGAGAAAAAACGAACTGTTACATGGGTGTTACATTTATTTTGATGCAGATTCTCATGATATCTTTTTATAGTATTTGGCGTGTGTCGGTGGGTCGCCACTTTTATATTCAAACCCAATATTCTGCCGATTTTCGTGAATCTATGCCCTATATATTTTCAGAACCCTGAAATTCAACTTCTTAGCTTTCTTTTAAGCACAGAACTAGAAAATTTAGGTAGCTCTGAAAAAAGTCTTTAACTCCCTCCAAATTCGAACTGTTGGATTTAGTCTGGATTTCGGTGGATTATTTGTTTGTTCCCGATTTTCTGCCAATTTTCGTGAAGTTTCCAGAACCCTGAAATTCAAAATCTCAGCTTTCTTTTAAGCACGAAACCGTGAAATTGAAGTAGATTTAACAAAAGTTTTAAGTCTCTCCAAATCGGAGATGGTGAATTTTAGCGTGCATTTTGGGTGGATTTTAATGTTCAAGCCCATGAAGGTACCTAGAAGGAGGGTAGCCAGCAGGGGTAACTAGAAAGAGCTAGCCAGGAGGAGGAAGTCAAGAAAAGGGTGCCTAAGAGGATAGTAACCAGGAGGAGGGTAGGCAGGAGTGAAGTACCAAGAAGGAGGGTAGCCATTACGGGTTTGCGATCTAAAAAAAGGCAAATTTTTAAAAGAATTTATATATCGGGTTTTAAAATTTTAGCACGATGAAAATATAGACGGCCGATCAATCAAAGAAAAATTATTTAATTTTTCAAAAGCCGCGAACTCAAAGTTCAAACCAACATTTTTAACCTAAAATATCTAGAGCTGTTTGATGAGGCTCTTCAATGTGCCAAAACTTGCAAATTTTGCTGCAAGGTCAAAGTCAAGCCTGACAGTGCCAGTTCTTCTTTAATATCTGGTAGAAAGTCGGAAGCTGGAAATTTAAAAACAAATTCTGGTAGCAGTGCAGTTGTTTGCCAGACGATCCAGGTGTATATTACAAAATTAATATGAATTAAGCAAAATAAATTTTAGTCTTCATTTTGGAATGCAAGTTTGTCAAGGACAGATGCAAAGAAGATCCTTGGATTAGTGTTTTGAAAAGCAGATGTGAAGCTAGTTGTGGAGAGTGTTCACCTAGCTCGCCAAACACCTGTTCGGACAAACATATACGCTGCGCAGATGTGTCCGCTACAAGAGAATTGTGTGATGATAGCCAGTATGGGCCATTACTACAGCTAAGATGTGCGAAATCTTGCGAGAAATGTGCTTCTGCTGTTATTGCTACGACTACGCCATCATGTGGGTTATTTATTTAATTTTTCTATCCGATGGTTTGGATCTTCCCTATTTATATTTGAAAATTAGACTGAAAGAATAACATATATGAGAGCATCTTCCACTAACGCCCTTTAAAAATGCATGCCCGTGCGTTTTTAAAAGTTAAGGCGGGGACCAGCAAATTCTTGGAGTTACTGAAGCTAAATGATTAGGCAAAAATTTTGAATTGGCCGGGGGACAATTCAAAACGAGTGGCCATGGTCCTTTATTTGGGCATCCTTAGATCACTGAGTAGGAAAAAGTTGCTTCTGTGGTGCAGTGGATAGGCAGTTGTGTTTTATGAACCAAAATCGTGCGTAGGTTCGATCCCACCTGGTGGCACACTATTTATTTGGCTTGTTTGACCAGTTTTAGGAATAATTCAAGTCGCTGATTTCGAATTACCCCCATACATTAGCCAAAATAAGTAGTGTGCCACCATTATAGTGACCGTGTCGCCCTCCGGGCCTGTCCCGTCCCTGTCTCCGTCCGGACGGCTCCAAAAAGTGTGGCGGTTGGACGGCCGCCGTCCGACAAAAAACGTAAATAAAACCCGAAGCATAATTTTTTTACTTTTTTTTTTAAATTTATTTATGAAATAATAACAAAAAAAACGTAAAGATTAGCAAAAAAACAAAATGGTCAATTTTTCCATCTTCTAGACCCGAATTTTTCAAATCGATTTGGGAGTTAAGGGGGGAAGCTATTCAGGTTTCAACCAAAAACTCTGTGATTGATTCTTTCAGGTCTAAAAATTGACTTAAAATGTTATTTATCGAGCTGCCTCTATAAATGTTTGCTGTGTATATAAATTATTCATTTAAGCCATAATTTGCGAAGACAAGTCATCAGATTGTCAAAGAAACTTTAACCAGTGCACTAATATCGTAAGTGATGTGGTAAAGTGTTGTAAGAAGTTCATAAATTAATTAAGCTATATCAAAGTCTTATGCGTGATCAGTGTCCCAAAACTTGTGAGTACTGTTCAAATACTAATAAAGAAATATCAAATGAAAAGTTGGATGGCGTATCAAAGGAGCATGTTTGTGCAGATACTTCAACAAGGTTCCTTTTGATGAGTTTAGTAATTAATTTGGCATGCTCACAAAACTTTTCAATGCCAAAAATAGAGTAAAAGCGTTTTTTTTTAAAGCAGCCGCTTAGATAAGCAGAACCATGAGCGGCCACTTTTACTGAGCCGCCGATAATTTGACCGAAGCAATCATAATTCATTGGCCTGGTGACCGATGAGGGCTGAAAAAGGCAGACAAGACATTTGAAGATTTATTTTAGCAGTTAAAGTATTCGCTTGTGGAATTTTACCGTTAAATTACTGCAGCCCGTCATCTGCATCTCGTCATGTGCTAACGGGAAATTTCATATTGATAGTACTTGACCGTCATTGACTTTCCGACATTATCAGCTGCATCATTTTGCAACTAGACATTTTCAGACACTACTTTTACATATCATACAAATTAAGACCCACATTTGCAGTCTGTAAATTTTTGGGGCGACAATGACAGACTCTTTATTTGAGCAGGCAACATTTTCAGAACAAAATTTTCAACCCATGTTCACATAAGAGACATTTGCACACGCGACATTTGCAGTCCGAGATTTGTTCTTTAACACTCTGAAGGCGCAGCGTGCCAAGTGTCGCTTTTTGTTCAGAATATCACGCTGAACACGATGGTGAACAAAAAAATTAAAAAAAGGTACTATACGAAAATGGTACTATAAGCGTCAGCCATCACTCTGAACTAGCCCACTCCTGATTTTCGCTCATGCAACTTCAAATTGGTAGATCTCGCTAATCTTATTACTCATTGTTATGTTTTTCATTAAAAAAAAGAGCAGATTACGGGCTTTCTAATTACATATCGTTGAGTTATTTATGAAAATTATATAAAAAGCTTTCAGTTTGAAGAAACAATTGTCTTATTCTTTGAAAGCGTTGTTCATACATAAATATGCACGAAAAAGTGGGATAAGATCATGTTTTAGTTATCATTATATATTATTTGACAGAGCAGGAAAAACTGCGCCAGAAAATGTTGAAAGTGAAATGAAAAAGGCTTTTGGAAGAATTAGCAAGGCTCTCAAAACAAAGTTCAAAAAACTTTTTGACGTAAACTCTAATTTAGCTAGGAAAAGCTGCATTTTTGACACTGAATTCGTGTTCAACATGGTCTTTTTGCTTATATAACTGCCCTAGAACCCTACAACTTGCTGTCGAATTTTGAACTCCGCCAAGACAAAAAACATTTAAACTTCAAATAAATTCGAGATTTGAATAACTGTTGTCTTGAGCAGAATATGAATTTTGACAGCAAGTTCTTATGTTTGAGGGCAGTTCTATAATCAAATCGACCATGCTGAATATGAATTTGGTGTCAAAATTGCAGATTTTCTTAGCTAAATTAGAGTTTTACGTCAAAACGTTTTTTGAACTTTGAATTGAATTGATTTGAATTTTCTTTTCACCATCATGTTCAGCGTGAAATTCTGTACAAAAGCGACACGTGGCACGCTCCGCCTTTAGAGTGTTAACGGAAATGTAGAGATTTACGTCTATCTTTTGACATCAATTTCCACTTTTATGTTGCTATCTCCATGAAAAAATTGTAAGTTTTCCCGTTACTGCAACATATATAAGTCTGAAAATGTCGCGTCTATGAATGTAGGTCTGCAAATATCGCATCTGCGAATGTCGACTTGTGAATACAACTTTTCCAAATGTATGGTCTGTAAATTACAATATACAAATTAAAGCTGAAAACTGTTACATCTGTTAGTATCGCACCGTGAACGTCGTAATGGAAATGTTAAGTCGCAAATTTCAGACTACATATCTCGCATCCGCAAGGGTTATATCTACAAATATCGCTATAGTATTGCGTAATTGCACAAAACCGATCGCAAATGTCGAATTTATAATTAGACAGTATGCAAATACTTGTGTGAGAATTTGTGAGCGCTCATCGGTCACCAGGCCAATTCATTAAATCAAACCTCTAAAACCGCCAACCCAGGTAACCGATCTAAGGTTGGAGGGTCGAAGAGGCTTAACTGCAAGTATTTGTTACAATTTTACAACTTTCAACTTGAAACGCGACTTCTAATATAAAAGCATTTTAAATTTTCTTTTCAGTATACCGTTTCTAATTTTCAGCTGCTCAGCGTGGAATCATAATGGTTTTTGCTCTGGAAACTTCTACCCTTGAGCACCAAAAAAGAGCTGTGTCAAAAAACATGTAATCTGTGTTAAAAAGTCAAAAATAACAAGTGTATCAAAAGTTCCTAACGGACTTTTGAGCTCATTATTGAACGTGAAAAAATTGCTATAAGAAAATATTGAAACGTAGGTTTGTAGCTCTGTTCATCTTTTTCCCAAAGGTGTGAAAAGTTTTCTTGGAATATTTTGGAAAAGACATTTCCTGGCTCCAAACAAATGTGAGGTCATTTGGAGATGTTGACAGGCATTTTCATAACTTTAAATGATCAAATTTTCAATTATATATTTGAGCGTTGACGCAGCATTAACAAACATAATGCTTTAGTTTAAGAGATAAAAAACCCACTATATAGAATAATTTTTCAGAATCCGAATATTGATATATGGCCAAATGAATTATTTGGCTCTTTATGTGTCTATATATCCCGAAAAAAAGTTGTCTTGGTCCCCCTGCTGATTTTTTTGCGAAATTTTCCGTAGTCAAATTTTCCGTAGTTCCGTAGTTTTTCTTTTTTAACTTCTTTGTAGCACTTTCATGTTCCTCGCCTATTTGTGACCCTTTGTACATTATTCCGCCATCAATATGTCTAACAAAAGATTTTCGTTGTCTACTGAAAATGACCCCAGAAATACAATATCTCCTGCTCTTATCACGTTGCAAGGCATATTTTTGCAACAGATAGTGGGACAGAGCCATATTCCAAGAAAACTTTTCATATTATTCGAAAGAGGATAAACAGAGATACAAAACCTACGTTTTGCAATTTTGTTATACAGATATTTTAATAACAAGCTCAAAGCTGCGCTCCAAACTTTTGGGACATAGGTTAGGACTATTGTTATAGTGCTGCTACATAATAAATTATATATTTAATTTTTAAGGATGAAACAAAAACACCACTCATTTTTCACTGTTCATAAACGAAGCTAGTTTGCACGAAAATTATTTAGTACAGGCAACCCTCAATTTAACGTCACTCCTGGGACGGCCGTAGGGAATCATTAAATCGAGGGTGTCGTTAAATAAAAGGTTCATTTCGACTAAATCTTAGTCAATGCCAATAGGCGCCGCCGAAAATTTTTTTGTTTGATTTTGGTAAAGATAACGAAAAAAGTCAAAGAATTTCCGGCACTGTTCACTTGGGGGGGGGGGGGGTGTCGGGAAGCACCGAATTTCCATCCAGACGGAGAGGCACCAATAAGGACGAATATTTGAAATGGGGCAAGGTCACTTGCCCCCCCCCTGGCTATACACTGCTAGCGTCAAAAAATCACATTAAAGAATTGTGAAATATGTTAACTTAGACATCTAGTAAATTAGACTAGCTTCAAAAGTAGCTGTGAATGACAGATTTTAAATGGCATCGGCGTTGTTTATTTATTTTCAGTCTTCAGCTACAAACTTATTCTCTTGCAGTGTTTGAGAGCAAAGCTTTGTGTTTCTATGATTGAGAGCAATTTGCAAGTTTAATGAGAAACTGCTTAAATGTTTGGCTTTTCAAAAATTAAAAAAAAGTAGTATTTCAGTGGCTTTTCCTTAGTTATTTGGTATTTCCGTATTTCTTATTTCCTTTTTAGTCAAAAATTGTTCAAAAAAATCGCTAAAAAATAAAAAAAGATATATATTCTCCGGTGATTTTCGGGAATATTCTGGGAACATTCCCGGTAATGTCCCAATCACCTACCCCGAGGCATGCCCCTTCAAAAGACGTTTTGCGCCCAGTTCCAACACCAAAAACATGGTTTAATACCCCTATATGAGAGAGTTAACTTGGTTACTACGCATTTGAGCCCTTTGGATTTGAGCCGCCGCATTTGAGCTCCCGCATTTGAGCCCGCATTTGAGCCCCATTTAATTTTTGTGTGGGCTTATTAGTCGCTCGCGCTTCAGCTTCTGATCGAGGTAATTTAAAGTCCCTAGAGTTTCACGCTTTTTTCAAGATCTGATTTTTAACAGAACGACAGAACAATTCTAGTGGTACATATGCAAGTAATTTATTGATAACATTCAACAATATAAATGAAACACTAGAACAAACAACAAATTTAATAAGTGTCATTTTCATTCTCTTCAGATCCTTCTCCTTCTACCTGCCTGCCTTCGGCAGGCAACCTAATTCGATAGGAAGCCCTTTGTGGGTACATGGTCCGGGATAAGGGCTAACTCTTCATATACGAGCTCTATATTAGCATCCATCAGATTGCTAAATTTTTATATTTAAAGTAAATATCGATTTTCAAAGAAAAAACACAGAAGAATGAATAAATACAAAATCGGAGTTAAAAAATTGAACAGATACAGGCGTGAAATGATCCGGCGGTGAAATGTCCGTGTCCCGATTCAAATGTCGGCTTTTACTATGGGGCTCAAATGCGGGGCTCAAATGCGGGAGCTCAAATGCGGGGGCTCAAATGCGGGGCTCAAATGCGGGGGCTCAAATGCGGGGGCTCAAATCCAAAGGGCTCAAATGCGTGTTAACGGTTAACTTTGCTTTCCCAAGGCGAAAAGATCAACTTTAGTACATTTTCTCGAAAATATCATTTTGTGTTATGAAAGAAGTTTGGAATCACTTTTTGGTATGAAAATTTATGAAGAGTCATTAAATCGTGAAAATAAATTTTTGGGAATTCCATTAAGGGGCTGGGGGGGGGTGGTATTAGTTCCAACTAAACCTCACATCTTTACGTCACACCTTCACTTTAAACATATTTATTGAAATAGCGGCTAAATTAGAATTAACCCCACCAGTCAAAAATTTTTTCAAATTTTTCAATACCAACAAATTACTTATGGCTCATTTATAAACGTTGTCGTTGGCGTTGTCGTTGTAGTTGGAACATTTTTTTTATAAAACCGTTTTTTTTTTGCCAACGACGACGACAACGTTTATAAATGAGCCATTAGCATAAAAATGGTTAAAAAGATTCAAAACCTATTTATTTTACACTTTTTTGCAAAGGAAAGAATTTTGAAAAATACTTAATTGTTGTCTGTCCAGTCAGCATTTTATTAAAAAAACCTTTTTTGGCAGAAAAAACAAAGGGGAAGTAAGAGAAAATTTGAAAAATTCAAAATGTAAAACTTTTGTGGTTTTCTTAGTATGACTTACAAATACTATTTTGCGTCGTGCTTGATGCAAATCTGAAAGCTTACAAGTGTTTTAGCGTTTACTATTTGCTCTGCCATGCCATATAATAAATTCTTACTACAACTAGCTATAAGTAGAGATGGAGGCGGGACGGGACGGGACATTCCCGTCCCGACCGGTGGAGTTTCATGCAATTGTCCCGTCCCGGTATCCCGACCGAAAAAAATTTGACCCCTGTCCCGTCCCGGTGTCCCGTCCCGGGAAAATTTTTCGGTTTCCATATTTATTGTCCCGTCCCGGATTTTTAAAATGTGTCCCGGAACTGGCGCTAAAATTATGTTATCTAAAAACTCCAAAACGTGTCATGCAAAAACCGATTGCTTGCTTCCAACTTTTTCTCTCCTTAACTTCCCTTCCTCTCATTTGTCCCATTCCCATTCTTTCTTTCAGATAGCTCAACAACATCACCATCGAGATTCCCAAGAATATGTCAAGCAACGTCTGGAAGCTGAAGCTATTCAAGAAGATTTCGCCAGAGGAGACGATCTGCGAGAAGTGCAACCCGCCGGTGACCATTAATACGAAGGACGGGAGCACGAAGTTGTTGAAGAGGCACGTCCAGGTCCACCCGGAGGCGGCGAAGATATTCACGAAGTTGGAGGAGGGGTTTCCCACCCAGGATATCAGCCAGTTCATGATGGAGGAGAAATCCGGTTTGTTCTTCTAGAAATAGCGTCTTGAAATAATATATTTCTACTCATTTAGACTCGGTCTCCGTCCTCGACAAGAAGATCTTGAACTTCCTCGCGTCCAACTGTCTGCCGTTCTCAATCGTGGAGGAGAAGTCGTTCAAGAACCTGCTCTCGATCAACGACCGGACTTCACTTCAAGGCCGCCGCCACTATTCGGATTGGGTCCTGCATCGCTTCTACAAGGAGATGAAGAATAAGTCCAAGGAGAAGTTGAGCATGATCACGAGCTTGTCGTTCACGACGGATATCTGGAGCGGCCCCACAGAGAGTTTCATCAGGTTTGTAGAACTAATATAGTAGCGCTTGTTGCAAAAGTTAATGAAATCAACCCCCTATTTTAGCCTAACCGCGCATGGCATCAACCACCACTGCGAGAGGATCAAGGAAGTCTTGTGCGTACGACCTTTTCCTGGATCTCACAATTCGGAGAATATCTCGGACATGATCATCACCATGATGGAGGAGTGGGACGTTCTTCGAGAGCAAGTTCATGTTGTGGTTCGCGACGAGGGGGCGAATATCAAGAAGGTAAGATCTACGCGCTATTTAAGGATGTACATTCTTATGATTTATTTAGGCAATGGAGAACACGGCTATGATCACTTGAATTGCGCCGCGCACATGCTCAACCTGGTGGTAAAGAACTCGATCACGGAGGACACGGAGCTGATGGAGTTGTTGCAGAAGTGCCGGAGCTTGGTCGCCCACTTTCGTCACTCGAACTTGGCCTGTGAGCGTCTTAGGGAGGAACGAGAGCGCGAAGAAACTCCACTACACCAGTTAAAGCAGGCAGGAATTTAGTAATCAACAATCAATCAATTTAGTTTAATTTTTCGGTTTAAGGATGTCCCCACCCGCTGGAACTCGACCTACGACATGTGCGAGCGCTTGATCGAACAAAAGAAGGCCATCGAAGTGTACTTGGCGCGCTACAAACACCGCAAGCTGGACTTGGAGGAGACGGAGTGGGACATGGTCGGGTTGCTCGTGAACTTGCTGGTGATGGCCAAGGAGGCGTCGGATCAACTTGCAGAGATGAGTCTTGCACTTCAATGATTATTCCGGTATACTGTAAGTTAAAGGCGTTCATGAACTCGACGGACCAGTTGAACTTCCGGACCTTGAAAACGAAGCTCATGAAGCTGCTGGAGGACAAGTTTTACCTTGAGAACAGCAGGTACATTAGGCATCTTGTTTGCTTAGTTGTCGATTCATTCTCTTTAAGGATCCATGTCTTGGCTACGTTCTTGAACCCGCGCTTCAAGGACTACTATTCGGCCAATACTCTCCAGTTCAACCAGAAGGCGTCGAAATGGCTACTCGAAGAAGTCGGTGAACAAGAAGGGGAACTCGATGCTGAACAAGATCTCTCGTCTCCGGCCCCCAAGATGATCAGGAAGGAGAAGTCGTTCTTTGATGACGACGATGATGAAGTTCCTCGCGTACAAATCTTCAAGATGAGCGGCACTGAGGCGGAGATGGTGGCTTACGCGAAGATGAAGAGGATGCCGTCGTCGTCCAACCCGTTGAAGTTCTGGCAGGTATATGCTAATCTGACCCTTACTTTGTGTAGTGGTTCCTTTAAAACATTGATTGTTCAGGAGAATGAGAGCAATTTCCCCATCTTGGCCAAGTGCGCGAAGAAGTACTTGTCCTCGCCGACTAACCTACGATCAGATACATATTGTGATCAGATACATCGATCAGATACACCGACGATCAGATACATCGATCAGATACACTTTTTAAATGAATTGAACTAGTTTTTCCATTTGAACTTCATCGTTTTTGTTTTAAACTGCAGAAATGCATCCGGCAGTTGAACAGGCTCTTGATGAAAACGAAAATGACCAACAAATAGAAATCCAGCCGGTGGGGAATGATGCCGATCCTCAGAATCAAGAAGGGGAAGAACAAACTCGAGAGCATTTTGATGTTGTATTTATTGAAGATGAAAACCTTTATCGTAGATCCGATTAAAATTTGATGTTATTGTTAGTGTTTTGATGTACTGTTATGTTGATTGGACGTTGAAATAAAAGGTGTGGATAAGTTTTAACGTTATATTAAAAAAGTGTATCTGATCGATGTATCTGATCGTCTGTGTATCTGATCGATGTATCTGATCACAATATGTATCTGATCGTTGGTATACCGTCCTCGCCAGCAACGAGCGTAGCAAGTGAGTCGGTCTTTTCCCTGGCCCGCGACGTTTACGACTACAGAAGAACGAACTTGGACCCAGAGAAGGCTGAAATGTTGATGTTCTTGAACAAAGCGTTGATCTAGTACCCTTTTCTTGTACTTGTTATATGAAAATAAACGAGTGTATCAAATTCATTTCTCGACCGTGAAAATCCTTCCGTATCAACAACATTCCCTCCGAGGAATTTCTCATTGTCATTTCATTAACTGGTATGTCAAATTCGAGCTTTTGCATCCCGACCGGAAAAACCAGTCCCCCGTCCCGGAATTTCACTTGGTCCCGGATTCCCGTCCCGAAACAGATTTGTAGGTTGTCCGTCCGGTGTCCCGTCCCGAAAAATTTTGCTAAAAATTTTGTCCCGTCCCGGAATAGGCCATCCTCCATCTCTAGCTATAAGGACATGGGGTTAAGCAACACTTCGTGTTTAAAGTAGTGCTAGCGGCTTCTTCGAAGCCTTGAATTTTAATAGGTAACTGACCAGGAGGTACCCACCCCGGTTTTGGGGGTTGGGTGCGTTAAATCATATATTTGGTCTTGTCAAACACCATTTGCCACACGATTTTGCATATGATACGATGATTTTGTTTTCAAATTTGACCAAAAGTTTTTTCAGGTGAAACAGGTGGATATCCACCTGACCAGGAGATACCCACCCGGTTTCGGGATTCGGGTGGGCTAAATCGTAATTTTGGTCCTGTCAAACAGGATTCGCCACACGATTTCGCATGTGATAGCATGGTTTGTTCTTCAATCTAACAAAAATTATTTTTCAGGCCATCCAGCTGGTCTCCAGCTGGTCAGGTGGGCATCTACCTGGTCAGGTGGTGACCACCCCGGGTAAAAACGACTTTTTCCAAAAAAGTTATGGCAAAGTTAAAGGGAAAAATTTGCACACCCTGTATATTTAAAAGAGAAGTTCTGTAATTTTGTAGCTCCATTAAGGCCACGTCGACCCCTCAGAAAATGGTAAATTGAGTGTTTGGGCTCAAATGAAAGCGCGCGATGTGCTGAGTACGATGGCCGAATTTGAAACTATCGTACTCAAAACATCGTAGGCTTCATCTAAGCCCAGACACTCAATTTGCCATTTTCTGTGGGGTCCGACCAAACTACAAAATTACAGATCTTCTCTTTTAAAAACTGTGTGAAGTTTTTTTTTCATATGTATATTTTTAACTTTGCAGGCTTTTCTTGTGATTAATTGTCAGTAGTAGATGGAAACTTACTTTGGTAACATATAATTATGCTTAATATATCTTTGAGAAAAAACAGAAATGATAGCCAAATATCTCACAGTTAGTGTATTTGTTCCTGCTTACCTTACATCAATATAAATTGCAGCCTTTTTTATAAACAAAAGTGAAGTTTAAACAGTGTTTGACAAACACTCATTAGCCATACCTTTTTCAAGTAACTGCCTTTACTAAAGTGTTGTCGTTTTGAAAATGCATTTTACTTACTGTGTAAAACTTCTTTGCATATTAAAAAATATAACAAAAAAAACTAGCTGTTCTTGTTTTAATCAATGATATGAATGCTCGCTGCATTCTGTCGAGTGTTTATGTTATTTTTCAGACACTCATGTTTTGGTTAACTCTGAGCTTTAATCTATTAAATCAAAACAAGTCAAATTTGTATCTGGAGGCGTGTGAACATATATATACAGACCGCTTCTTCGTAGTGCAGTCAAACCTAGGGTTGTAAAACGGTCAATATTTTGGTAATGAAATGGACTACAGTCAAACCTGGGATAAACGGGCACCCCCTCAAGCTCGTTACCCGGCTGGGTCCAACACTTTTTTAGCTCGATTTTCAAAGCTGTATTTCATTTTGTTTTAACAGTTCGGTTTCAAATATCGATCGTTTTTCAGAATCCATAAACTTTTTTCTCTAAAAAGTGCCCTATTTCTGAAATTAAAAAGCGGGAAAAAGTGCTTACCCCCCCCTATGGTTTTGAAAAAATTTTAAGCCAATGTATCCAGCAAATTTTAAGTGTACTTTAGGAATTTTTTCCTTTGTTTGTTGCGCATATTGCGACGGCTTTTTGGCAACATTTAAAGTTTGAATTTAAATTATTCTAAAGTGTGAAAAATAGCTAAATCAAAGGGCAATACTTTCTGGCTGCCTGTCTTCATACCTTTTTTTGCTGTCCGCCAAAATTTCACATTCCACACACTTAACCGACGATGTAGAACATTTTTTATATAAGTCTTGAAATCACGTCGAAGAGACAACTTGGGTGCTTCCCTTGTTGGAACTATTTTTCAATTATCTACATTTTAGAGATCATTTTATGTGTCTTCTTCAGTGTTGTTCCGGCGCCGGCGCTAGCGCCGGCGCCGGCGCTGCCCCGGGAAAAAACAGCGCCGGGTCGGCGCTCGGCGCCGGCGCTGGGGCCAATGAAAATTTTGGTCGGCGCCGGCGCTGGCGCCGGCGCTAAAAATTTTCGTCCCGGCGCTGGCCCCGGCGCTGTTTTTGAACGATTATGGCGCCGGCGCTGTTTCTAAAATTTAACAGCCTAAAATTGAGTAAGACAATTATTCTTAATTTTAAACTAAATTATCAGAACTTTTGTGCTGCAATTTCTTTCATTTCTTTAAATATTTTATTTATTTTCTTTAATTTTTTAGTTTATTTTTGTAACATAACCAGGGTATACTATGCTATTTGTAAAAAAGTAATTCACACAACTTTTATTTTCACAAGACTAATATGGATTACCCATTTCTTTCATGAACTTCCCTTTTATCTAATAACTCCACCTATATGGACTTATTTCTCAGCATACGGAAAATACAGGGTGTTTCGAGAAATCCACAGGATTTTAAATGGTCATAACTTGTTTTCGCGACCGAATTTCTAATTTCTGTTTCCTTCAACCATTTTTCCTTGACGGGCAATTCATTTGGTGTATAATGTCAAAAATACGGTTTTCGCTTGGTCCCTTTGTGGTCCTGGTCTGTGGGTGGCTCCTAGATGGCTTAAACCCGAAACAACAGGGGGACCAAGCGAAAATCATAATTTTGACATTATACATTTAACGAAATTGCCCGTCAAGAGAAAACGATTAGTGAAAACAGAAATTCGTTCTAGAAAAAGGTTATAGCCATCTCAAATTCTGCGGATTTTTTAAAACACCCTGTATTTCAAAATTCACTTATCATGAGGAACTAATACAGGAAATATATCAATATAGATAGCAAATAATTATTATCGCTTTCACTGTAAAAAACATACTGTTGAAAAAATAGGAATTTTTCATGAAATTTACAGCAAAAGCAAAATTATCAAGCCGGCGCCGGCGTCGGCGCTGCCATGAACGCCGGCGCTGGCGCCGGCGCTGGGCATGTTTTCAAAAGAGGTCGGCGCCGGCGCTGGCGCCGGAGCCAAAATTTTTAAGGGAGGCGCTCGGCGCTGGCGCTGGGCCTTTTTTCAAAAAGGGTCGGCGCCGGCGCTGGCGCCGGCGCCAATCCCGGCGCTGGAACAACACTGGTCTTCTTTGATTCTTTTTCTATATTATTTTTTTAACCAAGAATGAATGTGAAAAGGGCAAATTTCCTATAGTAGCAATTAGAGCAAACTTTCATTGTGTTAATGCGTGAAAAACTTGCTTTTAATATTTGATACTGTTTTGAAAGTGTTTGATATCCGTTATTTGAGACGAAAATTTGCAGTGCTCGTGACTTAGCTTTTTTATTTACTACATTTTTGAAAAAACTGTCACTTGCTTTTGGTATCAGATTATTATTTATTGCTGCTTGATGCTGAAACTTATCAAAGAAAATAAAAAAATGCCTGCCCGTTTCGATCAACAATGTTTTTTATACTTTTATTCAATACAACAAAAATACAGTAATACCAGATGCAACAGACAGATACAGTTGACTTTACACTTACAAGGGAACCTTTCGAACTGTCCCCTGCAATCCCTCTTCTTTTAACGTCCCTCTTCATATTTTTCATCATTTTAGATGTGCTGGCGTATAGAAACAGGCGTATAGCCACCCCTGGGATTAACTGAAAATTTAATTTTCGGATGCCTTAGTCCTCCAAGCTAATTTTCATAAAATTCCAAATCGTGAAAAAATCAGATTGGGGTACCAAGGCATCCGAAAAATAAAATTTCGGCTGTAAAATTTCTGGCCATATGGCTGTTTTTTGTTTTCAGCAGATCGAAAAACATGGAAGATGTCAACAGGGGCCCAAGAAAAAATTTAGCGTAATGATTCTGAAATTCTTTGAAAAGAACTACAAAATAGCTATAACAACTTTTTTTTTATTGATTATACAACTAGGTTTTATAGCTTTTAGAAAGCAGTCTTTTTCTTGAAAAAATATCATGCGAGATTTAATTTTACCTGACTCTTTTCTTTAACATTTTTAAATAATTTTTGTTAAAAAATCAAAAAGCTTATACACCGGTTTGAAGAGGATATTCAGAGCTACAAAAGATCGTTGCCGGGTTATTGAAGTTAGACTTATTTCCAAATAACCTATCACTGTTACCAAAAAAAATCTTCTGGTTATCTAAAGGTTTTTAAAGTACAAATTCGAAAGATAGAGATCTCAAAAGAATTTATTTGTTTATGGATCCTGCCGATTGTTAAAAGTATAAGCTAATTCTTTATTAAACAAAAGCGACTATATACTTTTTTCTGTTGAGACTCAACTACAGACTTTCTTTATTTATAATGCATTTAGTGACTATTTAATAAGTAAAAGCGTAACAATATTTCCACTAATGCATAATAAATTGCCAGTTTCTCACACTAAAGTTCGTATATATTCTTAGGAAATCAAATAAATCTTTTCTATTTTCATCTTTTTTTCTAGGAATAGTTTTTCCTCTCTCTAAACTTTTGTTTTGACGAAAAATACTTTGGAATACAAAAAACAGTTTAAGGAAAATTTTGGTTCACTTGTTTCTATAAAGTAGGCTCTATTTTATTACACTTTTGAATGGGCAGGAGATTTCAGGGTGCAAAAGCTGGGCTTGACAAAAAATTAATGAATAAATAAATCCTAATCCTGGGTGGGTTAATTTTAGCCAATACTTTTAGCTTTTTTAATCAGGAATACATTAATATTTTAGTATTTTTTTCGAAAAATACTCATTTTTTCATTATGAGATTATAATGTTGCTTATTTTGGCTTAGTAATATTAGGCTGTTCACAAAGTCCGTAGCCCCTTAGAGCTTAATTTTTCACTAACTACATTGCAAATCTGATATTCAAGTCTAATAATATTTTTGGTTCTTTTCCTTTATCCGGATGACCTCTATAAAATACTTATAGAGTTATAGAGGTCTTTTATAGAGGTCATCCGGATAAAGGAAAAGAACCATATTTTTTCATGTTTACTATGTTTGCCATCATCAGATTTGGGATTTGAGAAAAAAATCTTTTTTTTTTTGAATTTTCGCCTTGGTCCCTTTACCTCTCAAAATTTTTGCATTTCCGCCAAATTTTTAAATTTAAATATTTGTTTTTTTGACTTAAATAAAACGTCTCAAACATTTTGAATGACAGCAAGGTTATATTGAAGTCAATACCGTATTTCCTTTAATAAGCGCCCACCCCTAACTTTGAGGAACTATATCTCCGCCTAGAGCAGATATTCTGCGAATCTGTTTTTGCGTTTTCTTAACTCCCACAAGCTCTACTGATTCCGCGTTTGAGAATTGGTTGAGCACTCAAAATTTCCGAGATCGACTCCGAAATTTTCAGATTTTGGGGGTTTGAAAATAAGCGCCCATGGGCTCTTATCAAAGGAAATACGGTATTTAAGTCAAAAATGGGAGAATTTGAATTTATAAGTTTGGCGGAAATTAAGAGGTAAGAGGGGACCTAGGCGAAATTCGAAATTTTTATTCTCAAATCCCAAATCTGATAATGGCAAACATAGTCAACATGAAACAATATTATTAGATTAAATATCAGATTAGCAATGTAGTTAGTGAAAAATTGAGTTCTAGGGGACTACGGACTTCGTGAACAACCTAATAGTAGTCAAATATATTTTTGTTTTTGGAACATTTCAGTTATGCTTTTACTTTATATTGAACTTGGTAGAAAAGTTACTAATATATTGTGAAAAAATGAGAAAATGTCCTACTTTGAGAAAATGTGTACACTTTTTTTTTCGTTTCACATAAAATTGGACCTGGGGAAACTTCGCAAAAAAATTTTTTTTGTGTATTCTGGCAGGGCGTCCCCAATACTATTACAAATCCTGCTCCTCAGCTCTGAAAGTCCACAAACAGTTCTAAAAACACCTCGATACCCATGTCATATTTTTTATAAGTTGCGGATGGGCCATGGGTCATTCCTAAAACTTTGTTGGCCTTTAGAGGCAAAGAGGCATATTCACAGGGAACTTGGGCACGCTACACAAAAATACGCGCATAAAAGAATTCATCGAAGTTTTTCCAGGTCACAGTCATTGTCCCTCACTTGTTAATCAAAGCGGCGAAAATGGGCCTGTTTTTGTAAAAATGTGCACACTTTTTGGCTGTTTTGTTTAGTTTTTGATGCGACATACGCTGAATAGTCCAAGATATAGACGCTTGAAGTATGGGTTGCTGCAGACCTGCCTGAGCCCAAAATTTCGGATTCTTTTTTTTTCATTTTTACGTGGCCTAAAGGGTTTTTTTAATTCATGCCCGGTCCGGTTCGTGGACAGGTCTAGGCTGGTTGCTTATTAAATAAAATACGGTGAATAGAGTGTAATATTGTATTGGCATCCGCTGCATATTTATTATTTGTTTTAAAGTTTAAAAAAGGCATGTTTTCAAAAAAAATTACCGACCAAACTATAATTGATTTCACTTCCTTATAAATGCAAGTAACCTGACTCCGAAGAGTATTTTAAGGTGCTTCGAAGACTAAAAAAACGTAATGTTAGCGCTTTTTGAATTTATTATTTGAAGAAATGGCTTATTTTTGAAATTTTTGATCTGTATAACTGCAAATTATATGTATCTTCAAGTTCAAGATTGTGTCAACCAGCTTTTTTCAATAACTTATTTACGAATTCTGTTGTGTCACACTCCCTACCCAAATAATGGAATAGACGTCGGAGGTGTTAGGGCACAAATCTTCCTAGAAGCATTTTTTCTTTTTTTCATAAATAATTTAAAGAAAAAGCAGTCATTTTTTAGTAGTTCAATCTTTATCTTTGCTACTTTCTGACTTTTAAAGTCAAATAAAACTTGTTTGTTTGCTTTTTTGTATGCAGTTGGAAGCCTTTTTGAAGATCAACAACTATTTGAAGGCCAAAAAGCTTCCTCTCCATCATAAATTTTGATAAAGTTCAAAAGTCATTTAAAAATTCTAACATAATTTTCCGCCGACAAATTTTCCGCCGCCATAATTCAATTTCTGTTTTTAAGTTAAGTTTCTTCGGCACTTTTATAGTTCCCCCCATACTCGGATTTTTTGAAAAGTGACCCAAAATCTTTAGATTCTCACATGTGAAAATTCATGTTGCTTTAAAGAGAGAATTCTAATATTGTATTTTTTAAATGCAGTACTTTTGTTCACAGATTTTGGTTTTGCTTGTTTCTTTTGAATTTTTTAATAATTTTCATATGTAGGTAGCCCTGCGATTCCAATCTCTGGCAAGGTATCATTCGTTGGAACATGTTTTTAAAATAGAACAGAAAAAGATAAAAGCATAAACCAAATCCATTTTTCTGACTTCCTTCATACTTTTACTTTTTCTACTACATTTTTGAGAGATGATGCAGAAAATGATACTTTAGCAAAAAAGTGAAATCGCGCGCTACCTTATGATGTTATTACCTGAAAAAGCATAAAAAAAATTAAGAGAAAAAGGCAGAACAAAAATCTGTGGCAACAAAGTAAATTTGGCACAAAAAAGGAAATAGATTTTTAGGCCCTATCCCTCAATGGAGGGAGGGGGATTCTTTTGCATTGGTCCCGTGTATTTTTTTTATTTTTTTCAGGCTTCAGGCTAAGGCAAAAGTAGGCCAAGCTAGACATTTTTTTTACTCTTCTATGCTCCGAGAATAATATTTGAGTCAGTCCTAACATACGCTGGCCTACTCTGGCCTAGGAAACACAATAGGGGGACCATGGCAAACCTCCCTTCCCCATTGAGGGACAGAGCCGATTTTTAACTAAAAGTCTTTAAATGAACCGCAAAATTTCCCAGTCTTTCAAAGACTTAACCTGAACAAAGTCCTAACAAGGACTTGAAAAATATGGGCAGAAATAGGGCCGGCGTGTCTAATAGAGAAAAACGAAATGTCTTTAAAACCATGTTGTTGCGATAACAGTGATTAATATTCCCGAAAAATATAAAATCTGATTCATTAGTTGTAGCCAAGTATTGTTAAAAAAAAGTAATTCTAAAAATTGGCTGCAAACAATAAAAACATAAAGCCGTTTGTGTAAAGAATGTGTAAACTAATTTCAATTTTTCTCTAATTGACTAACAAATTGGGGTTTTAAAAAAAGATGATATAACTTTGCTGTTTTTTAATTATCCTAATTTTTTTGTTTCGTTAGACTGAGGTGGTTAAACACCAACTGAGTCTTTTTCCTTATTTTTTGTCTGTTGCACTTTTTAAACTTCAAATAGTATGTTAATAGCTTATCAAACTGTTTGAATAAATTTTATTTTTAAAATATTCTTAAATTTTTTCTCAAGTCTCGAAACCAAAATACAATGAGGAGACTGTTTGCGGATGCTAACTCAGATTTTTCATACGGAAATAGCCATAACTTTTTTTCTTTCATAAAATTTTCTGTTGGTACCATCTTGTAGCTAAGGTTCAGGGCTACTAGATGAACTATTGATAAAGTAGATGTTACTGAAAAAATTGAGTTTAAAAATAAAGAATCCTGTTCAAGCAATGTTTACTCAGTCAATAGCTCATTTGATAGCCCTAAACCTCAACTATATGATGTGAGAAGCTGAAAAAGCAACTGGAAAATAAAAAAAAATTACACCACCGAATAATTTTGGGAAAACAGTAAAAAAAGCGAGGATTCTGTTTCGCGGATTCTTAGTGAGTAGTCTGTTTTAGCATCCGCAAACAGCCTGTTCATTATGAATGCGCCTTAAGTAATTCTTTTATGTTTTAGACACTCTTAATTTCAGTTGTTATTGGGTTTTTTTTCTTAGTTTTTGAACAATCCGGGTCATTTTACCGGGGCTTGTTTTTTGGTCTAATTGCATTTGGTGGACTTTATAAAAAATTTACATTGCCGATTTCAACTTTTCGAATTCGCGGGACAGCTAAATTACTCCGAAGATGTTTTTTAATTATTTTTTACTTTGAATAATTTTAACCCACAAATAGTTGTAAGGCAGTTAAACCCAAGGCTTTGGGTGGGGATGCAGTGAAAACGAGCCGACTTATCCGATCTAGCAATGTCAAGCACTGTCTGGCTCGACTAATCGATGGTTCGAAATTTAAAAAAAATTAAATAACTGTAAATTCAAACAAAATAATTATTCAAAAAATATTTTCGTAGTAATTTAGATGCCCCCAGCCAATTCAAAAAGTCAAAATCGCCGTAGACGGCAACAGTCTTTTAATTACACGTCTTGGAGGTCTTCAAAGTATTGTAAAATACAGTTCTGGCTGGGCCTACAAATTTTAAATTGTTCACATTTTGCACCTGCCAATACCAAATTTTTCTGCAGACACAAAAAATTGACAAGCCTGTTACGTGTGTCTATAAGCACCTGCTTGTCCAGCAGTACACAAATCTCACCTTTCAAAGTTTCTCCCAGAACTATGAACAAGGTAATCCGCCTCCACTAAATCATTTCCTTTTCCCACCTCTTGTGTACACCAGACAGTAAGAGGAAATGTTTTTTTTATTCCCACAGCCTTTTTCAAACAAAACTTACTATTTATGCCTTTTCTTCATGAATAAAAATATAAAAAAAATTCCAAAGACAACTAAATGTAGTCTTGAGGAAGTTCGACACTGACGTTAACTATGATTCTATTTGCTAACTATGGTTGCCCTTCTTTTGTATTGTCGTTGGCTTTTGTATTCAGTCAAAAACACCTTGGACTTGGATGTTTAAAGTTTTTCAAACTTTTTTTGTAGTGGTGAAAAGCAACAAAAACCCCTCTTTTTCATTCAAAAGTGAAAATTGAGCCCTTTATACTTACTTTCTGTATTTCCTGCTTTCAATTAGCAGCAAAGAGGCGGAGGAAACACAGATTATTGCCATTTTTTCACAAGCTCATTTTCTGGTAACTACTATTGAGTTTACTTTTACTTGACTTTTGTCGTCGGTAGATTAAAAGTGGAAGAGATGCATTCGTCTTTTAAACGTCAAATTTTTAGGTGTTTCAACATTCCGTTTTGGATGTTGATAGATCTTCATAAATGATAGGATTTAGTTTTGTTTGCTTTGAAATGACACTTTTATAGTTTATGTTTCGGCTTTATCCAAAAGATGGCACTGGTCTTTAAATTTGTTGTTTTTTGAGTTTTTTGGAAATGATATTTTTTGCTAAAAGCTTTTCGGTGCTTAATTCAAATCAATTTTAGTGCACGAAAATTTGGCTTAATCGCAGTATACATCCTCCACTCAATCGCAATATGCATCCCCAGTCAGTTTGCCTTGGTCT
Source organism: Ditylenchus dipsaci (assembly GCA_004194705.1). Taxonomy (NCBI): domain Eukaryota; kingdom Metazoa; phylum Nematoda; class Chromadorea; order Rhabditida; family Anguinidae; genus Ditylenchus; species Ditylenchus dipsaci. The sequence goes on along the minus strand of SADC01000142.1, from coordinate 209,072 downwards.
GCCAAGCTAAATTTATTTGGTTTTTTTAAATAAAAGTTAATAATTTGAATGTTAAAACAGTTAAAAATAAAAAAACAGTTAATTAGACCAGGGCGAACTAACTGTAGGATGAGGGCGCATATTGCGATCGAGTGGGAAGTGTATACTACTATTTAGCCAAAAATTTTATGCATGGATTGAAATTAAGTATTTCACACGCCTTTCGCCGTTTTTGAAAGAAATGCGGTGAAGATTTTAAATTTAAATCGAATTTTCCTGTCATCAATTCATTACAGACTGATGTTCGAATGAAGACTGCTCCTCTATTGGTACAGATTATTCACGAAAATTACTTTTCTTCTAACATCGAAGATTTTTTTTCTAAAGTTCAAAGCACAACTGGCAGAGTTGTAGAGAAAAACCAAGCGATTTAATTTCGCAAATCCGGTTAAAGCACATTTTTGACAAGTGCGTTGTTTAACAAATTAGGGCTTTTTCAAGAATTTTTAATATTCTTGCTTTAAATTTATTTTCATGTGAACTTTAAATGTTTTACTTGGTATTTACACTAAAAGACGTTTTTACTTTTAAGCTATCAATCAAAATTTTAACTTGAAACTAAACTGATTTTTTAAATTTATTGCATCCTTTTTCTGAGATGTGTTATATTTCAATTGATGGTTCTCCGGGGCTTAATTTTTTTCTGTTTTTTTGGTTTTAGATTTAAATAATTAGAATTTTTAAAATGAACTTTAGTTAAAGTGTTAGAAATGCAGAAATTAATTACCGATTTTCAAGAAAATATGTAAGATAAATAGTACAGTCGAACCTGGATAAACGGACACCCCTCAGGACCGACGAAAGGTGTCCGTTTATCGAGCGTGCCCGCTTATCCAGGTTCGGCTGTTTGTATAGTTTGTTTATATATAGTGTATATAGTTTATATAGTGTATATATGGTATATATTGCATATATACTATACATAGTTAATAATATATATAGTACAGTGGACGCTCGATAAAACGGCGCTCTATATAACGTCCGCTCGTTATAACGTCCTCTTTTGGCCGGTCCCTTGAGGGACGTTATATCGAGCGTCGACTGTATATATCTTTAATGGTATATGTACCATATATTGCACGTATAGTAATAGTATACAGTCCACGGTCTATTCAACATAACTTTATTTAGCATAAAACTATATTTAACATAGCTCTGAAATTTGGCGATTTGGTTCTGACATAGCTAAATTATGGGAAAATGACGCTCTATTAACATAGACTCTATTTAACATAAGGCTTTTGGCGGTCCCCTGAATTATGTAGAGCGTGGACTGTGTATAGTATTTATCTCTGTATAGTATTACTACTACTTTTTATGAATCTTACTTTAACTGGCGTTTTTTATTACAAAGTCTGAAAAAAACGCTTGGTTATGTTGTAGCGCAGGATCTTGCCTATCGTTTGAAAAAAAGTTTGTCGCTATGAGACTCCTTTGTTAAGACTGTCTATCAATTTTAAAGTGGGTACTCACCCAAATTTTGGTGGAAAATTCCGTTTTTTTACTTATCACTAAGGAATTTATTATTTCAATAATTATTTTGTAAAAAAAGACTTTTTACATTGTAGCGCATGATCTTAGCTATCTTTTGAAATAAAGTTAGCCCGATACCATGCTTCGTTAAGGCTTTCTATCGATTTTAACCCATTTAAGGTAACAGGTGGGGTTACTCGATTGGGGTATCCAGATAAAGTTACTCGGGTATTAAGTAAACGCAATAAACAGTTTTTTAAAATATTTACATTAGGCTTAGATATAAGCCGTCAAAGTCGAGGGGCCAGTTTATTAAAGAAAATACGGTAGTATATATTGCATATATAGTAGATATAGTTAATAGTATAGATAGTATTTATAGTATATATAATAATAATTTCTATAAAATATTTATACTTTTATTCTTTTATACTTTATAATAAATTTTGACTTCTTATTGTTTAAGGAGTGAAATATTGCTAAGAAATAAAATTATTTTTTGTTTTTGTTATGTAATCTATACCGTATAATTATGACTGCTTGATTCGGCTGTAAATAAGCTGTTAAGCGTTCTTTAAATGTCAGTTTAAAAGGAGAGTGAATAAGTGTTTGCGGCACAAATTGAAGTGACTTTTTATTTCTAAGAAAATGCAGCGATTTAAGATAATGAAATTTTATTTTACTCTCTTTTTCACCAGCAACAACTACAGCTCGTTTTATAAGAGGACAAAGGATTTTCAGCTTATTTGATATATCACAGTGACACAGCAAGATGCCTGCTAAAAAACAAAAGAAATGAAGTTTAGCACAATAGTTAACCAACGCAAAAGTTTTTCTCATCAGCCATAAAAACTGCTTTAGCACCTTTCCTTAGATTCAAAAAATTAATTTTGTTGCTTTAAAGTGATAAACATACAAAATATTTTGCTAAGTTATGGAATCAAGAAATTTTAGATTTTTAAAAATAGCAGTAACTTTTTTCTAGAGCTCTTCAAGAAATTCTGTTTTCGCCAATCTCGTGTCAAAAACAGGATTTTTGTTTGGTCCCTCTGTGGTTTTGGTCATGGCCATCCAGAGGCCATCCGCAGACCAGGACCCATACCACAGGGCGGACCAAGCGAAAGCCAAGTTTTTGTCATTATACACTAAAAATATATAATATATGAAAAGTCAATTTCCGAGAAATCATTTACAGCTATTTTAAAAAGCTAAAATTTCTTGATAGACCCTCTTTTTTTGAATTCTCAGCTTTGATTGTATTAGGTCGTGTCAAAAGTTCGCACCGTTTTTTTCAAAAACAATATTTGTGGCATTGCATTTTACCATAGATTTTTCATCAAATTTTCAAATGTTTACCAATGTTTTCAAATGTTAGCTGAGAATCTTAGCTACAAAATGAGTGGTGAACTTTTGAACATTTGATGAAAAATCTATGGTAAAAATGCAATGCCACAAATATTGTTTTTGAAAAAAAAACGGTTCGAACTTTTGACACGACCTAATATATGTTAGTCGACTGGGTGGGAGAGGGTTTGTAATCCAATTAACTGTATATCACAGTTGACCGGAGGTGCATATCAATTGAATATTAATCACACCAATGAACACAATTGCTCCAACGGTTCTGATGCAGCCGAACTGTTGTAAAAAGACACCCATGGTGTCGGCTGTCTTTTTATAGAGGTGTCCTAATAGTTGTTGTGTCCTTATACCGACTTACTTTTCAATGCGACAATTTAAAGGGGAAATCTCTGAAATACATATCTCGGATTTTAAATATATTTTATATGTAACTTTGTCTGTGATCTTGTTTTTCAGTTAATCAAAAACATTTTTAAGTAATTCAGACAAATGTCTCTGGATATTCCGGACATAGCAGCTGATTATTTGCTTTTTGCTACCACTTTCAGACCTATTTATGCAGAAGCTAGTGTTGCCTCCACTTCCACACCTGTGGCTAGTAGCAGTAGTAGTAGCTATGCATTTACTCTAGTCACCCAGGCTTCGCTGGTTGTGGGAGCAGGCAAACAGCTAGAGGTAGATGACGTCTTCACCTCCCACTCCAGAAGCACTCTTCAACTATGGGCCACTATTTCACAGGTAATTCAGGCTCATGTTCAATAATGCTTTATAGCCTACCATATTCTCTCTAACTGGCTCACATGTAGGTTTATTTTTCGACCTCCTTCTAGGGTGTGGGTTTATTAGAGAGTGTCAGTTTAATAGAGGCTGTGGGTTTATTGTTCAACATCGCGAAAAAAACTGGAAGAAATTTTTTGAATAATACATTTGACAAACAATTTTATTAGTACAGCACACCATCGAAATAAATAATCAAAATAAATTAGAAATAAATCTCAAGTTTATTATGATGAAATGAGCGATCACTGGCCGTCTTCATCGGAGTCGTCTTCTTTGATTAGCTAGGGATATTCTGTGGTGAAGCAAGCTTCTTGTAGAAGCGGTCCCATTTTTTCGAAGTTAGTCGTTCTCTTTTTGTTTTTAGCTGGTTCTCGTCATTGAGCCAACTGATAACTGTCGAGCGATCAATGTTAAACTTCTTGCTCATTACTTTTTCTACACTTTTTTGGCGTGCTAAATGACGTCCAGTCTTGATCTTATTAAGTAAGGCTTGTGTTTTTTACTTTACTTGTAGGTCATCTCCGTATTCCTTTCAATTTTTCTAAAATGTGATTCATTGCTTTATCGCATCAAAAAAAATAGAAAGCTACCAAAAAACTGTACCAAAAGGCTTTTTAGGGGTACGGGTTTATTAGAGGCGGTGGGTCTAATAGAGGATGTGGGCCAATCACAGAGAATAAGGTAACCGAAAATTACGGAATTAGAAAAGTGGGCGTAGGCCACTTTTAGGGAAGCTGAAAATTCGGATAGGCGGTTGTATTTTATAGGCCACAACCATGCGCAGGTTCCACCCACGTAATGGCACGCTATTAATTTTGGATTGTGTGGCCAATGTCTATTGGTAATTTGACTTTTTAGCATCAGATTCAGAATAGCAACCCTAATAACACCTAGACATTGTCCAAACAAACCAAAATAAATAGCAGACCACCAGGGGTCTATTGCAACAGATGAGAGTTGAGAGTAGATAGTTAATAGTTGATAGTTAAAGTGTTGCAACAGTTGAGAGTTCTTCACTCTCAGCTATCAACTATCAAGTTTTGCAACACTATCACATTTTGTTACTATTATGATCTCTCCGCCCACTTCAGTTGACACATTCAAAAAATTCAATTTTTTACGTTTTTCATGTTTCTAAACCTGCTTTCTGAACTAATTCGGGCATGCTGAAGATGATTTGATAGTGGTAAAACGCCGTTTTGTCAGGTCTTTTTTAAGTTTTGGTAAAATCGAGTTTTGGCAAGATCAATTATATCCCGATGCTAAAAAATACCATACAAAACCTTATTTTACTATTATCAAACCATCTTCAGCATGCCTGAATCAGTCCAGAAAACAGGTTTTGGAACATGAAAAACGTGAAAATTTTTTTGATCCAAGTGGACAACCACTTGGTTTTGGTGGTCCAGCTGACCAGGTGGTACCTACCTACCCGGAATATTGGAACTTAGAACTAAAGTTGGATCACAGAAAAACATTTTAAATTTGAAAAGTTCTGTACAAGATAAAAATATTACTACCCGGGTACTAACCACTACACTACCTGAGTTCCCCAACCTAGTACGAATACCTGTGTACAACAAAACCAAGTGGTCGACCACTTGGAGCAAAAAAAATTTCATTTTTTCGGGTTCCAAGACCCATTTTCTGAACTGATTCGGGCATGCTGAAGATGGTTTGACGGTGGTAAAACGCCGTTTTGTCGGGTATTTTTGAGTTATTGCTAACGATAGATTTTGATAAATCTGATAAATTTTGATAAATCAATCGTTAGCAATAACTCAAAAAATACCCGACAAAACGGCGTTTTACCACCGTCAAACCATCTTCAGCATGCCCGAATCAGTTCAGAAAATGGGTTTTGGAACCCGAAAAAATGAAAATTTTTTTTTGCTCCAAGTGGTCGACCACTTGATTTTGGTGGTCCAGCTAGCCAGGTGGTACCTACCCGGAATATTGGAATTTCGGTGCGTGAAATCGGAGTTTCGGTCTCATTTAACCCAATTCTCTACACGGTTCCACATATGATAGCATTTTTATTTTTGAAATTTTTTATTTTTACTTTAAAGGCGATCCAGCTGATCAACCTGACCAAAAGGTACCCATTTCGGGTTTTGGGGTCTGGGTAGGTGAAATTGAAATTTCAGTCTTATCAAACCTTATTCACGCCACGATTTTACATTTGATAGCATGCTTTGTTTTTCAAAATATCGAAAAATATTTTTCAGGTCCTCCAGGTGGATATCCACCTGACCAAGTGGCACCTACCCAGGTTTCGGGTTTTCGTGTCGAAAATCGGAATTTCGGTCTTGACAAACCCAATTCCCCACACCATTTTGCATATGATAGCATAGTTTATTTTCATTTTTATGAACATTTTATTTTTCAGGCCATCCAGGTGGATGTACCTGACCAAGTGATACCCACCCAGGTTTTGGGCTTTTGGTGTGGAAAGTCGAGATTTTGGTCTTAACAAACCCATTTCCCTACACCATTTTGCATATGATGGCATAGTTTATTTTCATTTTTATGAAAATTTTAAATTTCACTATCAACTATCAAAAAAAACGGTGGGTGACCAACTTCACCCACCGTTTTTTCTGATAATTATCAACTATCAACTCTCAACTATCAAGTACCAAAATTTCACTCTCAACTGTTGCAACACGATCACTATCAACTCTCAGCTATCAACTCTCAACTATCAACTCTCATCTGTTGCAATAGGCCCCAGGTGGAATCGAACTTGAGGACCTGCATATCAACCCAAAATTTTGTTTTGCAAATCTGTTTTTCGGGTTTTCCTTATTTCCACGAGATTTACCAATTTAACATTTTCTATTTTGGTTAAACAACCGAAATCTATAAATCGACTTAAAATGTTTTTGATTTTCGGAAATAAGAAAAATAGCTTATTATATGAAATGGGATACACTATAAAAGTGACGGAAGGTGTAAATTTAGAAATTTTTATTGTTTAAAAACATAAAAACAATTTTGATAAAAAATATTATTTGTGGAAATTTTCGAAAAAATACATTATAAAATGTTTAAAATTATAATTTTTTTTAAAGAAAAACTTTAATAAAATTGTTTTCAGATTCTATGGTGGACAGTTTTAGTAGTTTCGGCTATTTCCATCCCTATTCTAGGACATGCTTTGTATGTCATGCTCAAGAAGTACAAAAAATCCAACTATTTCCACTTTCTAATCACCATGATAGTGCTGGACTTGCTCATGTTGCTGTCCATACTCTTTAATTTAATGTCCGACTATGCTTTTGCTGCTCTTAAAGGTTTTTATCTCATCAATAATTATTTTTTTCACAAAGGGTTTGGTTTTAAGGAAGCATAATGTGCAAAATAACAGCCTTTATCACCAATGTGACTTCCTGCTACAGCAACTGGCTGTGGGTTTGTTTGTTTGCCCAGCGGTTCGTGGCCATTTTCTTCCCGATGCACAGGTGGCAGGGCAAGTCGGATGATGAGGGAGGCACTCTGTTCCGCATACTTGACGACACACCCAAATTAATTCTCATAACTGGGGTTATGGCTGCAGCTACTCAGGTTAGTTAATAAATTATGCTTTTTATAAAAATTTTAGACAACCTAATATGAAGTTTTAAATATAAAATTTTTACACTTCAAACACGCACAAAGAAAACAACTGTATAATCAGATTTATTTCAGATGTGGGCGCCATTCCTCATGAAAGAGGTGCTAATAATAGGCCAAAGTGGCTCTATAGAAGGGGCCTATTGTGGACCTGATTCCACATTGGTCAACAAAGACCTGTTTAAGTGGATCGCCGCTGTGGAGTCTGTCTGGACCTATGCTATGCCTTTCCTAATTACTGTGCTCACTGACCTGGCTGTTTTGGTCTACCCTTTAAACAGTTCCAAACGGTAGGCAATTTTTAAATCAACTTTAAGATAGACCTATAAAAGCTAGCTTTAGGTTCACAACAATATCGAGCGAAGATGTGTGGAGCAAAAAGAAGTGCCACACTCCAGCCGGGGCCGGCACTCCAGTCAGTAATAGACGCAGCTCTATATTGTCCCCTTCCACAGCAACTCTGACCTCAAATTCCACCCCTCATTCCCTTAAGATCCAGTCAGAGGACAGTATTCGACAGTGTCACAAAAGGAGACAAAGAGCTATTAGGAGGTGCTTGATGTTAGCTACCATGCAATTGCTGCTAAATTTGCCTAATTATGTGCTACAATTGGTGAGAATTTTAGCACTAGAAAGTAATAAACTTTTCTGTGGATGTGCCAAATGTGATGCGTCAGTTGAGTTCCGAAAATTGCGCAGACTCCGATTATACCGGTCATTTTGCAATTGATAATAGCTTCGCCAATAATATCCGAGGCTCTCTATATAGTGCGCATCTATTTTCCGAAACAATGCGCACTGGCAAAGCTTCAATTGCAAAAACTACCGGTAAAATCAGAATCTGTGCAATTTTCGGGACTAAACTGAAAAATCAAATTTGGCAAAATATTTCGAAAATTCGGTCACCCAATCGGACCCTGGCGGGTCGAACTAAAACACTATATCAATTGGCGACTATAGCTCTTTTAGGGTAAAAAAACGAGTAGCGCCACAATTTGCACTTCTTGTGGTGCTATTAATCTGGCTCTACTTGGATATACCCACCCAAAATCAACTTTTCTTTATAAAAAATTAATGGGAGGGTACATCTCTTGTCCGTATCTGGTCCTGCATGGAAGTCGTTTTAATTCAAACACATTTTTAGGTCGCTGGTTTATATCCCTCTGCCCGCATGTTTTATTTTTTTCACATTTTTTGGTGATTGAGTTAAACACCATGTATTCTTAGGCTACAAGATTGATTTTTTGTCATTAACAGAATTATTTTTTCGATTCAATGCATATCACAGGACTTCCTAACGTCTTTTATTTAAAGACTTAGCCTTTATTTGGGACCTCAAATCTTTAGAAATTTTGAGACCTCACCTTAAAATCTTTATTTTTGGCACTCAAAAACCAACAAGCACTAGATAAAATGGCACTTTTTGACCAAATGTCGTTTACTTTGAAACGGCATTTTTGATCATGAGTCTTGCTCGGAGTCATGTCTAAGGTAAGTGATTAAGCATTAAATAAATAATTCTTACCTAGGTTTGGGCTCTAACTTAGCTCAAGTAGTCCTGCATCTTTGCGCTTAAGTCTTTGTTGTGCTACCAAAAGCCTTAGGATAATCTCGATACCAAACTCGGAAAAAATGTTAAAAAATAAAGTGTGTGGCCAGAGGGAATTGAACCAGCAACCTTGAAATCTGTTTGAGTTTGAATTGAAAATATTTCCATGCGAGACCAGATACGGACAAGATATGTACCCTCCCTTTAATAATTACCACATAAAGGCCCAAAATTACATCGAAAGCTCAAAAACGCATTATTTTTGGAAAATCAAAAATTGAGTTTAGAAACTTTTTTAAATAAAGTTGATATTGGGTGGGTGTGTATATAAATAGCATCCTAAATCTTGTTCTTTATTAAGATTTGACGTGAAAACCCTATTTTTAGCATCAAAAGAGCAATAAGCACTTGAAAAATGGCAAATTTTCATTAAAATGACCTAAAATGCATTTTTTCAGTAAATTTACTTATTTTCAAAATTTTTAGTTCCGGGCTTTCTTCTAAAAGTATTTATTTTGTGATGTAAATTAACTATGAATGAATTTTGAAACCCTTATGCAATAAATGCTTTAGGTGGACGAATTTTCCAACCTGCGCTTGACCAGCCAAAAATTTGTAGTGTTCTACTTGTATGCAGATGCCCTTTTCTACCTGCTCTACTTGTCCCAATATCCCATGCTAGCTGTGTACATTCAGTGGCTGCACTCCAACTACACCAAAACCAGCGGAATTGCTATTCACTCCACTAGTAACATGGCCTTAGCCGGTCAAACAAGGCCTCAAAACATGGGTTTCTCCTCCTTTTCTCACCCTGCTACCAAACACAACTCTGTGGACTACAGTCCTATAGCTAGGAAGGTGATGGCAGCATCCCCATCTATGGTCACCTCCATTCCAAGCAAAGGATGCAGCACTACGGTCCAGACCAAGCTAGTCACTGGAAACAATTTCAGACGCTCCACTAAAAGACACTCAACGGGTTGTGTGGTGCTCCAATTATAGAAACTTGTGAATATGTATTTTTACAAATCATTTCTAAACGAGTACTAGTTATTTATAGGTTGTACAATGAAGGCTTTAGTAAAAAATGATCTCTTTGTAATAAAAGCCTTCTCTCTATATCGCTGAAATTTTTTAAAATTTAAAACGTTCATTAATTAATTAATACATTTACCGTATTTCCTATAATAAAAGACCCGGGTCTTATATTTTCGACCCACTAAAAATTAAAAAATTGTCTACAGTGAACTTAACTCTGAAATCTCAGCCAAAATATTAGGGGGGGGGTCTTTTATCAGAGGAAATACGGTAATTTGTCACAGTTAACTTCTTGATTTTTAAAAGGCAAACAAAATTTTTTTTGTCTCGTTATACTTTTCGAAAAAAAAACAACTTTAGTTGTTTATCGGCTTTCGGAAGTAAAAAAGTGTGGTTTTCTACCTTTTTCCATTTTTTCAAAAAGCGCCAAAAAATAGTGTTTGTAGAGATGCAAACATATGGTATAAGAAAAATATAGAAGTACACAGCTCTAATAAAAATGCTGCCATTTAAAATCAGCGAAGATTTAGACTATTCTATCTGTATTATAATTTATTTTTGTGATAAAAAATAAGAGTCACAGTCATACGTAGTCAATAATTTGGGTTCTGGTGCTTTTAAGTGTTGTACATGCACCATTGAATAAGATAGAAAAACAAATTTGCAATATGAAAAATCCGACAAATAATAGAGTAATCGGCCCAGCAACTGAGGAAGGTGTAATTGCTAAATAACACTTTCATTATTTGAATAGATAGTGTGCCACCACGTGGGGTCGAACAGACGCAGTATTGCGGGCCAAATAACAAAACGATTGTCCACTGCGCCACCGATCTTGTACTTTCCAACTAAAATAGCACCCCCTTAAACTTTCTTACCTATCCCATTTGGCAGGCCATTATCTTTCTTTTCATCAAATATCTGACCAAGTTCATACACCCAGGGTTTGCTGTTAAGGCCGAAATATCTAGTGCCAAAGTAAATAGCTTTTTGTCCTGCCAAACCAGCATAGAAAAGCTTTAATAAAAAGTGTTGTTATTTTTGGAAGTTTTAGACTAATAATAAACCAACACTTGCTATATAAGCCGCATATAGTGGGTAAGTTCGGCCAGGATTGGACCAAAAAGTTACCAAATATATAGCCATGCAAACTACAGCTGCGACAATATAAATATATCCTTGTTTTCCATAAACGTTACGCTCTGGATCCACCAGCCAAATAGCAAGCATTATGAGAATAATAGACAACAAAATCTCGAATATAGCAGTGATTCTGACCCATTTCTGTGGAATTTGATTTAGTTTAGACCAGTTATTTTAAGGCAATTACCATCAGTGAACAGTTTCCACGGCGGTTTCTTGTTTTGTGATCGTCCATATTTTGATTTGAACCACAATATTTTACGACAGTTTTGCGGATGGTTCGGCAATTAGACAGCTATTATTTTGAATCAAAGCTCCGGTTCTGAGATGTATTTTTTTGAAAGATTGGTATCTTTCTGGAAGCCCAAGCCTTTTTTTACAATTTTGTGTCAAACTCTTTTTTTTTGCTCCAGAATGACAACAAACATGGGACAAAATGACCTTTTTCAAAAATAGTCAAAATGTATTTTTTCTGAAAAAGCCCTACTTTAAGTGTATAATAAGGTACTTCTTTAGTTACGCCACCCAAACTCGGATTGGCCCTGTTAAAAAAACGGGTCCATTTTTTGCCTTTGCTGCTCCCTGTTGTTTTTTTTGTAATATTTTAGGCTTTAAGCTTGAGCAATTGTAGGCCAGCTATGTTAGGACGGACTCAAACATTTTTTTCTTACACCTAGGAACATGTTTGAGCCCGTCCTAACATACACTGGTCTAACCTTGCCTAAGCCTAATGCCTAAAAAATTACAAACAATCAACTGGGGAACCAAAGCAAAAAAGCGGCTGGATTTTCTTCAGAAGTGCCCTCGTATTTTTTGAAAAATTACCCAAAATTACCTTCAAAATTCATTTTGCCGCTCAAGTTGAGCGGCTCAACACGATAAAAGAAATATCTCTAAACAGTTTCTGAATAAAAATTTTGAATTTTGCCAAAAATCTTGACTCGCACCCAGATAATTATTTAAGGGTCATTTTCGGGTGGTTTATCACATTTTTCTTGTTAAACCTGTGCAAAAAGACTCTCTAAATGCATTTTCGATCAAGAGTCTTGCTTGGAATAATTTCGCAGTGATTGAAGTTACCTTAATCAAAAATTAAAATTTCAATTTTCATCTACGGTAATGGTCCTTTAAATGCTGTATTTCATAAAAAAAATACAATTAAATAAATAAGATGTTGTAAGTTAGTTACAAAAGTAAGGAATACTTGTAGAATGCCGAAATGAAAAACAGCAATCCATTCTTTTCAGTTATTTTTGTCTAAAAATAAGGGAAACAACAACAAGAAAGGGAAGTAAATTTGACAAAAATGGGGTTGAATTTACTTGTTTTTGAGAGAAATAAAAGGTCATCTTTGAAATTCTAGTTTTACTCTAAAAATTACAAAGACAATCAAATTTAAAGTTTTGGAGAATTTACTTAAAGGACCATACTTGTTGATGACAATGAGATATTGGCAAATTCAAATGCGCGCGGCGCATGTTTTTTTATTCCGAAATTACTTTTTCGAATCATTTATTATGTATCAACATAAATCATCAAAAATAGCAGGGCAGACAAAGGAATCGAACCTAAAATCGACAGTCACCACACAACACCACTATACCACTGAGCTACCTAGGGTTGGGTCACGTTTCGTACCACGACATCCAATATCGCAGCTTTCATGGGGTCCGAAAGGTATTTTTTTTAAATATTTTAGTCAAAATTGTTTTTAACGTTTTTAAACCATTTTACTTCAAAATTTTTGTCTATTTTATGGAAAAATAAATGTACCAAAAGTTCCCGATGGATTTTCAAACCCTTATCTTTCATAAATGTTGTGATCATATCACTTTCTTCAATACTATTTTAAAGCCCTGCCTCTCCTTTTTCAAATGGTATATTAAGCTTAGCTTTATTATCTTAGATAAGTCTCCATTTAGCACCAATCTCATCTTAGAAATTGACAAGCGTATTCGTTACTTTAACCGATAGAATTTTAAATAAAAGTTTAAAAGGTTACAATAAATTTTTAGCATCATATTGTAGCGCAGCTCTAGCGCTACAAAACCTATGTTACAAAATATTTTTTAAAAATCTTAATGTTGAGATATGACTTTTCGGAAAAATCAATTTTTGAAAAAATGACTAAAATACAAGTTTTCCTAATTTTTTGGATTTTAGTCATTTTTTCATGAAATCGATTTTTTCCAAAATCCAGAAGTTCAAGAAAAGGGTTTAAAAGCATTAAAAACAATTTTGACTAAAATAGCATTAAAAAAAATACCTTTCGGACCCCATAAAAGCTGCGATATTAAATGTCGTAGTACGAAATGTTGCGATATGAAATGTTGCGGTACGAAATGTGACCCAACCCTACATAGGCCACTTATATAAACCATGGTTTTTTTATTTTAATGTACCAACAACACATAATTCAAAAAGTATTTTTGGAGTAAAAAAAAATTAAGGATATTAATATTAAGGATATTAATTAGATATTAAGGATATTAATTAAGGATCAAAAAAACGAGACTACCAAGCGCAAACAAAAACAAAAGCCAATGAAAATTTGAGCCAAAGCAAGAGCCAAACAAAAATAAGCGGAAATTTAAATTTTTATCCCAGTTTTTACCGTCCCGGTTTATACTGGACACCCACTAGGCCACCGATTCTATTGAACGAAGGAAGTAATTGTTATTACTTATTCCCCGCAGGGTGCTCAACTAAAATTTATTTTAAAATAATTCTCGTTTGAATTGATCTGGTACCCGCCTTTCAAAATATTTCCATCGACGGCGAACATTCTCCTTTAAATCATTCTTATGGGTGTTACTTAAACGCGTACCAAATAAATGCCCGCCAATCCAAGTTTTTTTTCCAATTACTGAACTTGCCTTGCAGACAAACATTTACGATGTGATCTTTGCCAAAATTTTGTGAAACGACATTTGCGGAATTCATAAACATCGTAATATTTCAAAAATATGTTTTTGAAATATTTTTTTGAAACAAAGCAACACCAAAAGAAAATTTCCGAATTTTTGAAAACCAGGTGTTTTTATGTCTACCTGGTGGTCGAGAATCACGGTTTTACGGGTGGTTGCCCTTGGGGAAATTAAATTCTGGGCTAAGAACTAGGAGAGACTTCTTTACTCTAGCCAAACCATGATATCATGGTTTTTTTTTCAGCAAAAAAGAAGAAAAAAATCCAGAAGCTGCATTTCTTGATTTTTCAAAACTTTTAAGTTGCCCTAAAAAACTGCGTATAATAAATTGTGCTTATTAGCCATTTTCTTCCAAAAACAATAGTATTGTCTCCAGAATTGTAATGCATTCCACCTCTTCTGCCATTCCAATGAAATAATTAACTAAGTGGCAGTGCAAAAGGCTCCATTCAATCGGGTCGGATTGAATTACAACTAAATTTTTTGGCTAGCTGTAGTCTTCTTCTTGTTGTCGGCTTTCCAATCAACCAGCAGAATAAATGTCATCTGTGTGCATAATAGCTTGCATGAAAATAAAGAATTTGGATGCACTCGCACGTCTAAGCAAATATTTTGGAGTCAGTGACTGGCGTGTGGGCGCTCTTTGGAAAAGTGCAGTTAGCCCTAGGCTGCTACCAAAGCACTTGTGCTCTGAAACTTGTGTTTGCCAAAGATTTCCGGCCAATAAATTGATAGCTTAAGGTGGGCTATAGATAAAAAAATGACGAAGACAAATGTTGACTCGGTTGTTGTTTTTTAAATGAGTCCAGATCATATTTTCACAAGGTCAAAAAAGATTTAAAAAAAAAGGAAAAAAACTTTAAAAAAAGGATTTTATATTTTTATTACTCTCTGCGATTTTGACTTCTTATTAATAATAAAATCTTTTGTTATTTTTTTCATTTAGAACTTAATGCTAGTCGGCGGAAATTATCTTAACCCAGGGCTCCCAGACGTCCTTATTTATAAGATTTGTCATTTTTCAAAATTCCAAATCTTATTTTATTTTGTAATTTTCAGTCAAAATCTTATTTATTAAGCAGCAAAAGAGCGAAAAGCACTGGATTAAATAGCAAATTTTGGGAAAATACCCTGAAATGTCCGTTGAAAAAAGGTGTCTTATCCCCTTATTTTCAAACGCTTAATTTAAACATCAACAGCTTTTTCTCACTTGAAAAATTGCATGATTTTGCAACAGCCTTTCAAATTTTTTTTTAAGAGATTCACCGATCACCTTAGTGGACTTATCCATCACCATGCATCACCACCAGTGCTGGGTATTTCAAGAATTTCGCTCCAGATCTTGCTCTTTTTCTCCTAGCTTGAAATTTTTTGTTCCTTCTCCTGCTCTTAGCTCTTATATTCATAATTTTCGCTGTTGGCTCCTGTGATTTTCGCTCTTGGCTCACGCGCAAATGGATAGCCTTCAAGACAAAGTTTGCTTAAATTTCTGGCTAATTGCTCGAATAGTCTAACAATGTGTTGAAAATAACATGACAAAATAATTTCTTTGCTCGGAGAGAATTTTTGTAGAGCGCTCCCAGACAAAAAAACTCTTGGCTCGGAGCAGAGAATCTCGGAGCCAAGAGCAGAGAATTGCGCAACACTGATCATCACCCAGCTTAGACTCTAAACTGCAACTGTTGAGAAGTTGTGAGTGCAAAGATGTATTCAAAAGTGTTTTGGAAGAGTTTCAAGTGTTTTTCTATGAATTTTCGTACAGCCTTTATGGTATTCTAAGAAGGCTGAAGATTTTTTTAGAGAAAATACTGTAACAGTAGCTTGCGCTCGTAAAATCAGATTGTATTAGGTTGTGTCAAACCAATATAATTTCTAAATTGATCGAGAGTGAAGTATTAATATGAGGATTTAATTATTCCGTGTTGTTTGTCACAAGGGAAAGTTTAAAGCCATTCAGTGTTCAAACAAGCAATAAAGCTTATTTCATAAACCGCCAAAATATAACAGGGAGTACCAATTCAACATTCCGCGTATTTTCGACACAACCTAATACCATTTTCTCTAGCCACATTCCAATTTCAGATTTACAAGTTTCCCCGAAAATATGTCATGTCTTACATCCATCTAAAGCTTAAAGAACTACTTAGTCCAGACATTAAAAATTATTGATAAAAATTAAAATAATTTCTTATTTTAGTCCTCGAAAACTTAATTTCTGCATTTAGCTTTGGAGCACCTGGTTTACTATGAAATGTTAGAATACATCTACAATGGATATTGATTTTTTTGGTGCAAATCAAATCTTTTTTAGTGCAATTATTTTTTAAGATTTTGTTTTTGCGTTTTTCTATCAACTTTTTAACCTTTTTCAACAAGTAATAACACCATCAGGTAGCCCTGCGGTTCTAGTTTTTAACGAGATATCATTCGCTGCAATATCTTTGTAAAATGTGGCGTAAAAAAGTAAAAGTATGAACCAAATTATTTTTACTGACTTCTTTTATACTTTTACCTTTATGTGATATATTTTGCAGAGATTTTTTGGTAAATAATAGCTTAACAGAAACTAGAATCGCGGGGCTACCTGATGATGTAATCATTTTTTGAAAAAAAATAAAAATTTTTATAAAAAAAACGCAAAATCAAAATTTAAAAGCAAATTTGCACCAAAAAGGAAATCATTTTGCACCAAAAAAATCAATATTTATCTACAATTGTTTATTCCACCTAAAAACATTGGATCATTTTTAAGAGGCTGTAAAAAATAAAAGCACTTTTATTAAATGTCACAACTTGTAGTTACTTTATTCCATGTGCTTGCACATAAAAGTTGTTTTTGTGCCAACTGCGAGTGTGTGTGTAATAAGTGTCTTTGTTATTTAAAACAAAGGAAATAATAGTAAATTGGGAGGATATGCGTGTGTTTTGGTTTACATGCAGGATTCCAGACATTTCTAAACTTAATTTTGTTTTCTTCTTTTTCGGGTCAAAAATCACTTATTATGTAACTTTAATCAACGCAAGTGCTTTTTTCAGTCAATTATATAGCAGTGTTGTGGCAGTGTGTCTAATTGTGTTATTAAGCTTTTCTTTTCTAATGTATAGTTTAAAAAGCGTTCAGGATGCAGAATATAATTTGATTGACAGTATATTTAAAAAAATTTCGATTTATTTTTCAAATACTGAGATACTGAAACTACGGGTTTTTTTAATAAAAATAAATAAACGAAAACTACAAAAGCCAGAATTTATCAATGCGAAAACTTATACGAAACTAGTTGACAAAAAATTTGTCGATTAAGAAATTTTTTGTCATTTGTAATTTCAATGGGCGTTTCCCGCCGACCAGGAGATCGTTTTATTATTTTCCGCCGCCTCTATTTATATGCCATAGCTAATACATTAGAGCTGATATGTCTTGCTAATCACTTTGAACTCTAGTTGAATTAAGAAGGATAGATAAAAAATAGGTAAAAAAATCTAGTCCGCTTTTCTGACTCCATCTGATTCTTATAGGGAGTTAATTCGAAATACTAAATTACTGAAAATTGCTAAAAGACAGGCTATGATTACAGCCTTTACGGTAGTAAAAAAACATTTTCGGACTATTTCAATGGTTATAAAATATTGCAGTTTTCGATTATATAGATTCTATTTTTATGCTGTACACGATGCTGCCCGTTCACTAAGAGCAACTGGGCGTTTGACCCTCTTTACAGCCACTTTCGAACAGTATGGTGTGAAGAGTGATTTAGACACAGAGCTGGCAATGTTAAAGCTCTGACACCGGATTAGAGTTCAGTATGGCCGATTTTCTTGTGATTTTACCGAAAATTTCAATGTTTGAATATTTATTGTCTTGAGTGGAATTCAAAATTCGACCTTAACTTGAAAATTTAAAGATCGGTGCACAAGAAAATTGGACGTGCCGAACGCGAATCAGGTGTCGGAGTGTTAAGATTGCCTGTTTTATAACCAAATCAGCTTTAAGTCTTGCTCATTAAAATGGCTGTTTTGAGGGTCAAAAAGTCCAGTTGCGCCAAATTAACGGCACAATCGCTCAGCATTAAAAATAGGGTCTGTTTCATCAAAGACTAATTGTGCGAACGCAAGGGTTTTGAAGGCTAAACTTTATATTTTTAAATATCAAGTTCTAAATTATTATATCAGAAGCTCAAAAAACATTTCGAAAACAATAACAAGCAAGTTCCACCATCAAATTTTAGCTATTCTATGCCTGACGACTTACAGAATACACTGTTAATTGTGGATAGATTCATCATGTAATGCCACTTTCTTTTTAATCTGGATGAAGAAAAAAATTTCAATCACCTACTGACCAATAATTATATTCTTGAATTTTCATGGATTTAGTCGCCTATTTAATACGTAAACAATTAATAAAGTAAATAAGTTCTGAGATTTCAAAAACGTTGCTTTTAAAAATCCAGGAACTTGTTTGTTTACGGTCTGACCTTCCATTCAATTAAATTAGAACTTATTCTTATTTTTTGAAATAAAAAGCCATGTTGCGTAAGTTAAGATGAGAATGCCAGAGCACTTCCTTAAAAACAACAACCAATCAAATGAAGGCAAAAAAAAGGCGGATCTTTTAGAAAAACAAACTGAGACTGTGGTGGTCCAGCCCATCCAAACACATCATCATTGGGCGTCTTGGAGATTGGTAGTCAGATTGGCTGGAAGGTCTAGGATGTCCAATTATTCCTCCTTATTTCCTTGTCCAAAGGGTCGTGAGGGGGCGGTTGTCACTATTTTCGTCATTTGTTTAATTCTTAATATATTTCAAAGGTATATACATACATATTTGCACGGTTAAAATATTATTTTACTTACTTTTGTCTGCAAATTTGTTTCATTTTTTACAATTTGTTCAGCTCTTACATATTTTTTTATATGATTTAAAAAATTTACAAAAAAAATTAGATGGCTTAACAAATTATGTGAAATTTTAACCCTATTTTAAAGATGATGACTATTTTTATTGTCTTAAGTCATTTGTTGTTTTTCGGTTTGTGCTTAGGTGATGGGTAGGTTAGGACGAACTTAAACCCCCCCCCCTTGCTCCTAAAATATCTTTGGAGACGGTCAAAACCATTTAACATGTTCTTCTTTCACAGTGAGCTTTCCCCCTCAAGTTCCACGCCGAGCCAGAGCCTTCTCCCCACTCACTTGAACAAAGCCTTCAGTCAAATCAGCTTGAGGGAACAAGGCATTTTTTGATAATTTTCCACCGCACTATTTTTTTACCTAAAGTCTCAAAAAACATATTTTAATCATGTTTATACAAAGAAGTTATTGATATAAAAAATTTTAAAAATCGCCCCGTTTCCCAATCTGATTTGACTGGGGGATGTCAAAGTTCAATTTAGCCCGATGGAACAGTACCATTTTTTACTTTTTGTAGTTCAGAAAACATTTTCGAGTCCGTCCTAACCTACTGGGGCCCATCCTGCGACTTAACACAAGCCACAAAATCAACAGCGGAGAGGGCAAGCAAAAAGATGAAATGTTTTATGGAATGTTAAAAGTAACCTTTTACCATTTTTCGAATTTAATTTTAACCGTTGCTGTGATTAATGATTCCGGCAAATTGTAAACTCTTTCATTATAGGTATGGCAAGTTTGATCTATCCATCTGTACCAAAAATATTTCTATTTACAATGTGTTATCTAATATTAAAATGGTCTTAAGTGTTCTGCTTATGACCAGACTTAAAATGATGTTGTATGCTTTGGAAAAGCAACCCCTTAATAAATTATTTAACACTAATAGTATTTATAAATCAGAGTTTAGCCACTAAGTGAGCACACTGTTCTTTGCTTGAATTTACGGTCTGTGGAATAAATGTGCAGAAAAGTGTCTTACTAATAACTCTTAATTTTATTCATTTCAAATCATCGGAGAACTATTTTAGAAATCAAATTTCTTGAATCTGTTTACTTTAAACAAATCTGTAATTTTTCTGAGCTTCATCATACCAAAAAAGCATAACTAAATAATAAAAAAGGAATTTTCGACAGTACAAATAAAGCAGAAACAAATTAAATAGTCAGTTGATGCTGCAAGTGCAAAGCTGCAACTTCAAGGTTCCTGTTGTTTTGCTGCATAAATAACAGGTTGTTTTGAAGATTTAGTACTTTTAAAAGCTGCATTAAGACCACCTGAAAGACCCATCTCGTTTTGCAAAAAAAAGTAGCTCACAAAACCCTATTTAAGCTGTCAGTCTAATTTCTAAAAACGGTCTTTACATTATTAATCGATAGTATACTCCCTCATCCTTCCCCAAAGCTAGGGGTGGAGTTGGTCTTGGAATATATTCCAGCAGCGCCCTAGTTGGCCCTAGTTAAGAATGGGTACCGATTTGTTGCCTGGGCCGCCCCTGTTGTTTTTTCTAAAAAAAATTATGTTCTGTATTTTTCAGTTTTTCTTGTATTCTATAATATTTTAAGTTTTTCACTATGTAGTTTTATGGTCGAAGCCATCAATTTCTCAAATTTCATTCATCAAATTTCTGTAAATGCAGAAAAATAGGGTCATGAAAAGTTTTCAGTCACACAAATTTCCATTTTGTCTGTCGGAATCTAGAGTAATTCGACCCTGGCAAGAAATATTATAAAGACTTTTTTTAAACCAAAGTGTCGGCTTAAGTAAGTTCCTTGTCCAAGCTTTAAAAAAGCCGCTCTTCACGCTTGTTCAACTTCATTAATTTGCCTTTTTACAAAAAGATTTCCGAGAAAAGCATTGAAAGTGGGCAACTAAATCGTTTTTAAGCTTAAAAACACACTTTTTATAGTACATTTGTGCTCCTTCCGGTATGTGATAACCTACTCTTTTGATAATTGGTTATTTGTGTGAAAATGTTGTTTTAATCTCTGATAATTTGTTTTGCGCTTGCAGCTATTTTTGCTAAAAAAATATGCAGTATTATCTGTTGACTTCATTTCTTAGAATAGTTTTTTTTTACAATTTATGCATGACGGTTTATGAAAAATGCTTTTATTAAGCTTGGGCATGAATATGTGGGTACAGTCAACCACTTTCCTCTGCCATAATGGCAAGTAAAATTACGTGTTTTCGGTTGGTTTGAAGAATTTGAAATTGTGGACTTGTTTCAAATTTCAAATATATGTTTCACACCTAGCAGAAGTAAATTTGTATTCGCAAAAAAAACAGTCAAAACACACGGCTCCGATCCCTGATCCCAAATCCCCCAAGTTGACTGCAGTTATAATTTTCGTGGAAATTGCTGAGTTAGACAGCTATAAATTTAAGATACTGTCTGTTTAAAAAATATATTTTTAGTGAAAACTAGATTTTTAATTTATTGGTTAGCAAAGTTTTATTAAATGTTTTAATGCTGAAATAAAAAAAGTTGCTCGCGTCAAAGTCATCGTTTACAAATTGGGTTCGATCTTTGTTGCTCCATTGTTTTAAGGAGAAATGTTTGAGTTTTACTCTTTGCTTGTTGATATAAGTGCATTTCCTTGAGTCCTGCCCACCACAACCCCACAATTTACATATTAAACTACAGCCTTGGCTATTTTAATCACACACAAAGTAGCTGTTTTAGGGCCCTCGCCAACATCCTGTTGTTGTTGTTGATTGCAACAAGCACACTAATTTATTTATTTTATTTTTAAATTTTTAAGCTTTACTGCTACAAATCTAAATTTTCTAAAATGATTTATTGGCCAGAATGCACAGTCCACAGTCTGTTATGTTATTGTTGACAGTTTTGGTCGGTTGCAGCACAGCATTTGTTAGTTCAGAGATCAGGCTGCTGGAAGACCAAGGTAAGCATTTTTAATTTTTGGAGTTAAATGTGATTTAAATTTTTAAGATCTTGCCAAAGACAGCCTAGCTACTGGAACTACTTCACTACTTCCGACAACAACGATGGATTGATGAAGAGAAGTCAGCAGCCTTATGCGGCTAATACTCCTTTGATTCGATTTGGCAAGAGGTCACCGCCCGCTCAGTTCGGAGGCATGTCCAGACAGGCTAGAACGGTATTTATTTAGATATTTATATAGCGTTTTAAAGCAAAGTTTTCAATGACTGTGCTAATTATTCAACACAAAACATTTGGCTGAATTTTGGTGAACACCGCCTCCACCCACTCAAATTCCATGTACATCTCCCCAGTTCACCTTGTTCCCTCAAGCTGATTTTTTCAAAACTTTTTGGAATTTTTTTAAACTATTAGAAAACGGCTAAAATTGATTTACGCCTCAAAAACTGATTTACGCCCTCAAAAATACTGGTTTACGCCCTCAAATCTATATATTGCCATTTTTGTCAAATTTTTGTTGCCACTTTTTCAATATTTTTACACAGCATGTAGCCCTGAATCTTGGCTTTCTAACAAGCTATTGACTGATTTTCTGAGATTTCAAAAAGCTGGAGAAAAAGTCTTTGTATGGAGCAAATTTTTCTAAAAATTGGTCTATAAAATTACTTTTTCTCCATCTTTTTGAAATCTCAGAAAATCAGTCAATAGCTTGTTAGAAAGCCAAGATTCAGGGCTACATGCTGGTGTGAAAATATTGAAAAAGTGGCAACAAAATTTGACAAAAAATGGCAATATATAGATTTGAGGGCGTAAACCAGTATTTTGAGGCGTAAATCAGTTTTTTGAGGGCGTAAACTACTTATAGCCTTAGAAAACTGAAAATATAATTCAAAGGGTAGGAATGGTCTTAATTGAACTTACCCCCACCAGTCGATTGAACTTGGTGATTTTTTTCTCATTTTTAAATAACAAAAATTATTATACATAAAAATTATTTAAAAAACTCGAAAATAATTTATTTTACCCTTTTTGTGCAAAAAATTATTGCTTTTGAAAAATGTAAAGAAATTTGTGTCTTGGTCCCCAAGCTGAATAAATGGTGGGGTTCAAGTTCAATCCACTGGTGGGGGTTATGTTCAAGCGCTTCAAAAATGCTTTTGAAAAGATGACCTTGAGGAGCCAAGTCAAACTGAGGTCGGGGAGATAGTGTACACCAAACTTAAGTGTGGGTGTCGGTGGATTCGCGTACACCAAAATTGATCCAAAATTAATTTTTCAGCTAAATCTTGTGTATTTTTGATGATTTTTTTCGAATCATATTTATAAACTATGAAAATTGTTCGGAAAGAGGAATGAGAATCGTACTTTTTAAAAGATTTGTACTCTTTTTTCGGATCCCATTGTTTTATTTTGAAGTTTTACGTCAAAATCTTTTTTTCGCTTCAAAATGGCAATAAGCACTGGATAAAAAAACCTTTTGACGAAAAATGACCGAATTGTACTTTTTTGGCCAAATGTACTTTTTTATAAATTTTGAGTTCGCAACGCTGCCTTAGATCCATATTTTGTGATCATTGGAGATTTTTCTATAAAATTGTGACATTTTAAGCTTTTTTGCGGTGTATTCAAAAAATATTTTAAAAAAAACCAGAAACGACGAAAAACCGGCTACAGCAAAATTTTAGTAAATTGATCGTAAAAACCGAAAGTTAAAAAAACTAAAACTAAAAATAATAATCAATATAAAAACAATAAATTGTTTAACAAAAATAAAAAAAAGTCATCAAAATTTTTAAGCAACAACACATGATGGACCCTATAATTAGATTTGGCAAACGCACACCTAGCACAGCTCCGCTGATTCGCTTGGAAAACGTCTGCCCAATGACCCCAGTGCACCATTGATCCGTTTTGGCAAGAGAGCAGGTGGAAACTTTGCCGGCTCAGCTCCCCACATTCGATTTGGCAAGAGGAGCAAGGAGCCTTTGACATCCAGTGAAGAGATCATGGGCTACTGGGAACCCACCGCTGCCGATTATCTCTACAGCAGGATCAACCGCAACACTCGACTCAATCCAGTGGACTTTGAAGACACTATGTAAGATTTGGCTAAACCCACACAAAGTTGTTAATTTGCTAGCCCAACATTCATTGCTTTGTTTTGTTGTAACTTTATTTCATGCACCACAAATTAACTACTAATATTACTACAAAGAAGAGATTCATAACAAATAAAGCAAGATTTGTAATACTGCTCTTAGTTATACAGAGTATTTTTTCATAAATGGACCAACTAAAAGACGTTTTTTGCAATTTTGGAGAAGACGTTCAGGTTTGCTTGTGCGCCACCGCTCAGCTTGGCGCTCCGCGCTGGCTTGGAGATAAGCGCCGGCGAAAATTTAATGTTGATGGGACTCTGCTGGCAACAGCTAAGCGTCGGCGCTTAACAGGTTTTTCACTTATTCAATAATAGTGTTTAAACGACTCCTAAGTAATTTGTATATGCTTAAAACGATTAAAAAAAGGTGTTTTCTAACATTTTTCACACAAAAAAATAATTTTTGAAAAAAAAAAAATTGACCAAAGCTTGACTTTTCGCCTCGGGGACCAAGGCAAATTACCTTGTATTAAGGTATTCTACCCCGTTTGGTCACTGGAGCTAGGCAAAAAAAGTCTCTCTATGCATTTTTGATTAAGAGTCTTGCTCGAAATTATGTCTAAGGTAAGTGTGTGCGCGCATCTCTAACTCTCAAGCTCCCTGTGCCACCTTCGGGGCGCAGGGGGCTTGGTTGCTTGGGTTGAGATGCGCACACCCACATACCTTATACGCAAATCACTCGAAAGTGACTCTGGATGCATAAAAATGTATGCATACCAGAGTTTCTTTATGTGGTAGGCCCCAGTTAACAAAACTATGTTGCAATTCCATCTTTTGGGTATCCAGGTACCCTTTCAGGTTGGATTACTTTGGGGGACCGAGGCAAAAAAGTCAAATTTTGGCCAGAATTTTTTTCAAAAAATCGTTTTTTATGTGGAAAATGTTAGAAAATAACTTTTTTTTTTTATCGTTTTAAGCATATAAAAATTACTTAGGAGTCGTTTAAATACTATTTTAAAATAAGTGAAAACCGATGAAATTCGGAGTCCACACAGGTTTCCGCATCAGTACCCGACGTGTTAACCCATTTCTGCCCGAATTAAAATCGAAAAATCGAAAGTTTTTTTCGCAATGGGATTGTCATATATAGGGGTGAAATTGTCGGTTTTATTATAAAAATGCGGTCAAAAACTGGTCGTGATGGTTGAAATCTCGAAATGTCGATCATTTTTGAAAATTGGTTTTTTCGCCTTTTCTTAACTACTTTTGAAGTATTTTGACCTGCTTTTCGTGTATAATGCCTGAATAAGTTACTACTCTAAATGTAGCTTATTGTCTTACAAGGGAGGGACCCTGACTGTTACCTGCGGTAATCTCGATAAATTTTTTTATGCGCGTATTCTTGTAGAGCGTGCCCAAGTTCCTTATGAATTCGGCTCCCAGCTCTGAAAGCCGACAAAATTTTTAGGAATGACCCATGGCCCAAGAGTCATTTATGAAAAACCATGATAGGGATATCGAGATGATTTTAGAACTTCGAGTAACCCTCGTACCACATTTTGTGGACCTTCAGTGCTGGGGGGGGGGGTGAGGTTGCAGATTTGTGAGCAACTTGGGCCGGCTCTACAAGAATACGCAGAAAATTGAAGTTTCCCCAGGTCACAGTGAGAGTCTCTACCTTGTCAGCTATCTTTTGAAAAAAAATCCTGACAATTGCTTAAAAAAGATAATCAAAAATAGAATGTCAAGAAAAAGAATTTGAATTTTTTTTCAAATATTTATTCTTTTATTACGAAGAAGACATTTTGAAAAAGCCATTTGAAAAAGCCATGAGAAATGATCTGTGCGTGCAATCCTAAATATAGGACATGATCTTTGCGAACAGTCCTATACATATGTGATCATGTCCAATATTAGCGACTGTGCGCAAAGATCATGATAAAATTCTTGCGACCGTCTTCCACAGTCCGCCGCTGCTTTTCTATTGAGCCACCTGTACTGTTAAGTATCCAATGCGTTTTTCATTACTTATAGCTTGGCGCAAATGCGTATTTCAAAAAAAAGTTCTTTTGAAAATGACGTGGTACCGCCTTTCAACATATCCCGTCAGCGACGGGCATGCTCTTTTGAAATAAGTTGATGCTACTGGTTTACAGGTTTTGAATAAAAATTTACTAAAATATAGCATTTCTTTTTACAGACATAAAGCAGTTGTAGCAGACAAATATTAAAAAAAATTATAATTTCAGCTCTAATGCAAAATTGTAGGAATGTCTTGAAAATTTTCTACAAATATTCTTCTAAATACTCTTTGTTAAGCGATCTTCCAATAACTAGTCGTCGGACTTCTGAAGTGCCTGCCCCGATTTCGTACAGTTTAGCATCTCTGAGAAGTCGACCAGTGGGATAGTCATTTATATAGCCATTACCTCCTAGAAATGAGAAAAGTTCATCTAGAAGGTGGAGTAGTGAGCATACCTAAGACTTGGATAGCATCTAAGCAGACTTGAGTGCTGTTTTCAGCCAGGTAAAGTATCACTCCAGCCGAATCCTGCAAGAAATTTTTTAGCGTAGGCATAAAGCTGGGGAAGTTACTTTGCTTTTGAGAGATCCTACAGAGTTACGAGCAATGGTGTACAAGTATGACCTGCAGGCACTCAACTTGGTGTACATATCAGCTAATTTGCCTTGCATCAGCTTGAAATTAGGCAATTAACAAAGTTTTTAGTGTACCAGATATTCTCTAATAAAATCGCCATTCCGTAATTTGAAATCGTATTTTTGAAAACGACTCCAAGACAAGCTACCCTTAAATTTTTTAGCTTATCTCACCGATTATAATTAAGTAGTAAATTGCTTGATAAAAGTCTGGAAAAGTGGGTCATACAGTCTAGCAGAGGCGTAGCCAGAAATTTCTGACGAGAGGGGAGGCACTAGAACATTTTTAGCTATTTTATCTACTCTTTTTCAAATTTTTGAGGCCATTTTACCTACACCGTTTCAAAAAAATCAGACGGGGCAACAATAAGGAAAAGAATTTGACGGGGAGGGAGGTGCTTGTACCCCCTTGCCCCTCCCCCTCTGGCTACGCCACTGCAGTCGAGGGTCATGAGTAGGTACCGGATTTATATGTTTTTTGCATATTTTTTTCCTAAAATGCTTCGGTCGTCCTCGTCTGAAAAAAAATTTTTACGAGATTCGACAAAGTACAAAGTTTGCGCGGCGTTACAGCTTTAACTTAACACTTCAAAGTGATCGTTTAAAATAAAGATAAGTTCTGTCTTCATTTACCCGTTCCAGATTTTCATATGGCGAAAATGACAAACCTCAATTCTTTTTCAAAGTAATCATTTTTACTTGCAAGCCACTTAATAGCCAATTTTTATATAAACTGTTAAACTACTGATTTTCTAGCATCAAAAGAAAAAACGTATAAAAACTTTTACGCTATTCTGATATACCTCACCTCTCCCCCAAATTAAGGTTTTTTAGGTGAATGGTATATCAAAGTAGGTCCGAGGATTAAGGAGCGCCGAAATTTTAATCATTTCCCAGGATGAGGTATGTATTGTTTGTAAAATCTTAGAATCTGTTTTTTTGGTGATAAAGGCTGTAAAAGTATCTTTTTATCTGTAAAACAACCCAATTAAGCCTATAAAACTTTTTTGAGCGTATAATCTTTAGGGCATATTTTGTCAATTTTTCAGCATATTTCGCTGTTTTTAGGGCATATTTTATGCGCGTATTTCTCATTTTTAAGAGCATATAAATCCGGTCCCTATTCATGGGTCATTCTCTGAGGGTCGTACTCCGACTACCCGACAAGTTACCTGGAAATGAGCGATTTTGTGCCAAAGGCTTCTCTTTGGTGAGCATAGTTAAAGGCAACATCACAAGCTGCCTGCATAAGCCTAAAAATACGGATTTAATATATTAATATATCAAAAATTGACAAACTAAAAATAAAGGTCCATTATTTCACTACAGTCTACGCGCAATAC
Organism: Ditylenchus dipsaci; assembly: GCA_004194705.1. Taxonomy (NCBI): domain Eukaryota; kingdom Metazoa; phylum Nematoda; class Chromadorea; order Rhabditida; family Anguinidae; genus Ditylenchus; species Ditylenchus dipsaci. The sequence goes on along the minus strand of SADC01000142.1, from coordinate 181,233 downwards.
ATCCCGCTTCGAAATAATAGCCTTATACTTCAGAGGGCCACCGATTTTTTCACCAGAATTTTTGAATTATATATAGTTATCAAGTTAATATGGTGATCAAATAGACCATAATCACCTTTATCAACAGAATTTCCATAATTACTCATAAAGTATTCTTATAGGTTATCTAAATCATATGGTCGTTAAAATCAACAAATAAAATTTAAAAAATTATAGTGAAAAAATCAGTGGCCCCCTAAGGTACATAAAGTCCAATAAGCTTTTTTTGACTGATATATGGGGGTTGAAGCGGGTTATTGTAAATGGCAGGAGTTTTTCCAAAAATACCCGCGCTGCTCAAAATGATGAAAACCCATTTTAAAAAGGAGGTTCTTTGGCCGGCGAAATCGGAATTTTTGCGATTTTTCAGAACTTTAAAATCTGAGCATAGTGACCGCCCGTCCGGCCGGGCCGTCCCGTCCCCGTCCCCGTCCGGACGGCGTCGAAAAACCGGACGGTCGGACGGCCGGCTTGGTCGGCCGTCCGAGCGGCCGGCCGGTCGACGGCCGGCTGAAAACGTCCAAGACGGCAGACGGCCGGCAACGATAAACTCGGACGGGACGGCCGACGGCCGGTCCGTCTGACACCGTCCTTCACTATACGAGCGAATTTTGGACTCGTAATCTTTATTTTAACAAAAGTCTTGAAAAATAACATTTCACCAAATTTCAGCTCGGAGAATCACAATTTAGTGATACGCTTGTCCTAACAGAAATCACACCACCATTCGGCTTAGGGACAGTTAATGTCCCTTTAAGATCAGAATCTACCAATGACCTCGTAGAAGATGTATTGCATCGCTGCGTTCGAGAGGCTGGTTACAGAAAACCCCGTTTCAAACAAACGAGTTCAAGACACTGACTTTCTCTAAAACAACAGAAAATTCAGCGAAATGGACCGATAAAAAAGTTAGCGATCGATATTTTGATAATTCCGGCTTCGTCTGGTGCTGCTGAAAGAATATTTTCCATAATGACAATGCGTGTGGAAGAAGAAGAGTGGGTATTAATGAAGAACTGATAAAGGCTCGAATAATTCTGACATATAACTCGAGATATATTTTTTAGTTTTCTAAATTTTTTCAATAAAGATCAAATTTTTAAGTAACAAATTTGTCACAAAACTTTTTTCACTATTTAGGCCGGCCGGCGGACGGCCGGCGTTAGAAAATCTCAGTCGGACGGCCGGCAGACGGCCGGCGAAATTTCAGCAAGACGGCGAAATAATGGACGGCCGGCCGACGGCCGGCCGTAAGAAAAAAATTTCGGACGCCGGTCAAAAACGTCTAGGACGGGACGGGACGCCGTCCAAATTCCAAAAAGCGCCGTCACTATGAATCTGAGGCAGAAAAAATGTCGGACCCTAGTCGGGAACGAACTTGAGAGGTGTTCATTATATCGAGCGTCGACTGTACTCCATTCAATACCCACCCTAATGGCCTGCAGCCAACACAAGTCGTTCAATGTCAAGACCAGTCATCAGTAATACACTCCTTTATCCACAGTACCTAGCACATTTTCTTCTAAAAGTAACAAAAATTCAAAAAAGCCTAATTAGTTAATCAACTGGCACTTCACAGTTCTCAAAAACCAATTCACAAGTGTTTGAGCCACGCATGCCTAATTTATCCAGTTTTGGAGATCTACTGAATCCAGGAAAATTCTTAAATTAGAGAAAGTAATTTTAAAAGTAGTTTTAGAAATACCCTTTCGACAATAAAAGCCGTAATTCCATGCTGCTTTTCTTTGGGTTTGTCTTAGCATACACAATGACCACGTCTGCATCTGGTCCTGAATTTAAAAATTTGAAACTTTCAATGCAATCAAGGGTCTATTTATTATGCCAAAATTAAGTAATAATAAAGATTAAAATTTGTTAAATGTGAAGAAGAAACTAGTTTATTTGGGCCACATTCATAGACGTACGCCAGGGGGGGGAGGGCGTGTTAGCTGGGCTATAGCCCTCCCCCCCCCCGTCAGGATGTTTCTTAGCCTTTTTTCAGTTTTTTCAGGGATCAAGTGTAGTATACACCCTTCACTCAAGTGTAGTATACACCCTTCAGTCAAATTAGCTTGGGGGACCAAGGCATAATTTTTAAAATTATTTTATTTTAAAAAAGTGCCTTGGTCCCCAAGCTAATTTGACTGAAGGGTGTATACTACACTTGAGTGAAGGGTGTATAGTAAAACTTAGCCTTTTTCAGCCTTATTTTGCTACTTAGCCTATTTTAAACCCCCCCCCCCCCACCCGTCAGAAAATCCTGGGTACGCCTATGGTCACATTGCAGGTTATTAAGAGACAAAATCTGTAATTTTGAAGGTTTTGAAAAGAGTTTGGCGCCGTGATTTTTTTCGACTTTTTTTCTACCTTACATGTTATATACTAAACGACACCAATTTTAACACCGAGCAATATGTTCTCAGATTTCCACACCGATTCATCCCGAAAATTTCGAGTTGTGGTTTTTATAGTGGAGTAATTTTTTCAACCACCTAAATGACCTTTTTTTAAATTTATAGGAGTGGTCTGTATGATATATGCGTGTTTGGGCTCATTCTACTCGGCTTCAGCGATCTACAAGATGGCTGTAAAAATTTACCCAAAAATTTAAAAATTTCGGACTTCTGACCACTTTAAAGAAAAATCACTAATTTCTATTCATGTTTTTTCTCTCTCAAAAATGCGATTTGACCCGTGACGCTACCGAGCACGAAAAAATAGATTGCATTTTTGGTATTTACACAATAAAATGCATCTAGATGCATTTAGAAATGCTTCATAACTCATCCGCAGCATCTTGTTCAGCGTGAAATTTCAGTCCCATGTGTATTGAATACAGGTATACGTGTATATTGAAATGATGGAATTTAATTTAACTAATGAAACTGATTCCATGTTAAATCGATTAAATCTGAAAAAATCGAGATACAGCAGAAAAAGGATTCTATTTATTCTTTTGGCGATCGCCTGCTCTTCTATATTAATAACACTATTTAACTCAAAAATATCAGATTCCCCCACAAACCACTCTGAGTCACACAAAACCATGAGAGGATTAAGAGAAAGACTGAAGAAACTGAAAGACCGTATCCAGCAACGGAATTATCCGTCTACTGCTGATCCACTACTAGATACTGATGCATCAACATCTAGTAGCGTACCTCTTACTACAACCACGAGTGCAACAGGTTTTAACGTTTTGAAGTTTTCGAATAGGTGAAAATAGGAGATTTTATAAATGGTATTAATTTTATTAAGGCCAATTTAGGCCCTATTTCAAGCCAAAGCAAAAATTTTTTCTCATGCAACTCCAAATCGGAATTGCATACCTCAAATTGAAGGGCATAATGTGCAATTCAATTCAAGGTATGCAATCCCGATTTGGAGCTGGAAAAAAAAGTTTTTTGCTTAGGTTCAAAAATTTGTTCTAAATCGATGAAAATAAGGCAACTTGATATAACTAAAGCAATAACTAAAGCGATTCGAGGATGAAGTAGAAAACACGAGCCCAGATGCGACAGAATGTGAAAGAATGAGTCCGTGTGCTTTAAGTTCACCACCAGCTAAAAGAAGAAGAATAGGTCTCTGTGATATTACAGACAGTTTGTTGGAGTGCCAAGAAGAAGAAAGCGGTGATCCTGGCTTGAGTTCAGAATCCCCCCCCCCACGGGGACTGATCAGGTGGAGGAGATAACTTCATATTCGTGTTTCTCGACCCCGATTTCATGAGAAAGCCGGCTGTTTTTTTGGTTCTGAGAAAAAAAAAAATTTTCGAACCACAGGGGGGTACCATGGTTTTTTAGTCAAAATTTGAAAAATTAAATTGGCGCCTTTTGAATTTAAAAGGGAATATGGGCTGTATTGGGAGGGAAGGGAATAAGAGGGCCACTGATCACACAGGGCCCACTAACAAGAAGATGTTGAACATAGTTTTGAATACTGGGGCCTACCGCATAAATAAACTCTGGTATGCATGCTTTTTCATGCATCCAGAGTCACTTTCGAGTGATTTGTGTCTAAGGTATGTGGGTGTGCGCATCTCAACTCCAAGCCTCCAAGCCCCTGCGCCCCCGAAGGGGCGCAGGGGGCTGGGAGTTAGAGATGCGCGCACACACTTACCTTAGACATGATTCCGAGAAGCCCTCTTGATCAAAAAATGCGTATAGAGTCTTTTTTTGCCACGGCCCAGTTGAAAAACATGGTGAGGCAGTCGAAGAATATAGATATTCAAATTTATAATGTTCTGCCATAAAAGTGGCCCCCTTTTATTCCCTTCCCTCCCAATACAGCCCTTATTCCCTTTTAAATTCAAAAGGCGCCAATTTAAATTTTTCAAATTTTGACTAAAAAACATGGTACCCCTCCTGTGGTTCGAAAAAAATGTTTTTTTTCAGAACCAAAAAAACAGCCGGCTTTCTCATGAAATCGGGGTCGAGAAACACGAATATGAAGTTATCTCCTCCACCTGATCAGTCCCCGTGGGGGGGATTCTGAACTGCAACCGTGATCCTTTATTTTGTGACCCTTTCTACTAAGAAACTTACGATTTTGAGAGAGCTATTTGTTCAAGAGATGGTTCTCCTAAAAACTGTCTCTTTGGCTTGAGCATCCTACGATGCCAAGCGCAACACCAGCAACGACGACAGAAGAACCAGCGGCAACAACAACAGAAACAGCAGAAGCAACAACACAACAGAAACAGCAGCAACAACAACAAAAGCAACAGCAGCAACGAAAACAAAAACAGCGGCACCAGCAACGACAAAAGCACCAACTAGCGACTCTTCTGAGGTTAGCGACAGTGAAATATCTGACTTTTCTGTTTTCACTGCATCGCAAATTTATTAATTATACCTGTAGCGATCGGCCTTTGGAGTGTGGAGATCAGTTTCACATGCAAATTTACCATGCTGAACACGAATATAAGCCATAACTAAAAATTTTCACGATGAATCGGTGTTGACATCTGAGAACATATTGCTCGGCATTAAATTTGGAGTCGTTTGTTATATAACATGCACAGTAGAAAAAAATCGAAAAAATTACGCTGCACAAAAACCTTCAAAATTACAGATTCAAAAAATTATTCAATATTATTCAAAAAAATGATAAAATTTTTTGGTCCTTCTAATTTGGCTGGAATAAGTGTATTTGACACTGAAAAAAGTAGTTTCCTTTTCAATAACCTACCATTAGTGATCCAAAACTTGGTGCCATTCAAAACAAATTTGTCTCCGCGCTTTTCAGCCGTCAATCGCATGGAGATCACATCAGAGCCAGCAGATGACTCTGACATAGCTAAAGCGCCAATATGGCTGCCATCTATCAACTAAAAAAATTTTAAATTTTATTTATTTTTAAATATTTCAAACCACCTTTGGCAGATATTTGAGCATCTGCTGGTCAGACCCGTGCCGAACAATTTGGTTGACACAAAGATTGGAATGAGCTCCATAACTCAAGGCAATAGACCCAGACGCTCGAGAAAGCTCTTCCATGACCAGGCAATGGTCAAAATAGGTGCGCTCCGATCCTCCATATTTCTCTTTAATTTTTTTTTATAGAAAATTTATAATTTAGTCACATACCAGGCACTGTTATTCCCAATAGGCCCTGTTTGCCAAGCAGTTTCCAAAATTCCTAAAAAAAGATAGTTTTAGGGCTTTTATTGCGTTTTTTTGCTCACCCTGAGGTTGGCAAATCCATTTTCTCGGTCAATTTCAGTGGCATATGGGGCCAATTCTTTTTGAGCCAAGTCAAAAACACTCTGTCTAAGCTGAATAAAAAAATCAAATTTAATTTCTATCTTTATTTTTATAAAAGCGTGATAGTTGTCGTAGACTAAGTACAATTAAGTAGACTAAGTACAGTTAGTATGACCCTTGTCTAAGGCAGCCTCCTGGCCCAAGGAAAAATACCGAGGGAGAAGATTCCGCTTGTGTTTAGGCCCAGGATAGACCTGCGTAAATTAGGATGGAATCAAACATGTTTTTTCATACTTTTCGTAGTCTGAGAAGCACGTTAGCTAATCATAACATGCCCGAAAAATTCAGAAAATTTTGAAAAATTTGCTCTTTGCCCTCATTGATTACCCCAGAATTTTTTTGGCCGTTGTTAGACTATCTGGGAGCTCTTAGATTAGAAAAAAAAATGTCCATGAAAAATAGAATCATTTGCAGACGGAAAAATTGCAAAACTTAAATTTTCAAATTTTCGAATTTTTTCGGTTATAGTTTTTTGGTCGAGTTTTTTTTTCCAACATCGTATTATATCTAAAGGTTTAACTTTAAATTAAAACTAACCAGCTGTTGTTCTTCAGTAAGTCCATAGAGCTTGTCGTCAATAGGGTATGTAGATATACTGCTACAAGTATTGTTCAAAAAAGCACTTGTAGTTGGACACAAACGCAGCAAAGAAGTCTTTAGTAAAGAGTTCATTTTTGACACTAAGAAAAATATTTTATAAAGCGGCATGCCCGATACCGAAAACAGATGCAGACGCTGTTTTGTTTTCACTTTTCTCATTAGATCTGATATCGATAGCCTTAGAATTGTTTTTTTAAACTATACAAAAAACTGTTGTCAGATTTATTCGAGTGCTTGTAAAAAAGTCTCAGGAAAGAAAGGTTGTGCTGGTCGTCGTCTTTTTCGGTTTCGCGGACGGTCATGCCTCTTTAAATAAGCATGCCCGTGCGTTACACGGAGCGAAGGCGGCGACCAGTAGTTTTTTCTTTCAAGTTTTTTCGTCTAACTTGTAAAAGTAGTATAAGATCAAGTTTGAGATCTTCTTTAATGGCTGCCACCGTGGTGTACTCCTTTGCGGTACGGTAAGGCGAGGAATGGCATGGAAGGGCTATGGATAAGGGAGAAGGTTAGAATTTTGATATAATGCTAAGTTTTAAAATTGAAGGTTTAGTTCAGGGTTCGTAATGAAAAATTTTGAAAAAAGCACATTTGGGTAAAAAAGGACATTTTGACCATTTTGAAGAAAAAGGGTCATTTTATCCAGTGCTTATTGCCATTTTGAAGCGAAAAAAAAGATTTTGACGTAAACTTCAAAAATAAAAAAGGTTTTGGGTCCCGAAAAAAAGACAAATCTTTTTAAAAGGACAATTACGAACCCTGGTTTAGTTTGAGAAACGCACCCAAAAGTGGCCGTTACTGCCATTGTTGTGGGTATTTCTCTAACTTTTTCTACGCATTATAAAATCTGTAAAAGCCATGATGTAGATGAGAATCAGGGCTTTAAAATAGTGTACAGGTTATAAATAAGAAAAGCGTCAAATACATATAAAAAGAGTCAAAAATTCCGCGAGTAGAACTTTTGAGTGAGTGCGAACTTTTCGAACGATCTGATACAAGGGCGGTCTTTATTAGAAGAAATCTGTTTGCTCTTTTTAACTCTTTTTGATACATCTTCCTGCTCTACCACGTTTTAGGTAGCGAGCACAACGAAAATAGCTTAAGAAGTAGCAATTACATTTTTAAAAATTTGCAAAAAGTCCCGGCTCTAAAATTTTAAACTGTTTCCTTTTGAAATAAATTGATCATTTAGTGAACTACTACCGTATTTCCTCTCATATAAGGCCTCCTCTTAATATAAGCCGCCTCTCAACTTTGGAGATCTGTATCTCAGGACAGAGTCATTATTTTGCGAAGTTTTTTGCGTTTTATTAACTACCGCGAGCTCTACGATTGCACTTTTTAGATTTTGGTTGAGACATAAAAATCTCGAAATCTACCTCAATTTTTTTCTGATTTTGGGCGTGCCGAAAATCGAAGCCCCGCTGCTGCTATTAGAGAAGATAGGGTACGATATTTTGGTGCGCTTGCAAACTGAACTATGGAATATCTAAAGACTTATTAAATAAAATTAGAATTTTCAAGGAAGAATGTGAGCAATAAGAATTATTGATGCTCACGGGTGTGGTCCTGTCAACAATTTCAATAAATTAGACAATATGAAAAATTATAGGCGAAAAGAAGTCACTAGAATTCACCAGGAAGTGACAAATGAAAAATTTGTTTATATTTTAGAACTTATAAAAGAAAAGAGATAGATACAACAGAAAAGTGAATATAAATGAAAGAGAGTGGAGGAGTAGAGCACGTGTGAGTGCACCACCAGCCATGACGCTACTAGCCTGTTTGATTCACTTCTACTGACATAAACAAACAGACTCTTTCTTCTCCTCCTTTCTGATCAAGGAACACCCAACGACAGCAGCACAAGAAGATGATTGGACTGTCCGAAAAGCTTAAACACAATTGATAATTTAACAAAATTGGGTGTTCTTTTATCAAGATAAAAACCCCAAATTTAGTTTTCCCAAAAAGGCGTATACAACAACTAAAACAGTTAGTGCAACAGGGGGCAACGCCACTTTCTGTAAAGTGAAATTTGAACACTACTAACATTTTAGAAATTGAAATTAAATAAATTGAAAATAAAAATATCCTGACCTTTCAATATCCTGAGTAGGTGGAATACCGTATTCGCTCTATTATAAGCCATGGCGTATAGTTTTTCAATCTCCCACAAATTTTGGCAAAATGGGCAAAAATGTTAAATTTAGGGTTGTCAAATCGAACGTTCGATTTCCAACATTGTTCGAAATGTTCGAGATTTTTTCGAACGTTCGATTTGAAACGAAAGTTTATTCGAAAATTTCTAACTATGAATCTAGCGCTTGCTTTGAAATATTTTGATCCTTGTAATACAAAGTACAAAGTTTGTACGAAATATTTAGTATCTTCTAAAGTGGATTTAGTAGCATTTATTAACAATAACAAGCAGATAATCAGAAGTGTTCACTATCAAATAGATTTTCCGAGGAAATACTAATTATTTCTACCGGTTCTTCTGTATGCTGATTTGTGGCATCTTCCAGATGCCTCCTTATCCGGTAGCCTTGTTTGGATGTGAAGAAGATTAGTGGCAGCATCTTCCAGCAAACGTGATCGGAGAGATTTAGCGAAAGAAAGGCGCTTTGGAAAAACAAACTTTTTGACGCGACTTCCCCTCTCGGCAACGTACCCTCTCTGTAATGCGCCTTTAAGGCGCATACACAATGAGGAGGCTGTTTGCGGATGCTAAAACAGACTACCGTATTTACTCTAATTAAGCCCCCCCCAAGGAGGGGGTTGAAAAATATAGCCCCCCCTCTAATTTAAGCCCCCCAAGGAGGGGGGTTGAAAAATTATAGCCCCCCCCCCTTAATTTTAGCCCGCTCCCCTTTTCATTTAAATACTTTTTAAAGCTTCGAGGAACATTCTCGAGGTCTTCCTAACGTACGCTGGTCTACCATTGCTGAGCCTAATCCTAAATTCATACATTTCTCATATTTAGAGCGAAAATCAGCTTGGGGTACCAAGTAATTTTTTTTACCATTTTATAGCAAAAATGGTCAAAAATTTTCACCTTCAATTTTTCGACTTCAAATGGTATTATGTGGAAGGTGAATTAGGTGAATAACCATTTACGCAGTATTTTTATTTCATCTAACATATATTTAATATTCTGTTAAATGACACCAAGGGTTTTAAAAAAAACTTCGTAAATAACAAAAATATTTGGAAATCACGGTTTTGACTCATAAAAATTCCGGGCCAACAATAATATATAGCCAAAACAGTGACAAAATTAAAAGTTTAAAATTATGGTGTTTCTCACAACTAAAAATTTTTGATTTGTATTTCTGGATAAATGGGTTAAATCAGGGAACGTAACTCTACTTTTTACTTTTTTTACTCCACTTTTTACTCTACTTGGATGAATTCACCTAGAGCCAGTATTTGGGTCGGGGGGTTCCGTCCGTCACACTTTTTATGAAATTATTGTTTTACAACCTAATTTTTGGCCAGTTTTATTGATTTGATTTTTATTTATTTGATATCATTCCGGAACTTTCAAGTTCAACGTCTTAGCTTTCTTTAAGCACAAAAAAGTATGATCGAACCTGCTTCAAAAAAGTTTTTCCTGCCTCCAAATTGATGATGGTGAATTTCAGCCTGGATTTAAGGTGGATTTTTGCGCTCAAGCATACTTTTCTGCCAGACAGGATAGTTAAGTGTTCATATGGAATATAACGTCCACCGATATAACGTACACTCTGGGTTCAATGTCAGGTGTACGTTATAGAATGCGAAATAGGCGAGGGTAGGCAAGAATAGGCGAGGCTGGGCAAGGTATGCGAGGTAGGCGAAGAAAGGCGATGATAGTCAAGGGTAGGCGAGTTTATGCGAAGACAGGCATGGTAGGCGAAAATAGGCGAGGGTAAGAAAGGGTAGGCGAAGGTAGGCGAGAAAAAGTAGGTGGGTAAACAGGTAGGGTGGATGATCTAACTTAACCATTAACGCACTCTAAAGATCAATCTACCCAAACTACCAATGTAGATGAACCACGATGTTCCCGAACCACAGGAAGAGTTCCCGAACCACTAATGCTCCCGAACGGCATAGGCGCCGATAGGCGCCTGCAGACCCTAGTTTTGTCAATTATGTTTTAAAATTGTTTTTTGTTTGCACGTAAAATTTTTTCAAAATATAGAACCGTTTACTAGTCGAGTACAACGTTGCTCGACCTTGCCAGATCGGGCGACTCGACCTGCTTTCACTGCACCATAACTACTGATATATGTTTGTGTTAAATACTGACTCATAAATGAAATTCAAATTTTCAATGCACACAACAAAATTGATTCAAAAACATTATTGACAAAATCAGGGTGGTCCACGCGAATTCGAATTGCGCAAATTGTTGTGCTTATCAAGTTTCATGGTCCTTTAAGTACTACTTAAGGAGAAGTTAAGTAGTAGTTAAGGGTGATCAAGTACTAGTTGAGTAATAGTCAAGTAGTAGCTAAGGGGTTGGCAAGTACTGCTTAAGTAGTAGTTGAGGGTTACCAAGGGGCTGGTAACCATACCTGCACGAGCGCCGGCGTCAGGCAAGATTTCACCATTTTTGGGCGCCGGGAAACCACCGAGCTCCGAGAAACCACCGCAATACTGCATTTTTTAAATATTTGTTGACATTTTAAAGCTTTCTTAAATTTTTCTTATATCGTGATAACAATGAAACAAAAAATTTTAAGTTCAACACATATCATGAACCCCGGCGCGTCTCTTTTAAAGCGCCAGCGCCAGGATGGCGCCGGCGCCAGCGCGAATTTTCAAGGGGCGCCGGCGCCAATCCGGCGCCAGCGCCAAATCTAAAGTGGCGACGGCGCCCGGCGCCGATTCTTGAAAGGCCCGGCGCCGATTTTTCGAGCGTGCAGGTATGCTGGTAACTAGTACTTAATGTATACAAAATGAGTACTTGGCTTCTCATAAACTACTCTTGAACTAGTACTTAAGTACTAGTTTTTATTTTTCTGTGTTGTGACCTATTTTACACACATAAAACTATTTAAATTACATATTTCATTGTATTGTATTGAAACACTTGATCAAGTCTTTTACAACAAAAAATAATAATTGTTTGTTCCATATTTTTCTAACGCCTAGTGCCATCTTCAAAGAAAACTCCTCCATCAATAGCACAGTATTTGGGGCAAATGCCCTTTCTCCCGGATTTCCTGGAGGCCCTGGTTGTCCTGGGTTGCCTGGTTGTCCATCACTGCCCGGCTGACCATCTGGTCCAGGTGGTCCTTTAGGTCCAGCTGGTCCTGGAGCTCCATCACTGCCCTAGAGTTCTTTCTTAACACTACTTTTTATCGGTATTACTCAGTTTTTACCGGCTGTCCAGGAGGTCCTGGGGGTCCTGGAGGTCCAGCGTCTCCAGGGGCTCCAGGCTCTCCAGGCACCAGGGGTTCACTCTGAGCTGGAGCTCCTGGTTCTCCGAGCGCTCCTGGTTGTCCTGGCTCGCCTGGTGCTCCTGGAGGTCCTTTGGGTCCTGGTTCTCCTGGTGGCGCATCTTGTCCTGGGTTCCCTGGCTGACCTGGAAGACCTGGATCTCCTGGTGGACCAGGGGTCCTGGTGGTCCTGGTGGTCCTTGAGGGCAGGGTTTGCAAGGTGGAGGAGTCACTGGCTCACATGGCTGAGACGGAGGCTTTCCTGGGTTGCCTGGAAGACCTGGAGCTCCGGGCTTGCCTGGTCGTCCAGGTTTTCCAGGAGTACCTGGACCTCCTGAAAAATGGTTTAAAATTTTTTATTTTAGTAATCTTATTTTAGTGATTAACCTGGAGGTCCAGGTAGGCAGCAACCATCACAGGATCCTGCACTCCCAACCCCAGCATCTGGTTGGGCGTAGCCGGCTTGACGCGATGTACGGTTGTGAGCTGTGATTGGGATGTTTTTGAGCTCGTTCACTTCTGTCCAGATGTCTTTGGCGGAGCCCTGTAACTAGGTACATTATAAGAAGCAAAAATTGCGGTTCAGTCGAACCTGGATAGAACACCACTCCAAGGGACCGACCCTAGGGTGGTATTGTTTCGAGGGTTCACATGACCTAATTTTAGTCAAAGCTGACCAAATTGGTGCATTTTCGGGTGATTTTGTATCAGGTTTGACTGTATTTACATTGATTATTTTTTAAAGGCTTTCTTCATACTCCTGCGGGACACGGGACAAAAATTTAGGTATAACCGGTCCTAAAGTGCGGGGGTTCTCCCTTTTCGTAAGACTTCACCTAAGTTAGAAACATTCACTATGTCCTACCACTTGAAACCACCCTCCGTCACCCGAACAAGGCGCGGAAAGACAATTTGCACGAAAATTTTGAATTTTTTCATTGTGGGACCAAGGCAAACCATCTGGAGAGGGTACCTGGACACCTGGTCTTGTTCATTTTTTTTTACGTTGTTTTGTCACTGGAGCGAGGCGAAAAGATCCTCTATATGCATTTGTGGTGACTTTGTCCCGCGAGACAACACATTTGTCCCGCGGAACTGACTCGCGGGACAAAAGTCGCGATACACAGTTTATACCGTGTCCCGCAGGAGTCGGAGGACAGCCAAAGGATTTTCCTAAAGAGGGCAAAGGTGTTAAATATAGGTAAAGTTACGACTATTTCTACAAGTGCCACACGTGTAGCGCAGTGGGTTAGCACCCCACTTTTTACAAAAACAACAAAATATATTAAACAAATCCCTGAGCCAAGAACGTGATTTTTAATCAGGGCAGAAGAAACCCCGGGAGCAAAATTTTAAGTTGATGTAGTATGTTAAAGTTGAATTCAATTAAAAATTGCAACAATTTAAAAATGCCTCATTTTGGCTTAATAGAAAACATGTTTTAAGTGAAACCAGCTAATTTTAAACGAGAGTCAAAATTTGATTTCGCCTTCTTGGCAGAAACATTTTAGTAACTAAGCTCGGTTTAATTTTTGCAAAACCATTAAATGACTTGCCTTGCAGAAATTGATCTCGTTGTGCATTTGTCTGCGAACATGGTGCACATAGTTATAGACCATAGGCAGAGTGACGCACACTGACAGTACAGCCACCACATGAATGTGACTGCAGAATAGGCGACGAAGCGTAGCCTTTATTCTGTTTTCCAATATAACCTCTTCCATTGTGGTACAATGCAGATCTATAAGATAAATAAATGGCTCTATGTAATTTGTTACATTGAATCGATTATTTACACGGTCAAATTTTCAAAACTAGTTTTTCAACTACTCCTTTATATTGTTATTTAAATTTTTATGCCAGGTTTGCAGTGACGAATCCCCCCCCCCTCACGGGGAATAATCAGGTGGAGGAGATAACATCATATTCGTGTTTCTCGACCTCGATTTCATGAGAAAGCCACGCGTTTTTTTGATTCTGAGAAAAAAAATTTCGAACCACAGCCCCCCCCCCCTGTAGCATGGTTTTAAGTCAAAATTTGAAAAATTCAAAATTGGCGCCTTTTGAATTTTAAAGAGAATAAGGGCTGCATTGGGAGAGGAAGGGATTAAAGGGGGCCACTTTTATGGCAAACAATAGAAAAGTAAATATGTGTATTCTTCGACTGCCTCACCATGTTTTTCAACTGGGCCGTGGCAAAAAGAGACTCTATACGCATTTTTTGATCAAGAGGGCTTCTCGAATCATGTCTAAGGTAAGTGATTGCGCGCATCTATAACTCTCAAGCCCCCTGCGCTCCCTTCGAGGGGCTTGGAGCTTGGAGTTGAGATGCGCACACCCACATACCTTAGACACAAATCACTCGAAAGTGACTCTGGATGCATGAAAAAACATGCATACCAGAGTTTATTTACTACAGAAAATACGGTATGCAAAATTTGTGTGTGAAATGTTGTGTGAGATGGAAAATTCGGCGCTACTGTAATATAACTTTCCCCCCCCCCTCAAAAAAAACCCTCTTGTAATACCCCCCCCAATAATTTTTAGGCTTAGGAATTAGGCTCAGCCCTTAGGCTTTGGCCTTAGGCATTAGGCTCAGGGACAACACGTAATAATTTCACCGCTTTTTTCAAAAAAAAGTATGGTTTTTGGGGTGCCTGAAAAATTATTTAGGGGGGGGGGAGGTGGTGGCGGTTTATATGACAGTAGCGTCGGTTTTCCTCTAAATTTTAGAAATCTCAAAAAACAGTTGAAAGCTGGTTAGAAAGCTGAGATCCACGTCTACACGCTGGTGTCAGCATTTAAAAAACAGTATAAAGAATTATGTGGAGAAACAAGTTTTCAAAAATTAATCGTGAAAATAATTAACTTTATGAGGTCAAATTGAGGCATAAATAAAAAATTCATTTATGCTAAAAATTAAAAAATACAAAAGTACCCAAAAAAATCCCAACAAAAACAGTTACTTGGATGTTTGATTTGATGCCAATATCAACACGGGAATTCCTGAAAAACAGTTCCTATAAGGGCTTGAGGACCTGCTAAGCAGGAATATCACAAAATCGCACCTCCGAACATAATTGCAAAACCCTCAAAAATCCCGATTTTCATGACGACTCATCAGGGTCAGGTATGGTTTGGCTGGAGTACACTATAGCGAGTCCTCCCAAAATGTCCCAAAAGCATGTTTTTTGCTGTTTTAATGCTTGACTTCACAGCAGAGCGGTAAACTTTTCACAGAGTAAATCTCATATAGACTTTTTTATCGATTTTTCTCACGGGAAAATCGGGGTTAGTGTGTATATAGCTGAATTTGTCATTTTTGAGCTGAAATACACACTAACCCCGATCTTCCCATGAGAAACGTCGGCTAACTGACCAGCATTCTAGTCATCTTTTTTACAGTCAAAGTCTTAGTCATATAGTCAATTTTTTAATGCTTGAAACGGTAGAAAACACGTTTTTAAGTGAGGGAAGGCCATTTTTAGAAAAAAAATGTAACCAAATTTTGACTTTTTGCCTTGGGGGGGGGTGTCCAAGGTAAACCACCTATGGAGGGTACCTGGATATTATTATTTTCTCCATATTAACTTTTTATTTTTCTTACTGGACTAGGCAAAAAAGGTATCGCAAAAAGAGCAAAAAGAGTATGGTTGCCTGGGGTAGAGATGTGCACACCACATACCTTAGACACAAACCACTCGAAAAGTGACTCTGGATGCATAAAAATGTATGCATACCAGAGTTCGGCCCTAGTAAAGAATCGGTTGCGTTTTTTTGCTTTGGTCCCCTGTAATTTTTTTCGAAAATTATGTTCCTTTTTACGATGATGTTTTCTTCTTTTTCGTTTCTTATTTTTTATCCAGTTTTTCGTTGATCTTTTCTCTGTACTTTTCAGTTGAACTATGCGAAAATCACTAGGGATATTATTGAACGCCCTGATTTGGATGTCATTAGGTTGAAACCTCGTTTGCGCTTTCGGTGGAAGATGCCATAAAGTTCCTGGCCAATAAAAAACTACTCGAAAATCGAATGCAATGTACCAACTGCTTACTAGAGTCAATTTCCTAGAGCCAATCAACAAATGGCAAAGATATATGACTAATGTTTTGGTTGTTGTTCGAATAAATAAGTTTTGAAGAACCATAGGCAAGGCAAAAAACGCAGCCGGTTGTTTACTAGAGCCAGAGTTTCTTTGCGGTAGGTCCACTTATCGAAACTCTGTTCAAATCCTATCTTTGTAAATTGGGCTCGAAAGGGCATCCAGGTACCCTTCATATGTGGTTACTTGGTCCCCCAAGGCAAAAAGTCAAAATTTGGTTAATTTTTTTTTCTAAAAATGGCCTTCCCACACCTAAAACGTGTTTTCTACCCGTTTCAAGCATTAAAACAGCAAAAAGATATGCTTTGGGCCATTTTTGGGGGACTGGCTATAGTGTACTTTAGCCTATGGTTTTTATTCAGGCTAGTGAGCAGTAAATTCATTCAGCCCATTATCTTCTTTTGTACTCGAAAGAAAGCACTTTGTCTGGGCTGTCTAATGGTATGTCGTTTGCTTATATTCGAAAAAAGTTTCATGTGTAAAAATTTAAAAGAATTGATTTGGGCTGTTTTTTTAAACTTACATGTTTAAGAAAAGCATAGGAATTTTTTCGCGCAGAATTATGCAGCTATAACACAGATTTCAGATTAGGATCAGCATGAAAAATGGCACCTGACAGTGCTCTAAGTTAAAGTCAAAAAGGCTTTTGGACTGTCTAGCAAGTGACACAACATTTCACCCCAGGACATTCCCCCCCCTTCCCAGAACAAAAATTATTACATAATTTTTTTATACCAATACCGCCCCTCTCCCTCCAGTAACTAGCCTTTGTTAGGCCTTTGGCTTAGGCAGAGTAGGCCAGCGGGGACTTACTTGTTAGCCGGGACTTAAAATGTCTTAAGCACTTTTCCGGGATGTGGGACTGATACTTGGGTACTTCTTACAGTTGTTTTATAACGAAAATATTATTGTTTGTTATTGTGGATAGCAAAATTATAAAAAAATAGTTTGATTTGTTACATCGTGAATATATTATCATATTATCAATCATCATTCAAAAGACTTACCTACGACTGGTTACACATCACGTCTATGTGCAACGACTGGGTACAGTTTTTTGTGAAAGTATAAAATATATTGAACCACAAGTTTGAGTCTTTCTAACTGGCGCTGGCCCACCTTTGCCCGAGCTTAGGCCTAAGTTCGTAAAAAAATAAAAAAATCGAAAAAAGTTGAAAAAAATTAACAGGTGGATCAAGGCAAAGTTTGCAGTGTACCCAGTCGCTGTACCCAGTCATAATGTGAGCCCAGTTGTTGGTATACAATTCGAAGATGTTCCGCAAAATCAAGGATGTTGCTACTGTCCGTTTAGATAAATAAATTATTCAGGGAGGGAGGGGGGGGTTGCGGGCGGGTGAATTGTTCCAGGGGGTTAAATGTCTCAGAGGCTAATTGTCTTGGGGGTGAAATGTCCTAGAGGGTGAAATGTTTCAGGGTTGAATTGTCCTGGGGGTGAAATGTCACTTACTCGTCTAGCAAAAGTGAAAAAGGCAAAAAATGAATTAGAACAGTTGGACGTATAATACTTCCAAAGTTAGAATTCTGACACCCCATATGTGTCAGCATGGTCGATTCGCTTATAAAACTGCTCTTTAAATTTAAAATTCATCGTCAAAATTCAAATTCCTCTCAAGACAATAATTATTCAAATATTTAATTCCTCGCACGTTGAATAATTATTGTCTTGAGAGGAATTTGAATTTTGACGATGAATTTTAATTTTAAGAGCAGTTTTATAAGCGAATCGACCATGCTGAACACGAATCCGGCGTCCAAATTGCGTGCTGTCTAGTGACGAACAAGCTTCACGTTTTGAATAATTATTAGTTTTTTAAACTGTCGCATAACACTCTAAAGACTTCATTTGTTTAACTTCAAAGCATTTTTTGGTGCAGTTGAAATTTCTCTTCCAAATGATATGTGGGTTTTGCTGAACAAACGGCTCTATCGCATCTAATTTTGCACATTTAAATAAAAAAAACTTTTTAGAAAAAATGACACAAAGGTTTTTTTAGGCAAAATTCCACATATAGTTATCATAAACAAGTGAACGATATGTCTTGGAAAGCTTGTTCTCTGCCTTTCTAACGAGCGATAAAAATTTTGCATATGTATAGGAAATGTTTGAGTACCACCTGATTTTCTGAGCATACCCAAGTCACATTTGACAACATTAAGAAATTGGTTGAAATCTTGTGCCAAACAGGCTTTTTGAAAAAAAGTTTGCAGATTCGGATTCCCATGAAATTCTGCACCAGAAGCTGCCGGTCTCACCGCGGGACTTCCCGTGTTAATTCTAAAGTGTTTTCAATTTTCAAATTCCTTTCAAAACTAAAAAAATTCAAATTTCGAAAATATCTACATTTTATTTTTTTGAATACAAGCAAACGACATACAATTAAACAGCCCAGAATAAGTTCTTTCTTTGAGTACAAAAGAAGATAATGGGCTGAATGAATTAGGCAAAGCTTTTCCTTGTTAGCAAGGAAAAGCTTTGCCCGAATGAATTTACTGCTCACTAGCCTGGATGAAAACCATACCTGACCCTGATCAGTGGTCATGAAATCGGGATTTTTGAGGTCATTGCAATTATGTTCGGAGGTGCGATTTTGTGATATTCCTGCTTAGCAGGTCCTCAAGCCCTTATAGGAACTGTTTTTCCAGTCAGAAATTCCCGTGTTAATATTGCACAATGATATAGAAATTTGGCTGCCAAACATTTACAATCATTGTTTTTCGAAAAAATGCAAAAAACACAAAATTACTTCATAAATTGGATGATTATAAAATGAGTTAATGCACTAAATGGAAATACCAGAATGTGCACTTATGCTCTTAGCACCTTTTGTGTTCAGGGTGCTTCCCTGATGGATCCATGCTCGCACCCAAGCAAAGCAATTTACTTTTATTGCTACTACTACCAGTGGGCAACTAATTACTATTAAATACTGTTTCTAGAAGAAGCAATTAAGTAAGAAAAAAAACGAAAATCGCAACTATTTTGTTTATTAGATACAGTGTTGCTAATTCGAGGCCTATTTTAAAAATACTGGAAAAGATAGATGTGTCGAAACAAATGGCTTAGGATACCGTATATCTTCTAATAATCTAATATCTTCTAATAATCTTCTAATAAGGCCGCATGGGGCATTATTAGAAGATATACGGTATATACAGGGTGTTTCGAGAAATTCTAAAAACTTTTAAACGGCCATAACTTTTTGTATTGACACAATTTCAAAATTCTGTCCGCAGATCGGTTCTGTTTGCTCTAACAATTTTTTTGGTATATAATGTCAAAAAGACGATTTTCGCTTGGTCCCCTGTAGTTTGGGCTCTGATCTGTAGATGGCCTCTGGATAGGTGAGACCTAAACCTCAGGAGGGACCAAGCAAAAATCATGTTTTGACATTATATACCAAAAAAATTTTTAGAGCAAACGGAACCGATCTGCGTTACAGAACTTTGAGATTGTGTCAATACAAAAAGTTATGGCTTGAAACATCCTGTATAAAGGATCAAATTGAAAACACACCTCTAATGTCTGAAATCTTCCGTCTTTTATATTTTAATTTGTATTATATAAAAGTGGGAGATTCCAGACATTAGAAGTGTGTTATCAGTTATCTTATATTTAATTAAAAATGGAAAAACTCTGAGGATTAGTCAGCAAATCTTAGGAGAGCTCAATGATGTTCCGGAACTAAAAAAATGAGAAAGCAGCTTTTCCTTGTCAAACTGATATTTTTGAAAATTGGCGAACTGGAATAGCCTTCTCATATCTAAACGCCTCTCTTCAAGCTCTCAACTTGAAGAGTTAGAGATGCGCGCACAGACTCACCTGCGACATAATACAGAAAAAGACTCTTGATCAGAAATGCATTTAAAGATTTTTTTAGCGCAGCTTCAGGGACCAAAACGCGAAAAAGTGTTGGTAACTGGCCTGTGTCCGTATAAGGCCACCTTCGACGGTCCCTTTATTCGACTATATAGGAATTCGAAAATCAAAGATTCAGCCTGATTCAAAACTATAATCATAAACATTTGAAATGCATTATATCTCTTGCACTGTGTTTTCTCCCAAATTTCCAATTCGGCTATTTCTAAAGAAGGAGGGTCATTTTATCAAGTGTTTATTGAAGATTTTGCAATAAAATTTCAAAAATAAAAATATTTAATTATCCTAGTCTGACCAGGATAATTGGCAGAAATCGAGGCAAAAGAAGTGTCGGATTTAGCAGAGGATCAAAATTTTAAAAAATCGTACTTAGAAACTCCAGTGTACTCATTATCCATAAAAGCATATCTAGACATCTAATATCCAGATTCGAAGCTCTTAAAGACCATGGTTTTCAAACGCAGCGGCATTTCCTAAATTTGAATTGGCAGGGACACTTTTTTACTCCGAAATTCTTTTTTAGAACTAGTTATTTTTCCATCTAAAATCTTCCAAAAAAATTTAAAAAAATTTTAGTTGCAAACAAAAATAATTCGAAAAATAATAGTTAAATATTTTGGGTGTAAAAAAATCCTTGCCAATTCAAATTTTGGAAATGCCGCTGCGTTCAAAAATCATGGTCCTTTAATTTAACAAAAGTATCACAGCAAAGATCTCCCAATAGATCTCCCCCGCAAAGATCTCCCCCTATACCAGTCTGCATCCCAAATCCTTGTTCTACACCAGCTTTGCATCGAAGTACAAAATCAATCTACCAAAAGCTCTATCCAACACAAATATACAAAACAGAAGAATTTTAATTAAACCGCCGCCGTAAACCCTAGAACTCACCCACTGCCTTACATCTACTATTTCCTGCGAAAAGATGGAAGATAGGTAGCACAACTTAGAAAAAGAAAACCAAGCTATTTTGCATTTCAGTGCATGCGCCGGCAAAACAACTACGCGAATCTGCATTTTCCTCGGATTTATTCGGCTCGCCAGCGGCCTTTCTCCTGGTCATTTGCAGAAGAAAGAATTCCAGATAACTGGAGGAGGAAAAAGCTGTCTGCTCCAGCTGCAATTTAAGTGTATGAGGGATAGAAATGAAGAAAAAGCTAAAGAGCAGTACAAGAAGAAATTCTTTTTCTGGAGGACCGCTTACTTTACAGAGAAATGGTTGGAAGTTTCTGGAATTAGGGTTGACAAAGAAATTTAGGGTGACAACAAATGGTATTAGTCGCGGGAAAAGCTATAATTGTGGAGAAAAAGGGTGGAATTTGTAGAGATGGTGTTTTCCGACACAAAATGAAAGTTCACAAGAAGTTTGCAAAGAAGTCCAGGAAAACTAAATTTTAGCCGAAGCTTGATTAGTACTAAAATCTATAAAAAACAATAGAAGACGTAAGAACCAGGACATTTGACCCCCAGGGGTCGTTTGACCTCCAGGGTTGTTTGACCTCCGAGCTTCTAACAGCTTTTTTTTTTCTTGACAAATAGTCTCGAGGATGGTCATTTTCGGGTCATATTTGGGTATATAGAGCCACGGTCATAATATGGTTTTTTCGTGGTAATTGGGTACCTTATAGAAAGGGACGTATCCAGGGGGGGGGTGGAGGTCTAACGGGGCTAAAGCCTCCTCCCCTGAAATTTTTTTATTCCGTTTTAAAGGTGCATACGAGCGCTTACAAAGAGCAATTTCAAATTCGCAAATGGGGGGACCAGGTATATTCAAAAGAGAATTATTTTTTAAATGCAAATTTTGTTATTTCGTAAAGAGCCATAACTAATGGAAAACTTAGTGTCAGTTTAATAACATGGGTAGCTAAGTAGTAAAGTGCTGATGTTACCAAACGTGGCCGGGTTTGGTTCGAACATGGTGCATAGCTTTTTATATAAATGATAAATATGTATTCACAATAATTCTCGTTTAAATATGCCTGGTCCCCGCCTTTTGAAAATTTGAAATTGCCCGTGTAACGCGCTGGTATGCTCCTTTAAAACACAACAAGCCAAAAACGGTGCACGTAAAACGACGTTTGGAGGGGAGGGGGGGGGGGGGGGTGTGGGTAGGTGAATTTCGAAAATCGGGTTAAAAAATTGTCACACCCGAAAAGTTTGGGCCAAGTGGCTCCGGGATCGAATGGCTCCGGGGTTAAACGCCCTGGGGGTCAAATGTCCTGGGGCTAAAAGACATGTCCTGAAGTTCGTCTCCGCCTAGGTGTGACAATTTTTTATCCCGATTTTTGAAAGTTTTTGCTAAATCTGATCCAATCACAAGGATTACATTTTACCTTTCTTTTCTTTAACCATTTCTGCCGGAATTAATTTCAAAAAAAAGATTTTTTTTTGATTTTTTTGAAAGGTCATATATAGGGTAAAATTATCGTTTTATAATAAAATGTTGTCAAAACAGTATTGATAAGTAAAACGCAAGATTTAGACATTTTTTTTTCGCTTTCACATTGCCGATAACGCTCGACTGACTCCAGGTGAACTTTATAAACATTATAAACTAGTGATTCTTTATTCTTTTTAGGAGACAAATTTAGCAAGGCACGACCATTTTTTGAATTTTGAATGAACGCTACAAGGCACACGCTCCACTTGAAGAGCATTTGAGCATCGATGAGAGCATCTGCCCATTCTTTGGCCGACACTCAGCCAAACAATTTATTCGCGAGAACTATTCGCTTAGGATTCAAATATTGGTGCTTGTGCACACCCTCCGGATACTTGATCTACTTTTTTCCCTATCAGGGAGCTGGTGAAGAGAGAGATGCTGCTCTTGGCCTTGGAGGCACTGTTGTGAAGAAATTGTGCTCCGCCTTCCAGATGACAACCACTTCACCATCTACGGCGACAGATTCTTCTCCTCCATCAAATTGGCGTTTGAATTGAAGAATTGGGGATTGGATACACTGGTACTGTGAATGCCACCCGCACAGAAAATGTCCGTTGAGCAACGTTGCACTCCAGCCAAGAGGATTCTGTGAGTATCAGATGGACGAGTCGTCAGGTAACCGCATTTTGTTATTTTAGTTTCAATTACAATAAGTTTACTCTGTCAGTCGATGGTCTGCTAAAGAAAAGAAGAATTCAGCTTGATCAGCCAAACACAGTGCATGCCTACAACCAGTACATGGGAGGTGTCGACAGAATGGACCAAACATCAACAACTACCGCGTTTCTATAGGATCCAAGAAGTGGTGGTGGTCATGCTTTGTTTTGGAGTAGACACTGCTGTCCACAATGCCTGGCAATTGTGGCGAAAACAACATCCAACACTCCATACCTCGACTTTCGCCGCTACGTTGCCACATCCTATTTGCGCACACATGCAAATCCGCCATCGCGTCCAGGACGAAAATCAGAAATAAACAATATGACCAACTTGCTCACTGGCCAGAGGTTACATCTGGATCAAGATTTCGATGTGCAGTTTGCGACTACCGAACAGACACACGGTGAAAAAGTGTGATGTTGGACTGCATAGTAAATGCTTTGAAAAATATCATGTTAAGAAATGAAATCTTTGTATTTTATAAATAAACTGTGAGTCTGAGACTTGAAAATGGCTATATCTCGAAGATTTACTACTTCATCAATTTTTGACAATGTTTTTATAATAAACCGTTAATTTTACCCTATGTGTGACATTTCCAAAAAAATTTTTTTTGAAAAATTTGAATTTTTGGTCCCAGGGGACCAGTTCGGCAGAAATGGGTTAATCTTTCATTTTTGCAATTAGACTCGCGCTCACTATAAATGGACGTCAGTTTTTGTAAATAGAATGTCTATTTATAGAGAGATTCCGGTTCTAACTGGTTTATTTGAAATGGCAAAACTACAAGATGTGAGAGAAATGACCGGTAAATGATAATTACTGCGTTTTGGGGAAGGATCTGGTTTAGCAAGCCTTGCAAACCGGCCTAGAGGAGTGTCCGACCCTATGGAAGAATGATCATTTCAAGGAGTGTCCATTTATTGGGATTTAACGGAAGCTAGGATTTTTTGGATAGGTCGGTTAAAAAACTGATTTTTGAAATCCGATTTTGATCGTTCAGAGGTTGTTTTTTATTGGTCAGTTAGCGGCAATGAACGTGTTTCCGGTTTATTTTTCATCAGAAATCCAACGGGAACTCAGTTTCCCAAACTTTCGGTTACTTGGTCAAGAACTTTTTGGTTAAGTGTACGGTCCAATCAGCCAATCGGATCTTACCTTATACGAGCAGGATTGTCTAACGAGGCGTCACGCTGGCGTTAGAACAAAACGCCGCGTTAAAGTTGCTTATAAATATATACAATCATTTGCTCTAAGTATGTCTGGCGAACTTTATTATTGATAATGAATAACGTTTAATGTCAAGTTCTTATATGAAAGATGGGTAAAGCTAAAAAATTAAGGTTCGTTAATATTTTTTTAACAGATAGTACTCCATTTTTTGCAAAAGCATTTAAAAAATTTTGGCGGCGTAATCTAAAGTCGGCGTTTATCCGGCGTACGGTGCCGGCGTTCAACATCCTAAATACGAGCCTTTAAACTCGGTCCCAATGGATCCAACTATTTTGACTCCACTTTCAAACGGACACAACCGTCCATTTCACTTACAATTTTTATGGCAGGGCAGCTCAGGACATTAACTTGTAGGAAAATAATAATGCCAGGAAAAGCCCCTTCTAGGAAAACACGCATATAGGAAAAGTCCAGGCTAGGACAATTGACAACTGGACAATGTACTCTAGGACAACGGCCTTTTCGGAAAAGCGCCTTTTAGGAAAGAACAAAGACAATGACTCTAGGACTATGACGTTTTTGGAAAACGCTTTCAGGAAAAGGACACTAGGACAATGGACAATAGGACAATCGTCTTTCTAGAAAAGCCCCTTTTTGGACAATTTTTACTGTCTAAACGTTATACATCACTTTATGGGTCTGAAAATAGTATGTCCTATAGTCTCTTGTCCTGTTGTCCATTGTCTTCTGTAAATTGTCCTAAATGCAATTTTCCTAGTGTCCATTTTCCAAAGAGGCGATTGTCCTAAAAGCGATTGTTCTCTAGTAAATTGTCCTAGTGTCCCTTTTCCTAAGGGCTCGGCTTTTCCAAGACGTCATTTTCCTAGAGTACATTGTCTAAGTGTCCTTTTCCTGATAGGCGCTTTTCCAAAAGCACTGTCCTAGAGTCGATTGTCTAGGGTCTACTGTCCAAACATGTCATTGTCCAAGTGTCCTAGCCTGGCCTTTTCCTATATGCATGTTTTCCTAAGAAGGGCCTTTTCTGGAAATATTACTTTCCTACAAGTTAATGTCCTGAGCTGGCCCTGCCAATTTTTATTTTAACACTGAGAAACATGAGCACACAACTAGTTCTCCAAGATTTAATTTTTATTCTGTTTTTAAAACAGTTGCAAATGAAACCACGAACACAATCCATCCTATATATCCAGCCCAAATAAAGTATGAGCTGTTTTTTGCAATGGTCCGTTCACCCTAAATACTAAGCTCTATTCTCCCAGGTCGTTTTGGCTGATTTGATCGCTTTTAGGTGGAAGCGCAAGCATACGCCCAAGAAGAGAATTGTTCTTTGTAGATTTTTATGTGTCATAAGGCAAATCGCTGCTTGTGCAGGAAGATTGCTGCTAGATCAGCATCGCCAAAGAAGGAATAAAAATGGTAGTTAGATGTCATTTCATCGCGTGGATGAAAGAACACCTTCATCATCTAACCCTTCATCATCTTTCTCTCATCCTTCACAAGTGTTTTATAAATTAAAGATCTAAGAAAACTCACCCTCAGGGATGAAGAACAGCAAGTGGCTTCATTTGAGGGAATAAATTCTTTATTCCACTCATTCCTCTGTTTGAATATCGAAACCCCAACGAAGGAAATAAATTTGATCTATAAAATCGGTCTTTGTTGTTCAGGAAGTCTTTTGCGAAAAACGTAAATCCCGAAGATTCGAAAAATTAGGACTTCTTTCAACAAGTTGATGATAATATTCTGGGAACATATCGACTGTATGATTAGATTCGAAAATTCTGACAACGTATCTTGTAGAGATAGTCGATTTACTAATATTAATTTTAAACAATTCCTGACTGTAACGTTGGACTACATGAGTGTTTTCAGACCTCCAAGGCTACAAGATAGGTACTAAATCAGCACATAAGTTAAACAAAAGTCACTCCCAAATACAGTAGAAGAGTGTAACCAGCTATTTCCCTGATATTGTAATTTGATACTCTCAAATTAAGTAACATTATTTAGGACCAATATAAGCACACCAAACCACATGAACAACACGAATGTCCATAATACAATCAACCACCTAGTGGAAATCTATTTTAAAGGGTGAACTTTTACGGCCTTTTCAAAATCCGTAACTACCTTTGAAACAACAATTTAGGCTTAGCCTTAGGGTCGGGTGAAGGCCAGCTTACAGATGTGACTAATAAATGTCTTAGGACTTTTTCTGGGTCTCTTACGTAATTGACTACTTTACTTAAGTTTTAGAATGAAAAATTTGGGGGCATTATTCGCTGCTAGGGTTCAAAATTAAAGTATGCAAGATAGGTTTTACCTTAACCTAGGACGACCACGTTGACACAGTGGTCATGTCGTATTTCAAAGCTTGGTTTGGCGTTTGTTGTATTTGAAGCGGATAGAGAGGCACAGATGAGCGGAGGCGAATAACGGCAGCGTTATTCCAGAAGCACAACAATAATGACTGTAATAATACAGGAGCGACAAAGGCCCTGACACGAATCGTACTAGTCGTGTCAGGACATAATGGCTTGGACTATTTTCGGCTTGGACGATAGGTTGACGATTCGGCAGCAGAAGCTTCAGTCGGTATCACAGCAGGCAGGCTAGCAGAAGTTAACAGTATTCAGCGCTGTTGGAAGACATCTTGACACAGCAGCAGATTTCAGAGGATGTTTGCAAAGCATCTTGACAGCAGCGAGCAAGCAAGCAGTAGCGGCTTGGAAGATGTTTGCGATGCATCTCAGCAGCAGCGGAAGTAGTAAGATTTCAGCGACATCCAGTTGACGTCACAGCAGCAGCAATAGAGGAGCTGAATTCGGCAGATGTCCAGTTGTATGTAGCAGCGTGCGGAGTGCATAAGCGCGGCAGCAACACTGAGGAGCGATATTTCGGTACCCAAAGCAGCAGAAGGAGCAGCAGAAGAGATGGTCGAACAGCAGCAGATTTCTGAGCATAAAAGCTAGCAGACAAGCGCTTGAAGAGAGGCAGCAGCAGATTCGGACATCCTGATTGACCACCATAAAGCTTTTGCACTGAGACTGATCATTGGTCGAAAGAGCTTGACCTCACCCGGTTTGCACTTCGAACCGTTCGGAGGGACCTCGGAACTTGGTCGGAGATTCTTGATTGACCCAAGCAGCCAGCGGTTGATTCATTCAGCGTATTGGCTTGGCATCATTTGCCGGAGCACGATTTGAAGCCGCAGCTATTGAAGTTCCCTCTCTTGCAGCGTAGCATTGATCAACTGGTTCGGCATTTCTTTCCAATGTTTGGCTTTAGCAATAGTCGAGAGATAGCAGGTAGCTTCCTTCCACAATTTATCGAACTTGACAGCAGTACCGATTCATTTGCCGATGAGAGGCGATTTCGAAGAGCAGCATCTTTTGGAGTTTCGACAGCGCAGAAGCAGCAATTGAGTTTCTTTCTTTGAGCCTAGAGGTTTGAAGAAGCGAGCCGACTTTCAGGCGATAAAAGAAATGAACGGAGTCTCTTATCTTCTTTGCTAGACGGAGGCACTCGAAGCGATCAACCACCAAAGAGCGGGAATGAGCAAAAAGCTTTGTAAGACCACAACGTTCATCGAGGCTGAATTCAGTCACTTCTTTGGCAGACAGCTTTGCGGTATTCAGCGAGGTTCGGCAGAGGCTTTTCTCAGCAGCTTGGATTGTGGCAGAATCCACCATATTCGGAGAGTGCATCCAGCGAGACTTGAAGCAGATCACCTAGTTTCGAACTTGATCGGATCAGATCATCGGCAGCGCAAGGATTCCATATCGGGCAGTTGAGGCAGAGAAGAGACGTACAGAGCAGGCTGTGCATTGTCACCACCAGCTTGGTTTCTTTGGAAGAGAGCCAACTCTGAGCCATTTGTTGTCTGATGAGCTAGATTCATGCACCACAATCTTGTGCAGCCCGGTTTTTGATCAACATTCTTTGGGAGATTTTGATCCATAGCGACTGCGCACATGTTGTATCTTGCAGGCAGAAGTAGGCAGAGAGAGCGAGCGAGAGCGGAATTACGGCGTTTATTCCAGATTATTACATCATTATTGTTGTGCTTCTGAATAATAGCTGCCGTTAATTTTCCGTCTCCGCTCTCTCTTGCTCTCTATCCGCTTCCAAGATAAACATTCGCGCAGTCGGCAGGATTCGAAACTACGCGGGCAAAGCCAATTGATTTCCATAGCTTTAATTCTCATCTCGACTGCACCGCTCCAAATATGGATGATGCCGCAAAGTTCAAGCTCCTGATGACGAAGCTCTCTGCGAAGCCTATGCCGAAAACAGCTGCCTTCCAGAAATGTGGTCGACTTTTATCTGGAAGATCGGTCGTTCCTTTCCAGCTCTTTGCTCATTTCTCAGTTCTTTGGTGGTGATCGATTCTCGAATGCTTGCGCTTGGTCAAGAACTAACTTTCACCAAATAGCAGCGAAGCGGATGTTAGCGTATGGACTTGGGGCACGGAGTCCGATGAAGTCCAATAGCGTCCCATTTACCATCACGGAGCAGATAGCCAAGCCATAGCGGAACTGACTTGATTGAGCTCACCAGATGGCGCTGGACAAGATTGATTCGCGATGTGGCTGGAATTCTTCTTGGCAGCGTTTTGATTTGAGATTTTGGAAGCGATGGCACTGGCTTTCCACAGTGGTCCAGTTTTCTTTCGAATCAATTGGGCTCTGCCCGCGCAGGTTGAATCCTGCGACTGCGCCAATGTTGTATTCTTGAGCGGATAGAGAGCAGAGAGAGCAAGAGGCAGGCGATATAACACTAGAACGACACTATTTACGAAAAGGACACTATTTTGATTCCAGAAGAATTCGCAAATGCAATGAACAGTTACGATGATATACGGTGACGACTTTGAGGGTTTCGTTTGATGTATTTTTGATAGTTTTGTTTGATATAATATTTGAATAAAAGGCATATGAAAGTTAGTAAAACCACTTTTTAACGCTGTAACTATGCTCGCACATTAATAGTGCCGATAGGTAGCTCGCACTCCCATAGATAACCCCCCCATATATAACCCGCTCCAGGTATTACCCGTGGTTATACGCGGAGAAATTTGGGGGTAGTATCAAAGAAGACAAACGAGACTGATAATTTTGAGGAAGAGTGAATAATGAATGCGATTAAATTTGTCTTACAGGTTTTCTTTTTTGACTTTGAAGGTGCCACTATATTGGGAGTAAATTTCATCTCGCGCGGACTACACTATTAGCCACACTGCGGTGCCACTATAGGCAGGTCGACTGTATAGTTTTAAATAATTTGAATTTGGCGCAGAACAATTTGACTATATTTTTTCAACACGGCAATCAAAAGGGCCATAATTTGATTGGGCATACTTTTTTTTGTCCAGATTCACTTTTTCTGTTCCAGATTTCTTCATTTTCTGTCCCAGATTTAGCTTAACCACAGGGGAACAAGCAATTACGAAAATTGGTCAAAAAGTTTTCTCTCATACGAGCCTGAAGTTTCTCTATACATTTCCACTATGTTTTGAGCATTTTTGCCAAAATTATTTTTCGCAAAATTTTTGCCTTGGGGGACCAAGTCACATTTCAGGCTCCTGAAAATTTGGGCTGCCTTGGTCCCCAGGCGAAAAATTTTTGTGCGGAAAAAGTAATTTTGGCAAAAATGCTCAAAACATGGTGGAAACGTTATAGAGAAACTTTCAGGCTGTTATGAGAGAAAACTTTTTTGACCAATTTTGTAATACTTGGTTCCCCCTGTGGCTTAAGCTAAATCTGGACAGAAATGAAGAAATCTGGCACAAAAAGTGAATCTGGGACAAAAAAGTATTGCCAATCAAAAAGAGGCGCTATGTATTTTCAATCAAGAGGTTGCGCGAATTCATGTCGCATGTAAGTCTGTGCGTGCTCCCCTCTTCTTTTCTCGTTCCCTCTGTACACTTATTCCTCTCTTTCCAATCCATCCGAGGTCGAGGTCGGCCAAATAGTGGCAAACAGACGCAAATAATGGCGCTTTTTAGACGGCGTTGTTCCTTATTTTGTCCATTTTCATTATAAGACAACTTTTTGTCACTATCCACATGTGAATTTGAAAAATTTATTTTATTAGGTTTTACGCTGAAAATTACTTTAGTGTCGTTTTGGCGCCAATTCAAAAACAAATTTTTTTTGAGGTTTTTCCTTCGTCACCTAAGACACACCAAAATTTTTTTTTCAAATTTAAGAGAAGCAAAGCATTTCTCTGCTCAATCAGGGTTTCATATTCTTGAAAAAGTTCACTTAAATAGTAATTTTCTGCTAAACTACTCTGATCCACTCGCCCTCTTAACAAATCTTCTCGCTCTACTGGTGAGCCTACCCAGTACTCTTGCATGCCCACTTCCTTTCTTGGTATAACTAAAGCTGTTCCATGTCTGAAAAGTAGTTTTTCCGTCAACTTGCGCCAAAAATTGCGCGGAACATTCAAATTCCCGCTGAACCTGCATCGACCGCGACATCGACTATGTCGATGTTACATCGACCGCGACCAAGACCAACTCTAAGGAGTGTGACCAACATCGACCTTGACCACGACCTCGACCGAGACCAAGACTAGCAGTGTGACCATGATCGACCTCGACCGCGACTAAGCAGTGTGACCAAAGCATCAAACACGTGTTTGACACACATGTGAAACATGTTCACATTTTTGTGTCATACAAATTCTTTGGCACCGGATTTGTGTGACACAAGGTATGAACAGCCCCACAAGTGTGTCACACAAATCTTTCCAAACAGGGAGGTGTGAACTTAGCGTAACACATTGTACACGTGCCTTCACTGATCCATTACTTTTTCTTTTTATTGCTGTACTTATTTCAAATTACACAAAAACAAACATGTAGATGTTATATATATATATGTATAAATTCATGTACAAAGTGTTCTTTTACAAAATTGCCACTGGCATATGTTTACCTTTTTCAGTGTGTTCTTCGCTACTCCGCCACTTTTTATTCGCCTTGGTCATTTTTTTTAATTTAGAAGTTTTTTTTCAAAAAACGTCTCCAAAATACACCAGATCAAGCATAAATTATCGATATTTGCTCAAAGAATTTTTTTAGATACTCAGTTTGTCGCACTACAATTTCGACGAAGAAACGGTTCAGCAATATGAAAGGATAGAAGTTTTTTTACAGATGCTTGATTTCACCGAAAGCCCCCCCCCCAAGTACATCGAAATCTAAAAAAACAACAGATGGACCAAGATTGAAAAGCCCTAGTAGTGGAGTAAGACCGTATGTTGTTGCATTTTTTTGATCTGGTAAACATTCATCCAGGGATAATTGTATATAAATAAAAATATGGCAGTGGTAACAGTGTGAAAGAGTCTCACGGCTACAGAAAACTCGTGAAACATCTGGAAAAAATGAGATCATTGGTAAATAAATAGTTAGAGATTGTGTTGTATTTCTAGCTTTGTTATACTGTAAAGGACAAGCAAATTATATGGGAGTTCCAACAACTTGCAAAATTATAGCTAACTTGGCATCAGACAAAAATTGCAATGTTTATAATACAAACTACGGTGCAATATTTAGTTTCGAAATAAAAATGTCAGTTTTTAGAGCAGGCCTTCTCAGCATTTGGCTGATTTTTACTCAAAGTGCTGATTTTGGACAATTTTGATTTGGGAGCTCTTTTAGAGACTCCGAAATCCGTCAAAAATTTTGGTTCTCTCGAAATACATGTGTTCCGTAACTTGTAATCAGTAAAGACAACCAATAATTAGTTACTTGCTTGTCGAACCACCAATAGGGCTAATGGAACAAGGCAATAGATATAATAGAGTGTTTAGAATATTTTAAAGCTTATATTCATTAATAATTTTATTGTCCTATTTTACATATCTCCTGTTTCGATATTCTAATCCAGTTTGTAATAGAAGTCAGGTAAGAATTGGTGAAGTCCAGCAGATAAGGTGTGTAGGGCTCTGGGATCCCTAACCCTTGTTGATGGTCTGATGGGTTGGTGGTGTTGCAGCATGAAAGTTTTAGCCCAACTGGTCACTAGCAATTGGTCAGGGTCTCGCCCACCAGCAATCTCCATTTCTCTTCGCCTAATGAGGACACCTGAATTGGGAAAAACTATTTTTGTATTAATATGGAAAAGCGGAAGGATCACTAGCCTAAGTTTATCTAACACTTCTTCTCGCACCCACTGTCGTCATGTTCCAGCTTACTATCCCGGAACAATTTTAGGACACAACAAAAAAGTTCAAATAATATGATGTCACTTTCTCAAGTTCGATCCTCAGCTGAGTTTGACCCTTTTTATTTAAGCTTTTGTAATCGATGAAAGACAACTGGCACAATATCACTATAATTGGAGTTAAAGGACCATGGTTTTTGCGCTCAGTGGTATGCGCAAAATTTTAAATTGGCGGGGGACAGTTCTCTTTCGTCTCAAACTTTACTCTTTGGAGTCGTTCGCCATAACTCCAAAGAGTACAATGCAAGACGAAAGAGAAGTGTCCCCGCCAATTCAAATTTTGCACATGCCACTACGCACAAAACCATGCTCCTTTAAAAAGCGTTGACCAAGCTGGAAGTCAAATTTGATAGGGTGCCGGGTTAGTCAACTGTATGCGTCATTTCCAAAATGCACTTTTTGTTCCCTCAGAAATACAAAAAGTTTAATTTATGCCAAGAGACCAACCATGAATTTGTCAGCAGCCATTTCGACAAAGAATTTTCATCCACCCCTCATCATCCAAATTTAATGTCACAGAGATTTTAGGGCTTTGGCTGTCTGTTCCTTCCACTGAATTGGATTTGTGAAACCTGGTCAGGGCACACCTCTTTGCTGGCACTTCAGAGGTTGTGGCATAATGAGTGTTATTATCATCTAGTCTTCGCTTGAGTGAATGACTGGATGGATGCTTGGCCGGGGAAGAAGACTGGACTGGTGGAGGTAGCAGGAAAAAGTTGTCGAGCAGAGGGTTGATCCCGTCCAGAACACTGCAAATAATTGGTGTTCAGAGTGCGTTTGTGAGCTTCACATAACGCACCATAATAATTTTTTAAAGCATTGAGAGAGGGGAGGGTAGAGATATAGGGTCGAAATGGGGCATTAAAAAGGCATAAAAGTGACTCACTTTTTGCTTGGGACAGAGAAATGACTCACGCTGCCCAAAACGCTCCGAAGGGTGTATACTCTCTAACTAAAAACGAAACAAAAAGGTGAGTTACTTTTCTGCCTCGGCCACAGATATGACTCATGTTTCTGTCCCAAGATGCCCAAACAGTAGTTACCTCCAACCTATAACAGGACAGAAACGTGAGTAACGTTTTTGCAGTCATTACATTTTTCTATTTTTTCAAAAGCTTTTCTCTCAGACCCCGAAAAAAAAGATATTTGCGTCGTAATATATCTGGTCTTTTTTCTATTGTACGCTCGATTAGGCTCACAAAATCCAGGTTTTCACTGTGTCTTTTTGAAAAAAAATTCAAAAATAGAATTTTGCTTACCTTGCTTCTAAAGGACCTGAAGCTTGTTCTGGGATGAAGCCATCGTTCAAGCTCAACAACAAATTGGAGCTGTGTTTGAGGGGAGTAGACGAAGAGTGATGTATCATGTCCAAGGAGCACATCCCTCCAAACTCAGACAACGAAGTTTCGGAGTCCATCTGCAAATGTAAACACTACAATTTAAAAAAGCTTTATTTTAGACCAAAGACTTACACCACCCCTAGTCCCTTGCTAGGTGTCTCTACATGGCTACCATTGCTGTGGTCGAAGCTCAACAGGTCCTCCAACCTGCTGCTAGTGTTAAAGGAGGATGAGGCATAGCCAGACTCTTCCCTAGGCCACTCTACACTACTGCTACTACTGCTCACTAGATTTTCTTGTTGTAGTTGGTGTTGAAGGTCCGCATCTATTGCTGCTACCTGAGGGAGGGGCAATTTCAGTACTGAAAATTTGTAATATTAATAATTTGATCGTATATGCAGGCAAAAGTAGTGCACGAAATGGCCGAGATCAGGTTGAAAAACTTTTCCTAGCTTGAAACATGCAAAATACATGTTTTTAGGTGAGAAAAACATTTTTATCAAAGAACTTTAACAAAAAGTTGACGCTACTGTCATATACCCCCCCCCCCAAAAAAAGCTACTGTAATATACCCCCCCCCCCCAAAAAAAGCTACTGTATATAACCCCCCCCCCAAAAACCGACTTTTTTAGGAGTGTCTAAAACCATTTTATGCAATAATTTTGCCAAAAAGGTCCAGAAAAGCAATTTAAATGGGATTGCAGGCTGTATTGGGAGGGGAAGGGAATAATACAGGGGCCACTTTTTTTTAGCTGCTTTACCATGTTTTCAACTCGGGCCGTGGCAAAAATAGACTCTTATGCATTTTATGATCAAGTGTACTTCTCGGAATCATGTCTAAGGTAAGTGCGTGCGCGCATCTCTAACTCTCAAGCCCCTGCGCCCCTTCGGGGCTTGGGGGCTTGGGGGCTTGGAGTTGAGATGCGCACACCCACATACCTTAGACACAAATCACTCGAAAGTGACTCTGGATGCATAAAAACGTATGCATACCAGAGTTTCTTTATGCGGTAGCCCCAGTATTCAAAACTATGTTCAACATCTTTATTTTTTCGCGAAGAGCATTTCCACTCGTTCTATAAGGCCAGGCCAGAGGCCCAGCATCCAAAAATTCAGCCTAAAACTCAAAAAGTGCTAGGGCAAGGTGTAACCGCGGGTCCCACCCGCTGATCCGCTTGGTCCATGAAAAGTACTCATACTTATGCCTGCACACAAGTTTCTGGGTTTGAAAGTACTCTTAGATGCTTAGAGAATGAGTACTCTAAGGATACCACCATCTCGAGAAGTGGCCCTGTATTATTCCCTTCCCTCCCAACACACAGCCCGCAATCCCATTTAAATTGCTTTTCTGGTCCTTTTATGGCGAATTATTGTGTAAAAATGGTTTTTGACCATCCCTAAAAAGTCGTTTTGGGGGGGGGGGGGTATATGACAGTAGGTCGATTTTTGGGGGGGGGGGTATATTACAGTAGCGCTTTTGGGGGGGGGTATATTACAGTAGCGCCAAAAAGTTTTTGTTGGCCTTTCAAAATAAACTAAACATGATATGACCTACAAATACTCAATTGCCTTAAATTAGAGATGACGACGCTGCGATGTATCGCATCGCAACATCGCATCGCACGCAGTAAATTTTGTCCAAAAACATCACATCGCAACATCGCACGCAAATTTTGAAAACATCGCAACATCGCATCGCGAATTTGAAAAACATCACATTCCATTTTTCAAATTTATTTAGTCCAACACGAAAGGAAAGTCAAACATTTTGACTCAAAAATTATTTTTTGCTTGTTTCATTTTTCAATGTTTCGCATAAATCAAACATGGAAAAAGTCTGATATCGAAAATTCGCACCCCATACTCAGTCACGATCAGTTTGCGCCTGAGACAGTAAAAAAATTAAT
The DNA here is from genome assembly GCA_004194705.1 of Ditylenchus dipsaci. NCBI lineage: Eukaryota > Metazoa > Nematoda > Chromadorea > Rhabditida > Anguinidae > Ditylenchus > Ditylenchus dipsaci. The sequence goes on along the minus strand of SADC01000142.1, from coordinate 145,622 downwards.
TGAGTTACCGACATAGCCTAAGGCCAAGCGCTTGCAGATGAACTGGGGGTAGCTCCAGATCGTATGTCATGACGTAGCTTTTCGATCCAAACAGAAAACTACATTTTGTAAGCCTGCCCTTTCTCTTTTCTTGAGGAAATATTTGACATTCTCAGTTGCAGACAACCTTTAAATAACACACAGAAAAAAGCAATGGACGGCAAACAAGCTAAAAACTTATCTTATGCACCTTGAAGCAACGACTGGTACAAATTTCCAGCATTTGAGACAGAGCCTGTCAAGAGCTTGTCAAGATTCTGCACAGCCTGGGGATAAAAACCTGAGCAGAGAGATACTCAATCACGACACCAAAACAGACAGCAGTACAAGATCCGGTTCTTGTGAGTTATCAGGACCTCACTTTAAAATTCACCTTAAAATGCCTTCCCACCTGTGGTTAATAACTTATTTTAAAGTAAGGTCCCGATAACTCACAAGAACCCAAGATCCTACTTGATTAGCAGAATTTTCTTGGAAGAGAGCCTAAAAAGATCAAACAACCAAAAAGTATGAACGACAAATCAAACGTTCCCAATCATGGCAATCATCTCTCGTCTCTGCGCTAGAAACCAGTTAATCAAGTGAGCAGCTCTTTTCCGTGGCGATAGATGTTTTCGATTACACATGATCAAACCCGATTCCAGAAACAGCCGAACAACTCATATTTTTGAATAAAAACCTTCCATTGTTGAATTTTATGTATTAAATTGATATGTTTTGATGCCATTTGTGGAATAAATGTTTGAAAATTTTGAATTTAAAAAACATCGCACATCGCTGCGATGTATCGCAACTGATTTTTCAAAACATCGCAACATCGCATCGCAAGCTAATGCAGTCCAAAAACATTGCATCGCAAAACGGCAAATCGTCATCTCTACCTTAAATCCTAGGACTGTCTAAGGAGTTGGCCAATTGGCCTCCAAAAATAATTAGAAGGCTGATTTTTTTTGTAAAAATGTAAGAAAATAGGGGTTTTATGTGTTTTTAATGCGAAAAACAAAAAACTGCAAAACAAAATTACTTTTATTTTTTTGATGAATTTTAACCAAATTTCGAAAATTCGCAACATTTAAGTTCTATAAAATTTTCAATTTTTTGAGATTTGCGATTGGCCAATTTCAAACGATTGGCCAACTTTTTTTGGTCAATCGGCTATTTGAAAATATTTTTGGACCAAACGAATTCCAAATAGAAGGGTATCATCTCATAAATAGGTTTTTACTACCGAGAAAACATATTTTCTAGAGTTATTAGCATAAATGCCGAAAAGATTGCTAAAACGCAATTTCAGCTGAGATTATATGCCATTTTTAGCCAAAATCCATAAATTACCTCTGTTTACTCTGCCTAGAGGGACTCTGCCTGAAGAGGATCCGCTATTGCTGGACAACCTAGGCTTCTGGGTGGGTGACTGACGACAGTAGAAGGAGCGCATAGGTGAACACGAGATGTGCACATTTTTCAACCTCTGCGGCACAGCTTTGGGGGTCTTGAGAGTTGGTGGTGAGAAGACATGCTCCATCTGCAATCAGTAAATCTGGTTTTGATGTTTGCAAATAATGTTTGCAAAAGTAAAAAAATTAATATGTGTGTTTTTTTGAAAAGAGAAATGCCAAGGATTTGGTGTGTGAGACTGGGATTACACGCATGCCTTTGATTGATAGATTTAGTGCACAAAAATATGTGCCCTACTCCTGCTGCTGAATTCGTCTGGAGTGCAATCCAAAAAGGGCTTATGTGATCGATAACTTTTAGGAAATTTTTATTTTCGCCAAGAAGATGAAAAAAAAGGCAGGGTTTGTGTAGCGGTTCTTTCGAAATTTTTCTCAGACATTCTGTTTTTGTTTTTTGGATCTTTTGGGTATGCCAGCGCATGTAAGGACGGGCTCAAGGGCTGAAACACAAAAAAATTCAAAAAGGCGCGAAATATGCGCAATATGTCTACGCATCGAAGAAAAATTGTACAGTCCAGTCTCGATATATTTAAATCCCTCTTAAGTCCATCACCCCTCCTAGGGTCCAACAATTTTTTTACCTCGATTTTTTAAAGGTGTCACCATATCGAGACCCAACTGTATTTTCACTTTTTCACAAAAATTTTCTACTTACATTAGGTCGCATTGGAGGGGAGCTCATGAAAGAAGTGTTTTCCAACAGCAGGCTATTGCCCTCCTCATCAATCAGGCTCTGTATCACTGGATTGTGAGTGTTGTTTGTTCTAAGCCTTCTGAGTCTTCGTCTCTCGGGTGTTTCCAAGACGCTTAGGGTGGATGGCCAGCCTCCTGAACAGTCCATCTCTATGGACTCATTATCGGAAGAAGAGCAGTGGCCAGTAGAAACTATTGAGGATGATGTGCTAGGGGGTGCGGCATTACATGGCTTTGCGGCAGGCACTTTGCGAGGAACTAGTTGGACTAGGGGACGCCTACAAGCTGGTTTGATGTCCATGTGGTAGGCGGTAGTGGTTTTAGTAAGTTGACTGTGTAGGTATGAACCCCAAGACGAATGAGATAGCTGCAATAAACTCATTTTTTTATTTTGGTGGTTTTAAAACAGTTTTTATATTTAAAAAGTCACAGTAAGAAGTAGTCCCGAAGATGGTAATACAAACTCGCAATTAGTAATTGAAAGTAATAATTGCAGACTTTTCGGTTGACTGTAAAGTGGGATATGTAAACTTAAGTCGTATGTTGCTACAGTTAATCAAGCTAACTATGGACAATCTTGTAATTCTAGGGCAAACTTAATTTTGTTTAACTCAAATCAAGCAGTCGATTAGGTATATTAAACAAATTCTAATTTTGAAAGTGCCCATAAAAAATCACCTCCGTGAGCCCTGCGTAATTTCTAATTTTCTTAGAACTCGAAGTATTCCAGCTTGCAGAGAAGTCTAAAAAATTGCATAGGTCATATTCCTATTCCACTATCTAAGTGCACGAAAATATACTTAAAATGAGAGAAGAAATCATGGTTTGATGGATAAATAAATGAGTCAACTGTAGCAAACTGCTTAGTCAATGATACCTTAATCCGCCAAAATTAACTTTTAGCATTCACATCATTTTAGCCAAAAGCGCAATTTACAGAAAAACAACAACACATGAGAAGGGGGAATAAATGAGCTGAATAAATTGTGCAAATTTCTGATGAAACCAGCAATATCTGGGTCAGCTGGAATGTGTGGGAAATGCAGCAGGAGGAATTGATCTGTTCCCAGAATCAACTTGATGGATGAACATCAGAGAAAGTGAATGGGTCTGGATCACCCATCCAGCCACACCTTTATATAGTTACAGTTAACAGGGGAGGGTGACCGGAAGTAGGTAGACTTACAGTTGTCACTGGTGTCCATCATTAAAATGTGCCAAAACAAAAGTTTATGAATTGTGGTAAAAATTAGATGGATTAATACTTGTACTTGTCTGGATTGCTGCTTGTGGGTTCGGTTGTGTGGGTGCCTTGAGGCAGATAGCTTAATCACTTGACGCTTTCCCTACTACAATTAAGTACTACTACTAGTACTGCAGTTGTTGTTATTTTCACAATCGACAATAATAATCCCTCAGGTTGACTATGAACAGTTGTAAATGAGTGCGATTAAGGAGGGGGGGGAGGTTCCAGGAAGAAGTTTAGTGGAAGTGGACTGCTATTGACCATTCATAGTTGACTGTGATATTAGTCGAGTATTTAATGGCATACCGTATTTTCTCTAATAGCTCACCCGTCTCTATTAACTCACCCCCCCCACTTTGAGGACCTATATCTCAGCCCTCAGCAAATATTTTACATCGTTGTTTATTGCATTTTCTTAACTCCCACGAGCTCTATCAATTCCACTTTTTAGATTTTGGTTGAGCACCCGAAAATCTCAAGATCGACCTTAAAATTTTCCGATTTTCAAGGGGTTGAAAATAACTCACCCGGGTGAGCTATTAGAGAAAATACGGTATTAGCATTTTATACTACAGTGCACTCGAGATTTTTTTGTTGAATACATCGGTTCTTCAAAATCGAGAGGCGCCGGTCTTTTTGGCAGAACTGTCGCCAATCACAAAAACAACAGCCGAAATTGAAACACTTACGACATTTCTGACTAGACTGACAAATCACATTTGGTAAAAGACTCCAAAAATCGGGCTAAAAAGTGCCGGGCCTTAGGTGGGAACGAACTTGAGGGGGTTTCGTTAAATGGAGAGTGGACTGTATTAGTAAATGTCTAGTTGCCGTATCTAATATTTACTCGAGACAATTATCTTCTGTGTTCACAGTCAACAAATCTAAAAACTTGTTTACTCAATAAGTTCTGCATCTTGATTATGTGTGTCTAGCCAACCAGTCATTTTTAATAAGCCAAGGCCGTGCAGTTGTCCAAAAAGGCAAAAGCACAGAGAAGAAGAAAACAAAAATGTTGATTTGTTGTAGTTGTTGTTGGTGAGTGGTGACAGCCGGCGCTGCTCCATTGATTGCTGCTGCGGGTGGTGTTGCTGCTGTCAGTTTCCTCCTGTTATTTCTCCTCCCTCTCCCCTTGCCCTTATCGACCCAAACTATCAGCCTTCGCCCTTATCCAGATGCCCCATCTTTGAAGCAGGAGTTGTTAACATCATTGCTCACCCCTTCACCACTCAACATTCAGATGTCTCCAACATCCAAATTAGAAACTTACTTTGTAATATTTGGTTTAAAAAATTGATTTTTTTTAATAATGAATATTTATGTGAAATAAAGTCAATGAAAACATAAAAAGTGGATCCTTTGCAATTAAAAAGGTATAAAAAAAGTTGCAGACAAGTTAGAAAAGAATAGCTGAGGAATACTAAAACAATTTGTTAAAATATAAGGTCTATCCAATGTTTTTCTGGGCAAATTTTTATTGCGCTTAATTTTATTGAAATTTCTTATAAATTTTTTCAAGTAATCACTAGTGTTGCATACAGGGTTTGCGGGCGGTTTTGCGGTGCAGTTTTTTCAAAAATTGCGGTTCGCGAAAAACATAATTGCGGTTTATGTTCGCGGTTTTGCGGTCTTTTCTCGTAAACTTTTTTACAATGCCGTATTGAAACAGGATATTGGATATATACCACAAGTTGAAAGACCTCATAGTTCAGAGAGAAATAAGAATGCTAGATTTAGCTAGATTGGCCACAAGATTTGGCTTTGTTCGAGTAATTTTCATTTATTATTGCGTTCTTTGCATGATGATTTTTAATGATATTTTAATAATGATATTTAATGATTTTTAATAGAACTTTTTAAGTCAAGTTTTTCAGTTGACTGTGAATAAATTTCCCATAGGTAAAGAAGCGAAATAGAAAAGGCCAGGAACTAGCGGTTCTGTTCTTTCTCACAAAATTTTTCGACTTTTCAAAACGCGCTGGTATGCTCCTTTAACTGTTTGAGTTGACCGTAGATAAACTATCTACAGTTGACTGTTTAAGTTTTCACTGGGTATATCATGCGGAGCATATCACTCCATCTTAGGGAACCCACCATGAGTTTTGTGATTTGAGTGGCAAAATTGCGATTTTAGCCTTATCAAACCTAATTTTCTACAGGTTTAAAGTCAGGGTAAAAACCGCGGTTTAAACCGCGGGTTTTCATTTTAGTGCGGGCGGTTTTGCGGTTTTAACCGCGGTTAAACCGCGCCGCAAACACTAGTAATAATAACATAATGATTATAACATCTTTGCAAAATGTATCACAAAAAGGGAAAAGTATGAAGCAAATTACTTTTCTCACTTGCTTCATATTCAGTTGTTCTCAAAGTCTGCATTATTTAATTTTTCGTAAATCATGTTTAAACGTCTTCTAAGTGATTTTCATACGCTTAAAACGATAAATAAGCTGTTTTTCTACACTTTTTCATATAAAGAGTCGTTTTTTTGAATTTTTTTTTTGACCAAAATTCGACTTTTCGCTTTGGGGTACCAAGGTAATCTACCTTATGTAAAGGTATTTCACCCGTTTTGGTAAAAAAAAAGAGTCTCTATATGCATTTTATTATCAAGATTACTTCTCGGAATCATGTCTAAGGTAAGTGAGTGCGCGCATCTCTAACCCCCTTCGGGGCGCGGGGCTTGGTGGCTTGGAGTTGAGATGCGCACACCCGCATACCTCAGACACAAATCACTCGAAAGTGACTCTGGATGCATGAAAAATGTATGCATACCAGAGTTTCCTTATGCAGTAGGCCCAGTCAACAAAACTATGTTCAGATCCAGGGAATCCAGGTACCCGTTTAGGTTGCTTTACCCTGGTTCCCCAAGGCAAAAAGTCAAATTTTGGTCAAAATTTTTTTTTAAGAATAACTTTTTATATGAAAAGTGTTGAAAAACAGCTTGTTATAATTTTAAACGTATAAAAATTACTTAGGAGACGTTTAAACATGATTTACGAAAAATTAAAAATTCGGACCTCCACCCTCCAAAATTGATTTCATTGAACGCTTAATGCTATCCAATTAGATCTGACATTTTTAGTGATGGTCTTAAATTCGACAACTTGCGTGTCCATATATTTTTATTTTGAAAAAGGGTAAAATGCCGACTTTTGGGGCACAAACGGCCACTTTTTTCTTTTTATTTAAAAAGAAGAAAATGTGCCCACTTTTCGTAAAAATATTCCCAATTTTCGTGAAAATGGGATAGACTCCATTTTTCCAGAAAAAGTTTTTTGTTGCCATAAAGGCTGGCCACTCTAGATAAATCGTTAAAACTTTCGGAACTTGTGAACTTGAGGGGGCAGGGCTGTTCTTTTCAAAAGCCGAACACCTCTATATCACTAATACACCTTTCAGCATAAAAAACAAAAAAATTATAATAGAGTCCACACACTAAAATAACTCAAAAGAAACAGAAATTTTACAAAAGACAGAATGATTCCTAACATTCCTAAAAAATAAACTCTCTTTTACCTTAAGTAAAAAGCAATTAATCAAAGTATCAATAACACTATTGCCCCCTACATCAAGCTGCAACTGGTGGTCAAACCTGCTGCTAGTGCAAAAACTGTGAAAGAACAAGCCAAACAGTCAGTCATGAAATAGCTGGGTGGGGAAGGAAAAAGGCAAAGAAGTGCATGCATCAGGGAAACAGGCATGTACACACACACCACACATAATTACTACTGCCCCTACCCTGTCTGTTTGTCTGGATGCTGAGTGGACAAAAGAAAACAGATAGAAAAGGAAAAGGCAGAGCTGTGGGTAATGGTCGGTGCCCCCCCCCCTAACTGGGCGAGCCAACTGCCATTACAATAGAATGGGCAGGAGACACACACAGCTAGTAACTGGTGTGGGGGTGTGTGTGCCTTTTATCATGCTATTTGGAAGGCATATGACCTGAAGCTAAAAAACTAGCTAAATGCACCTATATTTATGGCGCATTGTTTGCTTACAGAAAAATCAATGGATAAATAGTTAGAGCACATGGCAGAAGTCTAGTTTTCAGCTTGTTCTCTCTTATTAAGGTTTTAGGTAAATTAAATAACGACTCAGTTTTGGTGTACACCCTCTAATTTGCCTTGGTACCCCATCTTGATCCCCCACCCCATTTTTCTAAAATCTTTCTCAAAGCATTTGAAATCCAAAAAAATCTAAAATTTTGGCCTTATGTGACAATGGGGGGTTTGTCTTTGTCCCCTTTTCGGCGCTAGTAGCAAATAACACCGCGTTCTAGCAAATAACACCGCGCAAATTGAACAACTTTTTCAACGCACGCATGGAAAATTTAGTGTCATGCAAATAACAAGTGAAAAAAAAAATGGGGATGGGCATGTCACCGCGTCAGCAATTACCACGCTACTAAAAATCTGCTCCATAAACTTTTTTCTGATGGCTTGTTGGATAGTTGTGACTAAAAGAAATTTCTAGAAAAAAACATAAAAAAGACTCCTGAGTTTTTATATACCGTATTTACTCTATTAAACGGGCATGCCCGTTTAATTTTCAACCCCTCGAAAATTGGAAAATTGTGAGGTCGATCTCGGGATTTCCGGGTGCTCAACTAAAATCTAAAAAGTGGAAGCGATAGAGCTCGTGGAGTTAAGAAAATGCATCTAACAGCTTTGCAAAATATTCACTCTGCTCCGAGATATAAGTCCTCAAAGTTGAGGGGGCCGTTTATTAGAGAGTGCCCGTTTAATAGAGTAAATACGGTATGTAACATGCGCCCATGAACTTTGGGATCAAGAATTAAAATATTCAACAATAATCAAGAACATGAGCATAGACTGTAATTTTAGTCATACAATTTGCACGAGAATGTTGACCATTCAAGTTTTATCAAATCGCTTACAAAAAATCGAATTCCTCCTATTTTATTAGTAGAAAACACTTCCAATATACTTGCCTCTTGCACAACCTTCAAAATTGACATCCCAAAAGCATATGCCGATACACTCCTCAACAATAGCCTTTTTTGTTCTGCTACAAAAATGAGAAAAAAGTAGCAAACAAAAAAGTTATTGGGAAATAAAGAAAAAGAGGGGCACAGAAATGGACAGATGTGCCTGCCACCATCGGAAGTGGATCACAAAACAACAAGGGCAAAACTATTGTGCTGCCAAATGTGACATAGTCAGCCAGACAATGACCATGCTTGAGGCTAGGCATTTGCAGACAGTTGTGAGAACAGCAAGACTCAATTTGTTGTCATTATGCAATGCCACTCAAAATTGTGTGATTTCCTAGTTAAAAAGACTTGTAAAAATGGGAAAAAATAAATATTGTTTAGACAGTTTTGAGACCAACAATGTCCTACATCTAGTTGCAAGCATAGTGACCACATGTTTTGAAAAGTCCGAAGTCCAATGCGTCAGCAGCACTGTTTTTTTTTCATGTGCACCGGCGGTCTTGGCTTCTAATGATGCCGGCCTTCAACCGTCCCCTACTATATAAAGCGCATCAACAACTTTTTTGAGGCATCGAGAATGGGCGGGGGATCCGAGATAGAAAATCAAAACGATATAGAAACGTGACCAACGTTTCTGCCTAAAAGTGACCAAAGAGTATTTACCTCTCTAATCCAAAACGGGTCAGAAAGATGAGTCACGTCCAGACAAACTAGACCGAACATTAGAGAATTACTGCCATTTCGGCACACTTGGCCCAACTTTTATTATTGTTGCATATAGAAAAGTAATAGCCTGTGATTACTGGCTTGAGAAGAAGACCAGATGCCCAGCAGTACCCCCAGATCAATGGGGAGTGCCGCCAAGGTTCCCCACTCTCCGAAACATGTGCTTATAATGGTAGGAGACAAGGAAGGAGAAAAGTAATTATGTAAGCATGTGCTCGAAAAAATAAATCCACCTTTTTATTCCACACTCATTTGTGGCAGGGCAATTAGAGGTTTGATTTAGGCAAGATGAAACTAGACCCGGGATTTGTAGAAGTTACAGAAAAAAATAGAAAAAAGTGGTCATGGGACAAAACGCCAACGCCAAAATGCCAACGACCAAAATGCCAAAATGGATATTTTTCGGGAATTCAAATTTTTTGCTGTTTTTGCACTTTTGATAGATTTAGGCTTAGGCTCAGGGTAGGCCAGCGTGTGTTAGGACGGCCTCAAACGTGTATCTCCAACTAAAAAAATAGAAAAAATATGGAAAACAGCAAAAATTTGAATTCCCGCAAAAAATTCTGTTGTCATTTTGGTCGTTGGCATTCTGTCCTACGACCGAAAAAAATAAGTTAATATTTGGTCAAGTCGATTTAGAGCGAAAATTTTGTTACTTCTTATCAGACTGATATCGAAGTCTGATTTCTGTAATATTTTAGGCTTATATAGTAAACCTTAGAACCGCGAAAACGTATTTAATCAAGTTAGTGTAAAGAAGCACTTGTTTAAAACAAATTTCATTAAACGAATTTTTCAACTTGGTTTCTAACAAAACTATACCTAAAACTAAACTAGATCTTGTTTTGTTAGAAATCAACGTAATAACAACAGGGGAACCAGGTATTGTTTAGAAAAAACAGCACGGGCCAAGTCATGCTTTGGAATTTAGTTGTACAGTATTGCCGACAGAATTATTAAAAATAAAATAAATTACAAATTCTTGTTTAATTTACTACTAGTGGTTATTACACACACCCACAAAGTTGGCGGTCTGTGCCCATTGCCCTGCCAAATGACCCCGTGTGTTGTGTTTCAGCTCAACCTGTTCTATATAGCAGTTCCAACTCCACCCTCCCCCTCTCAATCACCCCCACCTCAAGTGACCCCCCCCACTCTATAGGTCGTGATGGTTATGAATGGTGGAAAAACAATAATTTAGGTACCGGGCTAATTCAGCAACACCAACAATACTTGTAGAAAGAATCGGCACGACAATGGTGTTCCCAAGGTGTGGTTGTGGGTTGGGAATCGCCCTCAGGCTACCACTTAACATTTCGCGCATTCCCAACAATTTGTTTGTGGCGCGACAAAGCATAGCCGCCAAGGGGGGGGGGGCAGAAGGCTATACATCATGCTGGCTTACAGCAACAAAACAAAGTTGAAAAAGTTATTAGGAATATGAGAGCAGAAAAAAGAATAAGGTCAAATTAGGCACAAAATGGCCAATAATTTAGTCAAAGATACGGTAGTCAAGATCAGGGCTTTTTTGAATGAGCGCCTTTGGAATTACTCTTTGTTTTGTCCCGAAAACTGCATTTAGTCGACGAAATGGACTTCCGTGATTTGGCTTTACAAGATAGGAGTGATACAAAGTCACATTTTCTTTTGAACATGCATGAAAATTCGATGGCGGATCTCAGCTTCTAATAAGCTATTGATTGCCTTACTGATATTTTAAAAAGTAGGAGAAAAAAGTCTTTGTATAGACCGAATTTTTCCGACAATTCTACACATACAATGACGCTTTAAAATCTTAGTAAGTCAGTTGATCATTTGTTAGAAAGCTCAGATCCCGAGCTACATTTTGGTATGAAAATTTATGATTTTTTTTTAATCGAGATAAAAACAAATTTTGCTTTATACCTTTACCTTTTTGTGATACATTCAAAGATATTGCAAGAAACTATAAAAGCAGGTCTAACTAGTGGTGTTCTCACTTTCAAAAAGAAAGCATAAAAATTAAAGAACAAAACCAAAATTTACGCAAAAAAAAGTATATTTGCGCATATTTACTCTAAAAGCTCCACCCTCCTAAATTCAAAAAACGCGTTTGTGCCCTTGTGTTTTTGACCCACTCTTGAAGAAAAAACTCTCCATTAATAAGAAAAAAATAGGTCAAAAACACCATGCCAAGAACACGATCTTGAATCGAAGGGGTGCGGCTGTTAGGGTAAATACGGTAAGTACAATTGGAAAACTTGGCCAAAATCTATTTTTTTTAAAAAGTGCATTTTCTGAAATATTTCTGTTGCCATCTTCGGTACGAAATTTGCATCAAACTCCCAACCTATCGAACTTAAAAATTTATAGACAGTCCGAGAAAAAGACCGAACCTGCGAGCAGTCTATTACAAAAAGCAATAAAACACAAAATATTAGATCTTTTTACTGCGCTAAAACAGCGAAAAATAGCCATAAAGAAGTGGAAAGAGGGGGAAAGAGAAGTTAGCAGGGTTGCTCATATTCTGGCGGGAAGTGCTAGCCATCAAAGCCATGGCTCACAATTAATGGGAAGGGGGCAGCCACACACTCATCCACACCAACGGCTGGCACAATGACCCACCAAGTCACCATCCCCACAGCAGAATGCGCGAATAATTTAGGCAAACAGTTCCAAAAAGTTATTATGCAATTGGAAAAATCGAATTCAGATTCCAAAAACAGGCTTTATAAATCGCAAAACTAGTTGCTTCAACACCAGATACATATATATTTGGGGGTCTGGCAAACAATGACCAGCCATAATCACCCCTATTTACCTCCAACCCTTTGAGGTTTAGCCGACAAAAGCAGTGGAATATGTAATGGAATCCAGTGTCCCAAGGTCAAAGCTATTCATTACAAATTCTTTTTCTTTATTTTTTGGCATTCTTCTTTTTTTATAGTAAAGCCGATGCTTTTATTAACATATCTGTGAGCTAAAGTTAAAATCTTTGAAGCCATTCCTTGATTAGTCACACCTACCTATCAACCACGTCCATCTGCCACAAAATATCTCGGAGCTCAATCCACATGTCGAAAAAGCGAGTTTTCGTGCGAAAAAAGAGACATCGAATCCTCAGGTTTTGTTACAATTCTCTGGATTGGCTGTCCAAAATCAGATCTAGCGCTAAATCCAAAAAAGTATTCACACTTGGATATTTTTGAACTTCTGTAGCTACAAAAAGAACTTATAGTGCAGATTTGAGCCGATTGGAAATTCTGTTACAGATATTAGGTCGCGTCAAAGGTTCGGAGGTTTTTTTTGATCAATAATTTCGGCATTGTGTTTTTTCCAAAAAAAATCTTGGCTACAAAATTAAAGTCAACTTTAAGTTATCTAAAAGTCTGTGGGACAAAAATAAAATGTTAAAAAACCATGCAAACTTTCGACACGACCTAACAGTTTGTAGCCCAGATTCTACGGAATATTTTGGTAGTTCGAAAACATATTTTTGGTTTTAAAACTCAAAATATGACTAAATATACCTGAAATATTGAGTTCAGTTTAGCTTTCTACTATCGATGCTTCAAAAGCTCCCGAACTTTCTTCCATCTAATTTTTGGATAAGATAAGTGTCTCTGCAGATTTTATCGAATATACAGTTTTGTAGCCCATTTATCTCCTTTTTACAAATGGTATATAAAGTCTATTTGGAATAGTTTAGAATAATCAGAATTTGGTCCGAAACTATTGATGTCATTTTAAGATGTTGGCACGTATTTTCATCTCTTTAACAGATTTAGCACTTTATTAACATCTCAATGTTATTTCGTAGTGCAGTTAGAGAGCTACAAGACCTATTTCACAGAATTATTTCTAAAATTTAAGTGTCGAGATATTGTCTTTTGAAAATAATCAATTAAAAAAAAATTACTAAAATCTGAAAAAGTTGGGAAAACTTGGATTTTAGTCATTAAAAATCGACTTTTTTAGAAGACCATATCTCAACCCTCAAATTTTGAAGAATTATTTAAAATATTTCTTGTAGCTCTTAAGCTGCGCTACAAAATAGCGTTATCAAGATGTTGTGAAAAAGTTAAACCCTAAATCAGACTTTTGACTAGTTAAAGTTATGAAAATGCTTGTCAACATTTAAAAACGACCTGACAGGTGATTGAAACCAAACTATGACCTCTCTAAACAATTCAAAAAACTTTCAACATCTTAAGAAAGAAGAGACGTACGGCTACAAAATTGAATATTCAATCAAATTTTCAGAGACACTTATGTAATCCAAAAAGTTTAAGGTAAAAAGGTGGGGACTTTTGAATATTAGTCTTTTCGCACATATAGGCGCCGGCTGATTATTTGCTACTGGGGAAGATGGTACTAAAAAAGCATAGTAGCCATCAATAGTATGGCTATTGAATACGTAGTAAACAGATGTTGATGGCACAACAGGCAATGAATGATGTGTCTTTATCACATAATAAAGCAATACTTAGTGTTGACACACCATTGTCAAGGTGGGGCTGCAACAACAATGCTACTGCTAGAAATTCACTCAGCACTCAATAAATCATCCAACCATTCAGCAGCTTATAATATCACTAGTAAATCAAGCCCTGCTTCTCTACAATGATATTTGCATTTGAAGAGGTGTTTAACCCAAATAGCCTTTGCTAACTTTTTTGGCCTTTTCATTGAATTTTTTGTGAGTGGTGTCAGTGAATAGAATAGCCATTGACCAGCTAAGTTGTGTAGTGCTTTTTGAATAAAGGAGGAGTAAATTAGTTGGAACAGCAAATACACTTTTTGTTCAGAAAGACTTCTATACAAAATATGCTTGACTATTTAGCTACATTTTCTAGGTTTTGAAGAAAAAAGCTCAATATATTTTGCTTACGTGTTAGATATAAACATTTTTCTGGAATATAGACAAGGCTCACATTTCAAAATTTTCAAAATCAGACAAATCTAAAAAATCAGATTTCAGGGCTAAAAATCAGATTTTTTACTAAAACGCACTAAAATGAACTACAATTTTTTATTTAATTTTATATTAATTTTTTGTTCTACAAAGTAAGTTAAAGGGCATGCCCGTGCCGACACGGAGAAAAGGCGGGGACCAGTACTTTTTTTTTTCTCGATCAAGTTTTACATGCATACGCATTCAGATTTTTAAGTTTCTGCCTAGTTTTTAAAGTAGTATAGGATCACTAATATTGGATTTGACGCAAAACGAGTGAAAAGTAGAACGATTCAAAAAAATTGCTGGTCCCGCTTAACTTTTTGAAACGCACGGGATGCCCTTTAAATACAATTACATTGTTCTGTACTTTAAATTTTTCCTGGAATTGTTTGTGCTTTATAAGCAGTTATTAACCACGTCCTTCCTACGGCCCTGTTCACTTATCATCAAAGCAATACTCTATAACAAATTCACTTCTAGGGTAATTTCTAACCTACATCTGTTGTCACCAGTGTTTTTTTAACTAACACTGGCCTAACTGTTAGTTTAGCAAACTAAGACCTGATTTTTCTCGTTTTCGTCAGGTAAACTTTGATATTTATAACCTTATACAAAATCAGATGCACGTTACGGATTTAAAAAACTGCAAAAAAGTGAATAAAGCCCAAAATTAAACCTTAAACTAACTGCTAGTTTAGTGTTAGTTTACGGTTTTAAATTAACTCTAAACTAACTTAAAACCTCAAACTAACACTTAACGAACAGTTAGTTTAAGATTTTATTTTGGGTTTTATTCACTTTTCTGCAGTTTTTTTAATCTGTAATTTGCGCATTTTTCACTTATTTAAAAAATCATGTTTAAATGACTCCTAAGTAACTTTTATGTGCTGAAAACGATAAGAAAGTTATTTTGTGACACTTTTCCACATAAAAAATTGATTTTTTTGAAAAAAAAATTCTTGACCAAAGCTTGACTTTTCGCCTCGGGGACCAAGGCAAATTACCTTGTATTAAGGTATTCTACCCCGTTTTGGTCACTGGAGCTGGGCAAAAAAGTCTCTCTATGCATTTTTGATTAAGAGTCTTGCTCGGAATTATGTCTAAGGTAAGTGAGTGCGCGCATCTCTAACTCTCAAGCCCCTGTGCCACTCTTCGGAGGCGCAGGGGGCTTGGGGCTTGGAGTTGAGATGCGCACACACTTACCTTAGACACAAATCACTCGAAGTAACTCTGGATGCATAAAAATGTATGCTTACCAGAGTTTCTTTATGCGGTAGGCCCCAGTTAACAAAACTATGTTCAAATTCCATTTTTTTAGTGACTTAGGGGTATTCAAGTCCCTTTTCTGGTGGCTTACCTTGGTCCCCATGTCAAAAAAGCTGATTTTGGTTAAAATTTTTTTTCAAAAAATCGATTTTTTATGTGAAAAAATGTCACAAAATGACTTTCTTATCGTTTTAAGCACATAAAAGTTACTTAAGAGTCGTTTAAAAATGATTTTCCAATAAGTGCCCAAATACCTCCCTGGGATTCCTGAATATAGACAATTCTTAGCGGTTTCTATGTTAGCTTTAAAAAACAAAAATCGAAAAAAGACTAGTGCACTCAATAAGTTCAAAAATCTCGTATTTGGAAAATTTGTTCGAGCATTTTTTTAAAACGACTGATGCAATCGGAATCCGGGAAATTTTGTGGACTACGCTCAGTTTTGGCTAAAAACTCTAAAACTGAGTATTGAGCTGAAACTAAGCAAACATTTTTAGTTTTGTGCTAAAATTAAAGATTTTTGTTGTTTGTTTTGTCCTGAGCCACTTGTAAAACCTTAATTATAACACTAGCGCCAATTACGCTTTTAGGTCACGCTTCTAGGTAAATATTTTAGTACAAGTTGTCCGCGATAAAAATCAGAAATGCAAACACTTCTTTTCTTTATACTTACCATGTTAATTTTTCATCCACAGTTATGAATAACCCGATGCGCATAAATTACACGAAGACTAAAAAAAGCTAAAGTCGAAGACCAGGCTATATTATCACTGCAGGGATTCTTTTTCTTCTTATATCATCCAAGCAAAAAAATCTTTGAATAAACAAAAAGTGCAAGTAATATAAGCAGCAGGAGTAGCAAACTCTGCCTCAAGGCAATACAGTCGAAAGTAATCTTGCCTGTTATCTAACAGCCCCCCCCATCTCCTAATAAATGAATGAATAGACAGGCAGACTAAGAATACAATAAAAGGCTCTCACATCTGCTCTTCTGCTCACACAAAAGGCACTCAAGGCAAGGGGCTTTGTTTCTAATGCGTGTTGGATATTAGGGATACTTTGCAATTGATCTGGCCTGCATTGGGCAATCCAGAAAGTGTTATTTACATTAGGAATTTGTTGTTGTTGCTTTTTTAAATATACTTATTCTATGAGTCTTGCTCTCAGGCAATTGCGCAGTCAAGAGCCAAGAAGGTACTTGAAGGTGTTATAACAAGTATTATTGCATAAATAAGGTGACTCATGTCTTTAGGGATGATTGATAGCACCAAGGATTGCTTCAACTACGAAAAAACAAAACTTTGAGAAAAGCTCAGAAAAAGCTCTTTGCATATCTTTTAAAAATGAATACCGTATTTACTCTAATTTAAGCCCCGGGGCTGAAATTTTTCAACCCCCCTTTTGGGGGGGGGGTGCTTAAATTATTCGATGCAGAGCACGTAATTCAAAATTTTGAAAAAAGTACACTTGGCCAAAAAAAACAATTTGGTCATTTTTTGTCAAAAATTGCCATTTTATCCAGTGCTTATTGATTTTAAAAAGGCCATTGCTGTCTCCGACAACGGTTGTCCCCCGCAAATTCAAATTTTTTCTTTATCGTTAGATTAAGGTACGAATTTTTCAAATTGGTTTCTGACAAAACTATGCCTAAAATTTAATTTTAGGCCTTGTGTTGTTAGAACCCAAGCTAAAAAATCCGCACAGAAGTCGAATGATTAGGCAAAAAGATTTAAATTGGTGGGGGACAATTTAAAACAGGTGGCAATGGCCCTTTAAGCACCAAAAAAAGATTTATTAAAACTTTAAAAATAAAAAAAAATATTGAGTCCCAAAAAAGTACAAATCTTCTTAAAAAGTAAAGTTACGTTCCCTGATTCAACCCCATTTATCCAGAAATACAAATCAAAAATTTTTAGTTGTGAGAAACACCATAATCTCAAACTTTTAATTTTTGTCACTGTTTTGGCTATATATTATTGTTGGCCCGGAATTTTTATGAGTCAAAACCGTGATTTCCAAATATTTTTGTTATTTACGAAGTTTTTTTTAAAACCCTTGGTGTCATTTAACAGAATATTAAAATATATGTTAGATGAAATAAAAAATACTGCGTAAATGGTTATTCACCTAATTCACCTTCCACATAATACCATTTGAAGTCGAAAATTTGAAGGTGAAAATTTTTGACCATTTTTGCTATAAAATGGTAAAAAAAATTTACTTGTACCCAAGCTGATTTTCGCTCTAAAAATGAGAAATGTATGAATTTAGGCTTAGGCTCAGCAATGGTGGACCAGCGTACGTTAGGAAGACCTCGAGAATGTTCCTCGAAGCTTTAAAAAGTATTTAAATGAAAAGGGGAGCGGGCTAAAATTAGGGGGGGAGGGCTAAAATTAGAGGGGGGGCTATAATTTTTCAACCCCTCTTTGGGGGGGGGGGCGTAAATTAGACGGGGTTAAAATTAGAGGGGGGGGGCTTAAATAAGAGCAAATACGGTAGTAAAATGTTTTTGTAAAACTCTTTGATAGATTCGAGCCTAGTACAGACGTGATCCAACGAATTAGACCCCCAGCTGGGTCTGCCATTTTTTCATCCCAATTTTCTAGTTATATTTCGTCAGTCTTGTCCGAAAAGTTTCAGGGATCTACATTTTTTGGTTCTTTTTTTTTAAAACATTTTGCAAAGTCTCTTATATAACGAGACACGCTCATCCTAATGGCACGAATCTTGATTTTTCCAAAAAAAGGTCTGGTAAAATCAGAATCCTTGTGATTTTTCTTACTAGATCAGTTTCCGTTCAAGGTTCAGTAAAGTGACCAAAGAGGTGTCAGAACCAACTGGAAGTACAACGTGTGGGATGACGTTACACAGCGATTTGGCTATACGGAAACCCATTGAAAAACTCAGGGGTATCTAGAAAAATATTAAAATCGTCGAAAATTTAGATCAACAATGTTTTTGAGATGAAAGACCCTGCAACACCTGAACCCCATTAAAATTTTATTTGACCGAAATTCCAGCTTTTTAATTTACAGTTAACTCAAAAGGCCAAATATTTTCCTCGCCATAGAAAACTTTTTCTGCCGCTCCTTTTTATTTGCCGTAAAAAGTCGATAAAAAGCTTTTTACGGCAAGAAAAATATTTGTCCAACTCAAAACCTCTATTTTTCACACTTTCCAGCTATAACAGCTTTGGATAATGGCGTCTGAAAATGGCGCCAATGAAGTGCAATTCTCCAGATGTGCTCTTTCCAAACTATTTCTTTACATAATTAAAAATAAAAATAGAAGAAGACTAATGAGAGTGCAAAGCAGCAGCCTCTCCAACTTACAATAGACACTCCAGAACTTAGGGCTGAATTAATTAGATGTAGGATGAATTGAAATTTATTTTGGCAGCCAAGTTGCCCTTTCAATTAACTCCATTATCCAGTATTCAATTAAAGGATTAATGGCCGAAACTTCGATTGTTCGAGGATTGTTCTTTTTACCCGCCATTAAGTCAATGTTCACACTTAATTAATGAACCATTTTGAGGTGATGAAATGAGTAAAATGAAAAAAAAACTAATAGAAAGCTATGGGTGGTTCAATTGTGCTGCCGAAAATTCGAAATTAGAAAAATCCAGATTTCTGCCGCCTAAAAATGCAGCCTAAATGTTGAATTTATGATTTTGGCAGCAAATTACAAATTTTCGGCAGTACGGTCAAATCTCTATACAACGGCTGTACCCCGAAATTTAAGCAGCGATTTGCTAAGCGGTCGTTTTGCTAAGAAAAAAAAATTTAAGCGCGAATTTGCTAAGAATTCAAAATTTAAGCGCCAATTTGCTAAATGGTCGTTTTGCTAAGAATTTTTTTGCTAAGTAGTTGTTTTGATAAAGATCTTGTTTGTTAAGCTACCTACTTCTTCAGTTCGGTTCAATTTCGGGTACAGACCTTAAAACCCAAACGATTCAATCCAAAATTGTGTTCTAAAAACGGTTAAATTTGAATCGGGGTTTTCTACTCTGGACTGATTGCACCCAGAGGGATTCGAACCAGTAACCTTGGTGATGAGTATATGGACCTCTACGCCACGTAAGCACTCAAAATTATGATAAAATAAGGCATGCACCCAGGTGGATTTGAACCAGCATCCTCGGCAGTGGCTATCCAAGTGGTCGTCCACTTGGATCAAAAATTTTTTTTTACGTTTTCGGTTTCCAAAACAATTTTCTGCACTAATTCGAGCATGCTGAAGATGGTTTGACAGTGGTAAAATTACGTTTTATCGATAAATTTAGAGTTATTGCTAACGATTGATTT
The DNA here is from genome assembly GCA_004194705.1 of Ditylenchus dipsaci. Lineage (NCBI taxonomy): Eukaryota > Metazoa > Nematoda > Chromadorea > Rhabditida > Anguinidae > Ditylenchus > Ditylenchus dipsaci. The sequence goes on along the minus strand of SADC01000142.1, from coordinate 125,997 downwards.
ATCAAAATCAAGAATTCACGATAACTCAAAATTTCTTGATAAAACGTGATTTTACCACTGTCAAACCATTTTCAGGGTGCTCGAATTAGTGCAGAAAAAATGATTTGGAAACCGAAAACGTAAAAAAAAATTTTTGATCCAAGTGGACGACCACTTGGATAGCCACCGCCGAGGATGCTGGTTCGAATCCACCTGGGTGCACACTTTATTTTTTACCGTAATTTCAGATATAAAAAGACTAACGTTTGACCTTTCAGGTCATTTGGGTGAATATACCCCTATTCTTGAGTTGCCTGGATAACAACCTGTCCAGGTGGTACTCAACCCTAGATTTGGGATCGGGTAGGTGAAATCGCACTTTTGGTCTCATCAAGTCCAATTATTCACAAATTTTTTTGGTTGGAAAAATAGATTTTTTTTATTCAAATGAACTTTTTGATTTTTAAGACATCCACCTGGTCAGGTGATACCTACACCAGGTATTGAAGTTGGAGTGTGTAAAATCGCAACTTTGGGCTTGACAAACCCAATTCCCCACACAATTTTAAGTTAGAAAAAATGGCTTATTTTTATTTTTAAGAAATTTTAATTTTTAGGTTCGGGTTTGGTTTGGGTATTTAGGGTGGTACTTTGGGTGGTTTAGGATGGTTTCTGGTAGTTTGGACACCATCTGAAGATATCAATATACCTAGATCCCACGTTGAAATCAGTAAGAAACAAAAAAAATCGGCGTAAAAATGTCCGTCGGAAAACCTCTAATCTACCAGAATATTGAGAAAAAGGAAAAGTACAAAAAGGCAGAAAAGTTCTTAACAAATCGGGATTTAAGAAAAGAATGCCTTAGCAAAAAAATTCTTAGCAAATGGGCGCTTTAACAAAAAAATTCTTAGCAATTTGTCGCTTAGCAAAAAAATTCTTGGCAAAACGACCGCTTAGCAAATCGACCACTTAGCAAAATGCCGCTTAAATTTCGGGGTACAGCCTATACAACGGCAGCCCCACAAGTTCGTTCCCGCCGAGGGTCCGACATTTTTTTACCTCGATATTTGAACTGTTTTGTTTAGGGAGGACAGACTTTAGAGGGGGTAGGGGGTATTTTGATAAGATTTTGGAAATGGAATTCTGCAAGCTTAAGTTAATTTGATTTTTATTTTAACCTCTTATTTTTAAAACCAATCAAAATTAGCATGAATCCACCCGGCAAAAAACACATCACATCGAAAATTCGAAATAATTTTTTTTTCGAAAAAATTTGCGCGGGTGCAATTTAGGAGGGTCTTGTTAGTTTTCGGAATTGTTTCAGAACTCTCATTCTAACGGTGCTCTGGTAAATATGATTATATACAAGTTTATACTAAAAATGACACTAGAAAGCGGAGCTAAATTTTTAGTATATGGTTGTAAATAACTGTGCCAGCAAAATTTGCAAAAAAAAATTCTAAAAAGAGTCCAGCCTTTCACAAGATTTTCAGAGCTTTTTGAAAACTTTTGTTGTTTTCGCAAATTTTGCAGGTACAGTCTTTTACAACCTCATACTCAAAATGTAGCCCTACTTTCCAGTGTCATTTTGAGTATAGACTTGTATTTAATCATATTTATTAGAGCACCGATAAGATGAGAGTTCTGAAACAGTTCCGAAAACTACCAGGATCCTCCTGAATTGCAGCAGGGCAAATTTTTTCGAAAAATTTTTTTTTTCATTTTGAAACTTTGATCTCACGTGTGTTTTGTCAGGTACCGATCGTTTTTCAGAAATCGAAAATTTTTATCTAAAAAAGAAAACCCTCGATATAAAGGCACCCTTTTCGAAAATAAGGCGCCGTATATCGATATTTTAACTTTTTAGAAACCTTTGTTCTCTGAAAAATGATCTGCAAAATTGGAATCCTTGCAATGTTTGGGACTAGACTGTAAAAACAGGGTTGAAAAAAAAGTTTGAAAATCAATGCAAAAAAGGGTCGGAGCCGAGGCAGGAACGATATATTGACTGTGAATTTATAATTTTTGGCCGGAGATTGAAATATTAGCCGATATATTTTTGAGAATAAATTAAAAATTATGAAGCACCTAGATATCCATCAAAATCATCAACCTTACTGTTTAACATGCGTTAATGGTACTAATGACACAAACACTTAATTGCCTGATGGAAAGAATTTAGCAAATCTGCGGGAAGCCCATTACTCTTTGACCATACAACAAGCAGACAGAGGAGATTGATATGTAAAATGGAGAGATTAGCTTTTGGTGTGCCCAATACGCGATAACATCATCAATCATCTCAGCACCCCAAAACGCCTTAGTAATGTAGTGGCAGTTTTATTGTAAAGCGATACATAAAAGAGAATATGGATCAGAATCCTGTTTTTAATTTTCGGATTGTCGAATTGGATCCATACTTGGACGAGCGGCGCCGCTAGCGGCGAGCGGCGAGCGGCGGGCGGCGAGCGGCAAGCGGCGCCGCTCGCCGCGCCGTTTGCCGCTGCATTTTTTAGCCGCCGCTGCCGCCGTCGCTTCATTTTTAGTCTCCGCCGCTGCCACCGCCGCTTGTTTGAACCTTCAAAATTTGTCTTAAATTATTTTTTCTGCGTAACAAAACTGCGTTACGAAATAACAAAACACTTAGATTGCAGAAAAGGAGGCTTAAATGGTCTTTTTATTGATTTCTTTCACGCGAATCTTTCCGCGTTTCTTGTAGGTACATGTCCACGGCTTCTTCTGCAATTCGGCTGATTTCTGCGGTAGTGAAGCGTAGTGAGCGTGTGGGGTTACTTCCTGAATGAATCCAGAAGCAGCATCTTTTGCGTTTGCACTTAACGTTGAGCCTAAAGCCTTGGGAACCAGTTCACGAATGTAGATATTCACCGTTCTTTTTTATGCATTACTCACACTATTACAGTAAATAAACAGTTGATTAAGTTTCCAAGTGTATTGTCATAAAAATTGTCGATGACTTAAAGTTACAAAAATTCAATAATAAATAGAGTTAAATTTTTTAAATAAAGTAGTAATTGAGAGAATATTTTTACACGCCGCTGCCGCCGCCGCTCATTTTTGACCCGCCGCTGCCGCCGCCGCTGCTTTTTGGCCCTTCCGCCGCCGCTGCCGCCGCTTTTTCCGCCGCAGTCGCTGTTTTTCTGGCAGCCACCGCTCGCCGCCGCCGCTGCCGCTCTTCTTTTTGCGTGTCCAAGTATGATCGGATCATCTACTTATGGAAAGTGATAAAAATAAACTTCAGGGCAATTAGACCGAAAGCGTCCTCGCATCCATATATTTTTGACCGTTATGACGCGACATACGACAGGAAAATGACTTGACTTGGCCAGTCAGGCGCATAGCCAGCAGAAACAAAGAAGTTTTTTAAGGAAAGCTTTTTCGTGCACAGAAAAAACGCAGGCGCTAATAACAAAATTTGAAGTCACGTACTCTATTACGATAATAAAAATCATAATAAATATTCTATACTTTAACAGTTTTGAGAGCAAATATGTTTTTAACAATTACAAGCCCGACTGTAAGCATAATTGGACGGGCGCGGGGGTACGCCCGAAAATTTTTGGAAAAATCGGGGCGCCGACGCCAGCGCCATCTTTTCTTACTATATAAATAGCTGTTTTAAGTTGTTTCTAAACTAAGTTTTGTACTGATTCCTCCAGTTTTTTCAGCTTTTATGACTCATACAGCTTCTGTTCCTTTTAAATTCTATATGATTAGTTGAAATAACGATAAATTATGATATCAAATCAAAACAAAGAAAAATTTACATAGCTACTTTTTCTATGTAAGCTACTCGGCGTCCGGCGCAAATTTTTTCACATTTTTCTCCCCGGCGCCATCTTTTCTGCCATGGCGCCCGACGCCGATTTCCGACGTCCGGCGCCACTTTTTCAAGAGACCGGCGCTCGTTAGTGCGCACGGCGCCGGTTTTTTTTGGCCACACAAGTATGACTGTGAGTTTTCCGTAAGCAGTCCATCAAACAGTCCGTGCTATACACAATGATGCAGGTCAATTTTGCTTCACGCCATTCAGACATAACTTTTTTTTGAAAAAAAAAGAGAAAATGTTAGTTAACATTTTAGTGATGAAAAGACTGAACAGAAGGCAAATAAAAATTGCTAAAAATTTGATCAAAGATAGTATTTTTGGCCGTTTTTATTACATTGTTTTATAAATTTATTTTGTATCATAAACCAAGAATGTCATTAACACCATGCCTTTTACTTGTGCAATAGAAAACCACTATTTATGCAGATAGCAATGCGTTTTCATTTGCAAGTGTATAAATATAAATGTATATTTTTAAGCAATTATAATCGTGGCCATATTTTGGCCAACCAGCTCATCGCAATATCTTTTAAAAGCTATAGCTAATTGTACCCAGTAAGATACGACAGATTATGTTTCTTAATAGGATGTGACGAAACGTCCCGGGTGACGAATCGGCCGAGGTGATGAAACGTCACGGCCGGCCCTGAATATCTTATTTTTAATGAGCTATTAATTGATTCGGCAGGATTATGGTATACCACATGTCCCAAAAGTAAGTTTTGACTCCTAATTCGAACGTTTCAGGTCGTAATTAGTACGAAAAACATGTTTTCCGGTGGCGGAAAGACATGTGCAAAAAAAAATTTTGACCGAAATCGACCAAAACCACAGGGTGGGGTTCATGGTTCAATTTTTCAAAAACGATGAAAGGTGTGCAACACCATAACAACCACATGCTGACTTATATAAAGGCCCTGGGAATGGATCCAACATGCTGCTGTTCGCTCGGATTCTTTCCAGGGTGCGCTTGTGTCGTGGAGCTCAACCCTAAGCCCCCAAGCCCCCAGGCCCCCGGAGGCTTTAAGGGTTCCTTTTAAGGGTTCCCGAACAATTCAGTGCTCGCATTAGCGTTTAGGGGCCAAGGCTGACCCTTTATACACACCTGCCTGCCTTCGGCAGGCACCCTAATTCAATAGGAAGCCCCTTTGGGGGTACATTGTTCGGGCCAAGGGCTGACCCTTTATGCACACAATTTTATTGGGTACAATTAGCTATAGCCTTTAAAAAATATCGCGATGAGCCGGTTGGCCAAAATTGCTTAAAAATATACCTTTTATATTATACACTTGCAAGTAAAAACGCATTGCTATCTGCATAAATAGTGGTTTTCTATTGCACAAGTAAAAGGCATGGTGTTAATGACATTCTTGGTTTATGATACAAAATAAATTTATAAAACAATGTAATAGAAAACGGCCAAAAAAATACAAAACACTCTCTGTTAGGTTGTAGCGGGAATCTTGGCTATCGTTTGAAAAAATAGAAATCACAAAAATGATGATTTATTTAGAGTTATATCGATTTTAAGATTAGGATCCAGAAAATCAGAATCACAGAAAACACGGAACTTCAGTAAATTGAAATCGCTTTTGTCTCGAAAGGAAATTTTAACTTATTCTTCAAAGTTTCACTTTCTTTTCGTGTGGTGGCAGGGTTCGATAAATGTGCCTAAAAGGACACATTAAGGAAACATAATTTAGGCCAAAAAATATGTGCCCTACGAAGGGCACATTGTGCCCTTCGTAGGTCACATATTTTTCGGCCTAAATTTATTTGTAGAGGTGTGCACGGGATCGGGATCCCTCCCGATCGGAATCCCGATTCCGAAGATTTCCTTGCTGAATCCCGATCCCGAATCCCTTTCGATCTATTTTGAAAATCCCGATCCCGAAATTGCCAAATCCCGATGAGCATTTTTCAAAAGCATTTTTGGCCAGAAATATTTTCCTTTTTGCATGATTTTGGGTTTTCTAAATTTATTTTTCTCTTTTTTGGACATATTTTGAATATGACAGGTCCTGCCGATTATTCCATCAGGTTTAATTATTTTTCGCTCTGTATTACATCAATTTATGCGAAAAGGAAGTCTCAAAAAATTCCACCGATTTTAGACGTTTATAACTTGTTGTCATGAAGTGAATTCGATATTTTGTAAACAAAGCTTGCGGTGATAATTTTCTAGCGAATTTGTCTGTAAATATTCTCCTATAAAATAAAAAAACGCTATATTTGATTCATACCCTCTAGCAGTTTAGGTCCTGGTTTGTAAATAGCCTCTTGAAGGGTAAAGTCTGAGCCTCAGCGGATTATTTCGTATTTTGATTTTGCATGCGAAAATTTTTTCATCGGAAGCTTAGTCTTTATGCGTTCACAAAATTTTTGAAATAGCATCAAGAAAACAGTTTTCAACGTTTAAAATCAGTGGAATTTCTCGGGACACCCTGTATTTTGCCTGATTACTCATGGACTCGACAGATCGGCCAATCCCGAAATTTTAATCGGATCCCGATTTTTTTTTCGTAATCCCGATCCCGAATGATTTTTAGCCCAAATCCCGATCCCGATATCCCTCCCGAGGCCGAATGCACAACTCTAAATAAAAACCTCCCCCAGTGACGCTTAAAAGTCCGTTCCAAACTTTTGGGACACCCGTTAGAACAAAATGAAATGAACCCCTGATAAACAGGCACCGCATGAAGTCAACTATTGATAGTAAACTGTATTCGATCGAATTCAGTTAAATTCAGTCATTTCAAAAGTTACCTAAGCAAACAGAAGCATACTCAAACGATTTGTCCAGGCACCATTTCACCATTCAGTGAACTGTTTTCCTCCTCTTCTTCACTCAAAAACTGATGTTCCAGTATGACAACTTGGCCGGTCTTGAGCTTGCAAAGGTCTATTTTACCTACCGAGATACCAAAAAAACAATAGGAAAGTACCTTTGCACCTGAATGGCTGTCGTCGAGGGGGGGGGGTGGTACAAAACACCGCGGCGACAAAACACCGCCGCCAAAACAACTATTTATCCTGAATTCTTAAAAGCCTGGATACACCTTTTTCTATTCTAAAACTTATCTGTCTCAGATATTTGCGAATGGATGATCTACTGAAAAGACCCTACGCTGCTCTCTCAAACAAGGGCGCAAAGAAGTACGTTCATGAAGGAAGGATTTATGTCAAGAATCGCGATCTCAAGGGTTCAATAAAGGCAAAGTTTTGGCAGAATGTGACCAGCGGGCAATAGGCTGCAAAGGCAGAGCTTGGTTTTACGAAGGAGGTCAGTTCATCAAGTAAGTTATTATGGTCGCATTAATTTATGGCGGATGAAAGGATGCTGGCTATGGTCAAGAAGGCTGTCAAGACGTGGAAAATTGTTCCCATGGATTATCTGTCAGGTATTGCCTACAACGTCCGAATGGCGCAAGGTCCTTATCAGTTTACGGAAGCACAAGAAGAACTAGAATTGTTGATATTTAATGAAAAAGTGCCAGAAGACAAACGGAATCATGCAGGAGGTAAAATTTTGACATAAAATTTTATGCGAATCGAATTTATATGAATATAGATGTGCTAGAGCTCAATCAGTCGAACGACCAAGTCATCGTCACACGTTTAGGAATAGACTTGACCAAAAAAACCACAGCAGACTTGAGACTGGATGTTGGATCAATGACAATCTAGTCAAATTTTATTTGGAGCTCATAAAAGACCGTTCGATCTTAAATTCTTATCCCCAAAGGTACTCTTTTTGTGATTGGTAGTTTGATTAACAAATTTTCGAGCAGGTATACGTCTACAATAATCAGTTCTATGAAAAGCTCACAAGAAATCAGTCTTTTTCCATGAAAGGATGGGGTGACCAATCAGATATCTTTGAGTGTGACGTTTTGTTGGTTCCTGTTCATAGAGCTGATCATTGGGCACTTGTGGTATACTTTTTCGTTGGACGGCCCACTCTTAGATCTTTTGCTCAGGTTGTTAAAATGAAAAAGGAGAGACTGCTTTATCATGACTCATTGCATGGCGATGGCAGTAGCTGTCTCATACTGATCAAGTAAAAGTCTTTCTCATTATTTGTTTCAGTATCTATTATATTTTGCAGAGAGTATTTGCAAGTCAAGTCTTCGAAGAATCGAAATTCAACAATGGATCCAATCAATTGGCTTGGTCTTAATGACAAGGTATTTTTTAAATTTCAAAATTATTATTGATTAAGTTCTTTTTAGAGTGTTCCACAGCAGACAAATGGTTTCGATTGCGGTGTCTTCGTCTGCCATTTCGCAGAAAGTGTGTCACGTGACATTCGTCCATAGATCAAGCAGGAAGACATGGAGCACATTCGCAAGCAAATGTTTCAAGAAATACAAATTGGAAAGTAGTCTAAATGAGGGAATTAGAATTGGTCATTAGTTGCTTTGCTGTTATTGTCATTGTTACTAATAAAAAAAATTGGTTTTATAGGTCTTGTTTGAAGGTCGAAATTGAGTGTGGTGTGAACTGTATGTTTACCCGTTGTCGGGATATCATTTTGGCCAAACTCACTATTGGCGCAGCTTCGTAAAAAGAAATGATTGTAGCCTAGACATTTGGCATAGTAGCAAAATGGCTCAGAGCCACTTTATTGGTGCCAACAGAAAAATGGCGCCAAAACATTTGTCACAAACAACAAAATGATGCCAACTCGATCGGCACCTAATCAAGTTTGGTCCAGACTCATATTGGCGCAGCGGTATAGCAACGACTCGGTACAACAAATGACTCGGTACAACGAGTCGGTACAAGTACGACTCGGTACACCGACTCGGTACAACGTACGACTGGGTACAACGAGTCGGTACAATTTTATACCAATTTTTTTGTATTAAATTTACTGCTTCTTGTGCCTAATCTTGTGGACCATGATCTTGTTATCAATTTTCATTTTCCGTCTTTGTGTGCTCATTTATTATTATTTTTGGCAGAGGACAGTATCGAGCATGTCTGAAATCATTCAAACCAGTATATCAAGTTAGAAAATGCATTACTTACTAGGGAATCTTGCTAATTTTTAATGCTAACCAGTGTGATTTTTTGGCTTTATAAGAGAAACCAACTATAGTAACGTCTCGATACGACAGAGCGCCTGGAGACAGGGATGAGAAAAGTATCTTATTAATTACAAAAGTATGACAATTTAGGATATTCCGGTATCCCTAAAATATCCAAATTAGGTTATATATGTATATCCTAATTAGGTTACTTGGATATTTAAGGACATTTAATATATCCTGAATAGGATACGTTTCCCATCCCTGCCTGGAGACCGGCTATAAGGTCTGCTGTATCGAGAGTGCCTTGTACCTAAAGTCCGTTTTCTAGATTCTTCCCCTCTGGAGACCGGTGTTAAGCCGACCAGTAAGCCTCAGGGTGGTTAGGAAACCACCTAGCACTTTCCATAAACAGGTATCTACATCCAAAACACGGAATTTGGATTTATTCAAAAGTAAATGAAAACTATTGTATCATAATCAGAATTGTGTCCTGAACACAGTTTGACAGTACCAAAATAACGACTTCAGTTGCCAAAACGCCAGTGCCGGGGTATTTATCGTATTTTCTTTGATATTCCACCATGCTTTAAATAGAAACCGTGGTATCGGTACTCAGGTGGCAATACTTAGTAGCGGTACCCGGGTGAGGAACTGAGGTGCTGGCCCAAGATGGTACAACATTAATGGTGGGATTTAAAAAATGGTCTGACATACGACCACCTGAGACGACCGCCTGAGTACGACCAACTGAATACTACCATTTAGGTACCATTACCTGGAAATGTAGTTTGCTGGATGTTCCATGTACCAACAAATCCAAGTGGTCGTCCACTTGGATCAAATTTTTTTTCACGTTTTTCATGTTCCAAAACCTGTTTTTTGGACTAACTCGGGCATGCTGAAGATGGTTTGATAATAGTAAAATAAGGTTTTGTAGGGTAGTTTTTGAGTATTCGGAGATAATTGATTTTACCAAAACTCGATTTTACCAAAACTTAAAAAATACCCTATAAAACGGCATTTTACCTCTATCAAACCATCTTCAGCATGCCCGAATTAGTCCAGAAAACTGGTTTTGGAACCCTATAGAGTAAAAAAAACAATTTTGCTCCAAGCGGTCGACCACTCGGTTTCATCCGAATGACCCAGCTACCAACATGGTCAGATGCACTACAAAAATGGTCTTATATACAACCTGGGTACTTCCAAATGAGTGCTACCATTTAGTTACTACTACCTAGAAATCTACCACCTACCACTATGCAAGTACCACTACCTACCTGAGTATCATCAAAGTGAGTACGATAGCTGGGCAGTGCCTTGGTACTACCACCTGAGTACCGCTTTGTCGGTACTACCACCTGGTCAGAACTGAGATCCCTATACGTCAAACCGCTGTTTCGGTATAATCAAACCGTGTTCAGGACACGATTCTGGATGATGCACAGTGATTTAAATCACTCACAGCTAAATCCAAAAATTTGTGTCTGGAGGTAGAAACCCATTTAGAAAAAGGCCACGTGGTTTTCATACCCACCCCGAGGCTTTCGGGTCCTTAAAAGACTACTTATTTAAGAAAATAACATGTATGCTACCACCAGGATTCGAACCTATAACCTTAATAATGATCGATGTTGATCAATTCGGTGGCTGATCAATTTGGTGTTGATCAATTCGGTGTTGATCAATTCGGTGTTGATCAATTCAGTGCCGCCCGTTTTGTTTTGACACAAATATATTTTGAATATATTCAAATAGATTTAAATACATATTTTGGGGCGAAACTTTTTCTTGTCGCCGAATGACTTCTTTTTGTCGCCGAAATACTTTTTCTTGTCGACGAAAAAAGTTGTCGCCGAAAATCTCTTTTTTGTCGCCGAAAATCTCTTTTTTGTCGCCGAAAATCTTTTCTTGTCCACAGCCCACTGAAATTCGAATTTTAGTGCAATAGCGAAAAATTGGAAGGCCGACGATTGCGGGATTTAAGATTGCGGGAATTGAAACTGCGGGAGTTCAAATTGCGGGATTTCAGATTGCGGGATGTTCAAATTGCGGGAGTTCAAATTGCGGGATTTTTAAATTGCGGAAGTTCAAATTGCGGGATTTTCAAATTGCGGGACTTCAAATTGCTGGGCTTTTAAAGCATTATGAGCTTTATATTTCAATCCGAAATTTTAGATTCTGGCTCTACAATGATAACATTTACGTGCTTAATTACCATCTTTATTTAAAAAATACACTTCACAGCCCACACAGAATCCAAAAGAGAAATTTTATTTCTATTACATACATAAACAACGGACAACAAGGTAATAACACTTCTAATAGCCATGATACTTTTCTAAATGTGCTGCAATTGCGACCAGAAATTCCATCCGAGGCAGACCGGCTCCACTTGAATAATCAGATACCAACTGCTGAATTTGCTCACGCGAGAAGATTGCCTTCTTTGATCTCATGCCTCCTTTGACTTGCGACACTGGATTTCGGTTTCTCTTAAGAATGTTGAATTTATAAACGCGGTACAGATAGCTTCATAGCTATAAAGAAGTATAATAAAGAGCTTACAATTCAATTATTTCCCGTGTTTTCTCTTCATCGGCTTGCAGCTTCTAAATAAAGTCGCCAATTGAAGGGTTGGAGTGTCGAAAATAACTGTTGAAATTCCTGTTCCAGTTTTCCACTCCGTTGTTGGTTCTTGGCAGACCTTGTTTCGCCCGATCGTGCATGTTCGTCAAAGCAGTTGGATAGAATTCAGCATTACCATTAGGCCGACGCACGTAGTTTCGTTCGAAATAGGAAAACAACTCTCTAAAGTATTTTCTTATTTACAATCACCTTTAATAAATTGTCGCGAAAACCTACTATTGATGTCTCCTACTTTGTCCACCGGAATGACCCTCCTGTTAACAAGATCTTGCTTTGCCGCAGAAATCAGATTGAACCCAGCTTCCACTTCACCGGAAGGCAGAAACATAATGGCCGGCAAGCAGCGAATCACAATTTTGACATCGAGTATTGCCCAAAGCGACTTAAGCTTTTCTTTGTTGACCCTCTTGTAGACGCTTTGGAAAAGATGGAAAAGGCAATGCTTCACGACAACATCCGGAAAACAATGCTGGATGGCGTTTTTTGCAGCCGTTTCAAAGTCTAGACGATTTACAGTCGCACATTAAAAATGTCATAAATTTTTAAAATTCTTACCCATCATTAGCGAAGTCGGATGCTGATCAGCATGAAATTGGGCGAAAATATTTGAAAAGGCTTCACGGTACGCCTTTTCTTTTTTCGATTCAAGCAAAATGTAGACGCACGGAGAGAAACTGCTGCTTCCATCTGCATTGTTCGAATAATAGCCGATGACATATAGCTGCTTGAATAACTTCGGTGCTGTATAGAATGTCCCGTCCATGGCCCAGTTGCGATTGCTTTTAAGAAGTTGAAGCGTGACGTCAGTAGCAAAGATGAGATGCCTGGGTTCTAGCCGCGCCGGTCCAACAAAGCCCGCTGGAAGTAGTTCTACCCGAAAGCCATTTGCTGCTAAATAAGCGTAGATAAGCAAAGTTGCTGAAAAATCAGTAGCATTGCAAAAAACCTGAGTCATAGAGGAATTGTTCGCCCTCGTTTGTGTTCTTAATGTGCACTGGCCAGTTGACGCTTCGCTCACCACGATTAACTGCTCCGATATCTTTATTTCGATGGCGAGTTAAACGAGCTGCAACAAAATGAATATTAAAGATGCTAGATTATTCAGACAGAATAAGTGCCAACTGTAACCGTCTTTATTGCTGGCATTGCGTGCAGAAATTCTCCATTCATTCCACCAAAAGCTTGATTGGCTAGACTTCCGACCGCCGTGTCGCGATTTGCCTCGGCTTGAGAGATTGCGTTTGACAAGCGTTTCCTAGCCTAAGACAACGGTCATTCTATGCCATATATATTCCATGAAAAATAGATTACTTACTTCCACTGCTGCCACATCAGGTAGATGCCCGTAATGTCCATTTTCTTCAAGAAGATCATTTCGATTTGTCCATGTTGCCGTTCCTCCGCAGCGACTGTTTGAGCATTCCCATCTCCACAGTCCATCACGATGCCGGACACCTCGAAAGATCATCGAGAAACCATTGCAAAAGCCTAGCATCTTGCCTCTTTCTGTATAAAACGCGCTCTTCATTTCTAAAAAAGAAACAGAGGTCAGTTTGTCAATAACTCGACATAATTCGTATACAATTCGTATAATTCGTATACAAGAAAATTCGTATACAGAACATGAGATTTCTACAGAGTTATAAAAAGCTTTTAAAAGTCCCGCAATTTGAACTCCCGTAATTTGAAAATTCCGCAATTTGAACAAAGGCTGCAGGGAAAATCCGTCTTTGTAAGCTGTTTTACCTTACTTCTTAGAGCATCGCCTTCTCTGCCTTCATCAAAGCAACAAGCTCGACTTTAGTGGTAAATTCAACAATAAGCTTTTTCTGGTGTTCGTAGGCGACAAGGGTGGGAAATCGACAAAATGTGCTGGAAGCCGTTTATCGAGAATCAAAAGCAGACTAAAGGTCATGGCATCAACGATTTAATGGTAAGTCCTCTAATTTCCTAGCGATCATGTAGACTTTCCATATGTAGGTAATCACGTCAGAAAACTACTCACAGGTGATGGACCATCTAGAATCACAGAAGTCATTCGTCATAATGTCCGACATGCTGGTTTCCACAAACTCTTGACTCTTCTTGGGCAAATGCAAGGGTTAGCAAAAAGCACCTTCTTGGATGAACAGGAAATCGAAAACTTCAAGAAATGCTCAGTTGAATATTTCAACACAATGAGGGTCAATCTTTTATTATTGTGGTCTTGTAAAAATTAGCTTTGTTTCAGACATTTTTTCCGGATCTTAGCATAACACCCAAGTGCCACCTTCTCTGTCAGCATGTTTCTGAGTTCATGGAAATGTATCACTTCTGGGGCCTTTTGTCGGAACAGGCAATTGAAGCTCTGCACTGTGTGGTGAATGCAATGGAAAGAAGGTTTGCTTGCTTGCGGGAAAGAAGAAAAACTTTGACGAAAATTTTCGAGGAATCTTATTTGAGGAATATTTTGTTTGATCAGTAGAAACCGAGCTAGTTCTAGTAGAGTTTTTTTTGTTGTGTCCTTGGAATGTTGTTGAAAGACTTTAATTGAATAGAGTTAGCGTCAGAGTACATATTCTAGAGCAAACATGGTGAATTATCACCTACACTGCAAGTTCAAAATCAGCATTTTGTTGAAAAAAGTTAGTATTTGTTGAAAATATTGACCTTCAAAAAATTCGATGTCGAGTGCATACAAAAATCGATTTTGAAAATCTTGGCGTTTTGTTGATTTTTAATTGCACTAAGATTTGAATTTCAGTGGGCTGTGTGCAGTGTTTTCAAAAATGAGAATGAGAATCACCAGAATGAGAAGGATTTCACAGTGACAATGAGAATGAGAATGAGAAGCAGAAATTTTCAAAATGAGAATGAGAAGCATAATGAGAATGAGAAATGAGAATGAGAAGTATAATGTTTCTCATTCTCATGTTGACTATTTTCTCATTCTCATTCTCATGTTACTCTCATTTCTGCTTCTCATTCTCATGTTGACTATTTTCTCATTCTCATTCTCATGTTACTCTCATTTCTCATTCTCATTCTCATGTTACTCTCATTTCTGCTTCTCATTCTCATGTTGACTATTTTCTCATTCTCATTCTCATGTTACTCTCATTTCTCATTCTCATTTTGAACACTTTCTCATTCTCATCTCATTCTCATTCTCACTTTCGTTTCTGCCTCTCATTCTCATTTTGAAAAGCTTCTCATTCTAATAGTCTTTTCTATTACGAAGGGTGTGAGGGTATAAGGGCTAGAGTATACGGTATCAAGGGCCTATTTCACTAATTGAAGATTGGGAAAGTTTCCATGGAAAATTGGAAAATGGAAAGTGGAAAATGGAAAGTGATAATTTTCTGTTTCACTAAACGAAAATTAGAAATGGAAAGTGGAAAATGGAAAGTGGAAACTTTCCAGTTTTCTGTTTCACTAAAAAAAATTTCACTTTCCATTTTCCAGTTTCCATTTTCCAATTTTCCATGGAAAATGAAAAATTTCCCATCAAATAATTTTTACATGAAAAGTCGAATTAAGTCATTTTTCTGTGCCACGAGCCCCGTAGTCAGAGTACAAATACACAATCGACCAAAATTAGTATTAATAATAAATCATTGACACGTCTAATAGACTCCTGAATTTTTGGGTGGTCCACTTGGATGTCCATAACCCCGACCCTAACCCGAATTCCTGGGTAGGTACATCCTTGTCAGGTGGGCGTCCACCTGGGTGACCTAAAAAATGGAAGTAAAAAAAATTAAGTTTACACTTAGTGGGACTAGAACCAGTAACCTCGGTGACGGCGACCCTCCCCAATTTAGACCAGGTGGTCGACCACTTGGATCAAATTTTTTTTTTACGTTTTCGGGTTCCAAAACAATTTTTCTGCACTAATTCGAGCATGCTGAATATGGTTTGACAGTGGTAAAATCACGTTTTAGGGTACATCCTATTCATTACGTCTTTACAACAACGATAATAACCTCACAAAGGAATGCAATGATAATAAACAGACATGGCTGACGTATATTATTTTAGATAACAGGCCTCCAATCTTCTGGCGGCTGCTCTTCCTCCTTCACTCGAAGCTTTCCTAACTCTTTATTACCGAGAAGACGGTTGAAACGAATGAGCACATCAGCGGCAAGCATCCCCTCAGTCTTAAAAACAATTTTTCGATTGTCATCTGAAAAAATATTTATGGTTAGAGGCTAAAGTACACTATTTGGTCGGAGCCAAAAGTGTGCTTTTTGAGGTCGGAGTATTTCATATGCCCTATAAACGATAAAAACGGCAAAATGTGTGGGAAGGCCATTTTTCGAAAAAAAAAATTCGATTGCCTTGGTCCCCCGTGTGGTTTTTGGTCAATTTCTGCCTTCGCCCCCTCCCCCTATGGTTTTCGGTCATTTTTCGACTTGAACACTTTTGCTGAACCTGAAATGATGGAATTTGAACATAGTTTTGTTTACTGCGGCCTACGGCATAAAAAAAACTCTAGTATGCATGCTTTTTATCCATACGGAGTCACTTTCGAGTGATTTGTGTCTAAGGCATGTATGTATGCGCACCTTAACACTAAGCCCCAAGCATTTTGTGCAGAATTTCACGTTGAACACGATGGCTAGAAAATTTCACGGAAAGAGGAGGGAAAACAACAGGTAAAACAGCATCTGAAAGTAGGTAATTTAAACTATTTCGTACCACCTGGAATTTGAGCAAATTATCGGTGGTACTCGCTCAAAAAAATTCACCACAATTCTGGTTTTATTCTACTGGGTTAGAAAGCGAGACGATTATTACAAAATAAAAAATCTTTTAAAATAAAACACTCACTAAAGTCTTTACTATCTTTTGATATAAAACTTAAACAAACATATGGTCGGAATATTGATTTCTAACCCAGTAGAATAAAACCAGAACTGTCCATTCGTGACTAGGGTGCCATCACACTTCTTCCATTTTCTCAAAACAGGAAACTACCTAAACTAACTTTTTGAAAAATGGCCTTTTTTGGAAAGTCTAAAATCCTTTGTGAAATTGTAATCATCACTCAGATACAAGTTTGTGCGCGTTAGAGAGCCCTGATTACGCTCTACACTTTGGAATATTACATACCTAGGTGGTGCATTCTTTGAGCGAGTATCACCCACAATTTTCTCAGATTCCAGGTGGTTCGAAGTAGTTGAAAATCACCTACTTTCAGATGCTGTTTTACCTGTGGCTTTCCCTCCTCTTTCCGTAAAATTTTCCAGCCATCGTGTTCAGCGTGAAATTCTGCATAAAACGCTTTGTTCGGTACACACAGCCTTTCCCGTGTTAAAGCTCTTTTAACAAAGTTTAGTCAAAATTATTCGGCTGGAATAATTTACACATAACTTAATTTTAAACGAATATACTGACCGAGATTGGCTTCGAAGAATGGTTCCTTGCCATCATTCCTGATTTCCGTTGAGATTTTTGCAGATGGATTTGTTTCCTTGACTTCAGGATCACAGACGTGATACCAGAATTCCCTGAAACGAAAAACTTTTCTGTAAGATTTCATAAATTCGCATAAAAGGCTCCAAAAAAGTAGCCATATAACAAAAAATTACCTCAATGATTTGTTGCCGGCATAAAATGGATCCATAGACACTTTGATGGACTTCACTTTGCTCAAATTTAACGCCCGACTGGCCGCCACTTTTGTAATCTCCGGTGCCCAACGAGCACCGTACGTAATTCTAGCCCACATGCGACACATTCTGCTAGTCTCAAAATACATATTTGTAGAAATAAAGCTAAGTAACAAAATTATATATGCTGAAGAAGCTGACAGTTAAAACTAAAAAAAAAACAATAACCGGGAAGCTTAAATTGAAAGGCTTTATTTCATGTTCAAATTTTCCACATTGTTGGCGAATGAATAGTTACAGTTTTACAGGCATAGTAGAAACTTTGGTGCCACTTTATTTGTAAAAAGTTAAGATTTGCTTCGTGCAATTAAAGAAGGGGTGAAATCTGTTAAGGAAATAGTCTCGACACGAAAGGATTATCTTATGTTTTATGTTTTTTTTAATGGGATAATATTTAAAGGGCCTGACCTCTTCCTACTCGGTGGTCCCCCGCCAATTCAAAAATTTTCCCTTGATCATTGGACTTCTGTACGGATTTTTCCGCTAGGTTTCTAACAAAACTAAGCCTGAAATCAAATTTTAGGCTTAGTTTTGTTAGAAACGTGGCGGAAAAATCCGTACAGAAGTCCAATGATCAAGGGAAAATTTTTGAATTGGCGGGGGACCACCGAGTAGGAAGAGGTCAGGCCCTTTAAAATTGGCCGTAAAATACTGAAAAATGGCCGTAAAATATTTAACTTTGGCCATAAACTCGAGCTGGCCGTAAAATACTGAATTTTGGCCGTAAACTTTTGAATTGTGGCCGTAAAATACTGAATTTTGGCCGTAAACTTTTGAATTTTCGACATAAACTCGAATTTGGCCATAAAATACCGCATTTCTGTCATAAATTGTTGGATTTTGGCCATAAACTCAAATATGGCCATGAATTTTGCCCATTGAAACTTATAGTGTCTGTTGTGTTGTCTCTTTGATCTTCCTTTTGTATGATGAGGTCGGTTCATCAAATTAATTTCCATCAATTTGCAGATATTATTGCAGACAAGGAAGGGGAGCTACGCGCCGGTTTCGTCCTTATTCGTCATCGAGGTCCTGGGTTCGTGCAAATCGGCAGCTATTTGGAGTGGCAAGTCAAGCGGTCAGCGATGTGGTTCGTCAATTCAAGGTAACTGGCGCTAACAAGAATCAATCATAATTATCTTTTCCTATTGTCATGTTTACTGTTATTATTTTTGCCTGCGCTCGAGAGATGTGTTTAGTAGTGAATAAAGATTGCTGTCCCCGTCTTATAATGGCTTTTGTGGACGTTTCTGAAGTTTGCCGCCCACAAATTCGGAAACGGGCCGCTAGAGTGTTATGCTGCCCGATTTTTTCTTAAATCTTAAAGTAATTTTAACACACCCTGTAGTTGAATTGGGATGTAGGAGTATAGTTCGAGTGCTCCGTGTTAGGAAAAAAAGAAGAAGACCATTACAACGATGACTGTTTAATTCTCTGCCTGTTGTTGAACAATGTTAACTTGTTGTTGTCGTTGTTCGAAAATAAATGAATGTAGCCGATTTCAAGGTGTGAATGTTAATAGGTGCGATAAGACATGAAAGATCGAGATGTGGTTCAGGAGGAACAGAATGTTTGGATTAAAACATTGGACACATAAGTAAAATGTAGGTATATGTATAAGCGGTCATTTATGTATCTGTCGTTTATACGGCGGAATAATGGAGTCTATGAATAGATAGTCTATATATAGACAGGTTGAATTTATGGCAAAAATTCAGTATTTTAGGGCCTCATTCAGAAAAATTCCATCGAATTTGGTGTCAACCACTCGGAATGGGTGCCTACCCAGGTACTAATTGCAAATTGAGATTCTAAATATTCAAAACAGAATTTTGGCCCCAACATACCGTGCTCAGCACACGATTTTGGGTTGAATAATGGAATTTGTTCAGCATCAGTATAAATAAAAAAATTTCGGGCCAATTGACATGTAGATCAATTATGCTAGAACCAGCCTGAGTTTATGGCTAAAATCTAATAGTTTATGGCCAAAATCCGGTGTACGGCCAGTTAGCGAGAAGGTCAGTTAGCGATGGCCAGTTAGCGAAGGTTTTTTTCAAATTTTTGATATTTTTGCCATAAAAGTACTCTTTTTGTGGAAAACAGTTTTTCTGGGGCCATCCAGTAGCTGAAATTTCCTCAGGAATCCGAATCAAAAAACAGAACTTTAAAATAACGCGTGGTCGCTGAGATATGACCTAAAGTTGCGTGCTTGTCATTTTTAAATGATGACCATCCAACTTTAGGTCATATCTCAGCGACCACGCGTTATTTTAAAAATTCTGTTTTTTGATTCGGATTCCTGAGGAAATTTCAGCTACTGGGTGGCCCCAGAAAAACTGTTTTCCACAAAAAGAGTACTTTTATGGCAAAAAATATCAAAAATTTTGAAAAAAACCTTCGCTAACTGGCCATCGCTAAATGACCTTCTCGCTAACTGGCCGGTCCCCCCAAAATCCAACAATTTTTGGCCAAAATTCAGTATTTTTCGGCCTAGTTTGAGTTTATGGCCAGAATTTAAAAGTTTACGGCCAAAATTCAGTATTTTACGGCCAAAATTCAAAAGTTTACGGCCAAATTCAGTATTTTACGGCCAGCTCGAGTTTACGGCCATAATTAAATATTTTACGGCCATTTTTCACAATTTTACGGCCAAAATTAAATACCACCCTTTTAAATGTGGCATTAGAGTCATATTTGTCGATAACTCGTCGTTGCAATCTCAGACGAACTTGTGCAGAATTAAAAGTTGGATTAATAACATCAATATCAAAAGTTCTAAATTCCTTTAAAAATACCCTAAAAATCAAAACGCAATAGAAGACTGACCAAGCTTTTTTATATGGTTTTTCCCTTTTCCATTTCAATTTTTATAAAAAAATTTGAAGGAATTCTGAAATTCTGATATCTATGATGCTTATCCAACTTTCAATTTTGCAAAAGTTTGTCTGACATTACAACACCGTGTTGTCGACAAAATATGGCTCTACAACCACATTAAAAAAATAAAAAACTTGAGACAGACACAAAACTTGGATTAGTCCTTTCGTGTCGAGACTATCTCCTTAAAGGGCATACCAGCGCGTTACACAGCAATTAAGGCGGGCGGACCAGCAATTTATTTATCTCTTGACCTTCTTTTTGAGCATTCTAAATAATCTGACGAAATTTTTCTGCCTATTTTTTAAAGTAGGATAAAGTCATAAATATTATAGTTGACCTGAGACGAGTGAAAACAAAGACGATTTTTGAAAACTTGCTGGTCCCCGCCTTAGTAAAAAAGTTTGTTCATTTAAAGGCGCATACACAATGAGGAGGCTGTTTGCGGATGCTAAAATAGACTACTCACTAAATATCCGCGAAACAGAATCCTCGCTTTTTTTTACTGTTTCCCAAAAATATTAAGTTGGTGCGGTTTTTTTATTTTCAAGTTGCTTATATAGCTTCTCACACCATATAGTAGAGGTTTAGGGCTACCAAATGACCTGGGCCCCAAAAATTCAGATAAAATTTTTAGACTCCGCGCAAGAATCCTAACTCGAATTCGAGTGCGGATGCTTGGGCGGAGTTTTTCTTTTTTAACTCAATTTTTTCAACAACATCTAACTTCTCAATAGCTCATCTTGTTGCCCTGAATCTCAGCTACAAGATGGCCATAACAGTATGATTTTTGAAAAAATAAAAAAAAAGTTATGGCCATTCCCATGTGACAAATCGGATTTAGCATCCGCAAACAGACTCCTCATTGTGAATGCGCCTTAATTCTACTGAAAACCTATCTAGACGCTTTAAAAGAGAATTTCTGAGCAAATGATAAAGTCACGTATAACGATTTACCATGATTTTTTTATAATTTTTCTGTGATGTCGATCATGCTCTGCTACTCTTCCTGAGCAACCACAAATCAACTTTTTTCGGCTAGTGAAACCTCAAATTCTAACACCGGATTCGTGATCAGCGTGGTCGATTCGCATGTGAAACTGCTTTGTTATCAAAATTTTGCTTTCAAATTCTAATCGAGACAAAAAGTTATTCAAAATCATTCTGATAACTCGGCAAAAGCAGTTGAAATCTTTTTTGTCTTGGGAAGAATTTGAAATTTGAAAGCAAATTTGACATGCAAATCGACCACGCTCATCACGAATCCGGTGATAGAATTTGACTTTTATCCGAGCAGAAAAAAAGTTACCGTATTTTCTCTATTAAGTCCCCCCTCTCTAATAACTAATAACTCCCCTCTCTCTAATAACTCCCCCCTCTCTAATAACTCCCCCTATTTCGACCCATATCTCAGCCTAAGGAAAAATTTCTATGCTGTGCTTTTAAGTGCGGATGCGGACGAAAAACGGATCATTGTGAACGTAGGGTTAGAGTGCACTGTTTAGAATGTATATATTTCGATCAATATGCATGTTTCGCATGGATTGTCTTTTTTAAATTTGCTCAGGAAGAGTAGCAGAGCACAATAGACATCACAGAAAAATTTAAAAAAAAATCGTGGTAAGTCGGTTTATCCATCCTCTCAGAAAATATCTTTTAAAAATTCTTGGGCGACCCAGCTCAGCAAAAATGTTCATCCACCATCCACCAATCAACTCTACCCGTACCCCAAGAGTAGCAGAGCACAATAGACACTTCTTAATATTATTTTTTCTTATGCCAATTAGAAATCAATTCAGTAGCCCTGCTAATATTCGATGCCATTTGCTCAAGAGTTTCACTAGCCAACTCGTACACGGTGGATGGATCATATGAGTCACGTGCTTCTTCTCCGACAGTTCCAAAGATTTCACATTCAACATTTTCTCGTACTTTGCTAGCACTGTAGTTCCGACTGGCCAATCGGTCGTAGAGAATCTCAGTGTTTTCACAACGTAGCACAAAGACGAAGTCAAACCATCGCTGAGGGAAGAATTCTGAGGAGTGATAATCTAGCACAACACCGCCATCATCGGAGTTCATTCGGTCCTGAAAATTAAGAGGATAAAGCTTTTTAGAAATGTTCTTATAAATAGTATTATAGATTTCATGTTTTTTTTTCTGAAATTGGAGCTATATTTTTGTCGATGGGACCATATTTTGTTAAAAAAAACACAATTGTACAACGGAAACGCAGCGCAGTCAGAATAAAAAAAATTAGAGTTCCCCGAAACACACTACGCTGGCTTCCTTATTAAATGCCCCATTTCTTAATATTCTCAAATCAACAAATGAGACTTTCATTCCGATCTCAAATCGATCGTTTCAAATCAAGCACATTTACTTCATGACCTCTGAAAATACGAAAAGAAGACAAAGAAGAGCAAACTTGTAGATCACAGTTTTGTCGAAAATTAGATGAAAAGAAACTATTAGAAATAAAGATCTGCTGTGTTCAAGGTTTTTTCACGGGCTAAAAATGAGAATATCATACAAATTAGTCTTGGGAATTTGCGTAAATGCAAGAACAAGAAAGACACTTGTTGCAAGGAACAAGAATCTTGCACAATTATTTTGCAGGATTCGTGCAATAATGCAATAAAATTTCTCCCATCTCTTCGTGGTGCTCCCAAAAGACTTTATGCATAACATCCAAGCGAAGAAATCGACAACAGGCAAAAAGAATCAACATGCCCTCTCTCGACGCTTAATCTCTCGTAGTTCGGGCCCAAACACTAGATAGCAGTGCATTTAAAGGGGCATGCCCACGCCAATAAGAGGTGGTGCCGCCAATTCAAATTTTTTCCCCAATCATTGAAACTCTGAACGGATTTTTCAACTTGGTTTCTAATAAAACAAGGCCTAGAATTTAATTTTAGGTATGGTTGTGCTAGAAACCAAGTTGAAAAATCCGTAAGAAAATCAATGAGTAGGGAAAAACTCTGGATTCCCGAGCACCACTTCTTAGTAGCGTGGGCGTGCCCCTTTAAAAGACTGTAAAATCAGTTTCTTGCAAAAATTGACTGTGAAAATTGGTTAACTATGAATAAAAGTGACTTTAGAAGCAATCGCCTGAAAAAATTTGTCGACTATGAAAATTAATTAACAGTAAATTTGACTATGAAAACAACAACTTTCTTGCAAGAATAATGTAAGAAATTTAAAAGTGTGTAGTCAACATAAACAAGTGAATTGCAAGAACAAGAACGTCTTGCCCCCAGAAATAATACAAAAAACGACTTTGCAAGGTCCAAACTTATCAGGCTAAGTTTACAACAAACAAATTTATATGGTACTTTCAAGGATTTACATTTACAAATCCTGTGACTGAAAAAAATTACCTCAAGGAAATCCAGCAACTTATCTTCATCTAAGACATGTGACTTGTACTGTTCATCATATTCGCTGAAGAGACTTCTCTCTTTGACTTCTTTGCCAATGTCAATAAATTCAAAGCCAAGATTCTGTGCCAAGCGAGCAGCCAATGTGGATTTGCCAGTTCCAGGAGTGCCAGTAATCTAAAAAATTAAATGTGTTTAAGCATGGAAACAACAATTTTAGAGTAATTTTACCAAAACATTCGGTTCCTTCCTTGTCTTCGAAGTTGCCATTTCAAATCTACAAAACTGATGAAATTAGCATTTTGTAAGACTTTATGGCGACTTAATGACTATATATACACATGAACCGAATTTAAAAACTTTTTGTCCAATCGGTTACACCTCATTTGAGCTAAACTCATTTGAGCCCCGCTTATTTAGGATCCACCTCATTTGGGTCCCTAGGTGAATATTGGAATTTTTCATTTTCAATGCCATCTCTTGTTTTGTTTGTAGCTCAGGCAAAGCCTTAAGCGCAGGGTAGGCCATCGTGGTCAGGACTGGTAACAAATTTGGGGGTACGGGTGTAATACCCCTACCCTTTACCCCTCCATAGTTTTTACGAACTTGTTTTTACGCGGTAAGGGGGTAGGGGTAGAAAAGTAGAGGGTACAATTACCCCCTCCCTTAACCCGTAAAAAATAGTCATGGGATAGAGGAAAGGGGGTAAAGGGTAGACTATTTTTTACCGAAAAGGAGGTGAAAGGTAGGGTAGAGGGTAAGGGGTAGGACTACTTTTTACCAACGAGGTACAGTAGAGGTAAAGGGTATCAACCAGTGTTGTGACTTGGCTGAAAATTTTCCTCTCCTCTTCCTCATTCCTCATCGCCTCTAAAAAATTTTCCTCTCGTCATTCCTCTTCCTCGTCGCGTCTAAAATTTTTTCCTCTCCTCAGTCCTCTTCCTCTGAGGAACACTTTTTCCTTCCTCATTCCTCTAAATTTTCCTCATACGCTTTTCAGAATGAGCGAAACTACAACTAACTCTACACCTGGCGATGGAAAGGTCTCAAAAGGAGGTTTGTTCGACTACTTCAAGGACACGACCACAAAGACTCCTACTTCGACGCAATGTACCCCGAGCGGAGTCTCAATTCATGGGTGCGCGCCGTTTCCTCGAAAGTTCATTTCTCCGAAAAGTTCGTTTACGAATATTGTTTCATCGACAAAAATCTGTCCCGACATGAATGTTTGGTTGCTCCCGTTGAATTGATCCTCCAAATTTGTAGGGTTCCAATCCCGGTGGTAGCAAAAGCTACTTTTTCTTTGCTGAAATATTTTTAGGGGACCAGTAGTATTGAGGTGGTACAGTCAAACCTCGATTTAGTGGCACCCCAAAAGTTCGTTCCCGCCTAGGGTCCGACACTTTTTTTAACCCAATTTGCAAAAAATTTTATCGATTCTGTTATGACAGTCTAATCGCAAATATCGTGAGGATTCCGATTTTGCCGATCGTTTTTTGAAAAGTAAACGAATTTTGGGTTAAAAAAGTGAAGCCTCGATATAGTGGCACCTGTTTTCAAAAAAGGGTGCCACTATATCGAGGTTTCACTTTTTTAACCCAAAATTCGTTTACTTTTCGAAAAACGATAGGCAAAATCGGAATCCTCACGATATTTGCGACCAGACTGTCATAACAGAATCGATAAAAATTTTTGCAAATTGGGTTAAAAAAAGTGTCGGACCCTAGAGGGAACGAACTTTTGGGGGTGCCACTAAATCGAGTTTGACTGTAACACAGAGAAAGATGTACTCAGGTGGTAGTACCAAAATTACGTTTTAGCAAGATTTCCGAAAACTGTAAAAATAACATCAAAACGTGATTTTACTACTCACGGCTTTTCAAAACTCCCGAAAGTGTGTCATTTAGCTTTTTAGACGTGTATGCATGGCGCAGTTCGTAAAGCTCTTTGTCACACCATTTACATAGCAAAATAGGCTATTTTCCTCAGGATCACGAGTTCAATCCCACCCTCTGGTACATCCGATTTTTCACAAAAAAAATTTGCAATTTTTTATTCACCCACTCGACTTAAAATCGAAAAGTAGACATAGGTCATAGAGATCAGATTTTCAGCTTTTCTTAAGCTCCCCCACACTCCGGCGCAACAAGCAACACCAAAATTTAGACCCGGCCATATTTTTTAATTTTATTTGTCACAGTTGTATTCTAATATCACACTTCTAGGGCAACTTTCTGTGGCGAACCCGAAAAAAGCAATTGCAAGTGTTTCAGGTATTGAAAATGTGAAGATTCAGACCCCACGATTTCATATGTTGCGCGACTCGATGTTGCGCAGGTCATGACTCGCGGGTCAGGTCATGACTCGCAGGTCATGACTCGCAGGTCATGACTCGCGCAACATCGAGTCGCGCAACATATGAAATCGTGGGGTCTGAATCTTCACATTTTCAATACCTGAAACACTTGCAATTGCTTTTTTCGGGTTCGCCACAGAAAGTTGCCCTAGAAGTGTGATATTAGAATACAACTGTGACAAATAAAATTAAAAAATATGGCCGGGTCTAAATTTTGGTGTTGCTTGTTGCGCCGGAGTGTGGGGGAGCTTTATAAAATTTTGAGTACAGGCCCGATGAAAGTCCAGAATTCACGTCAAATACAAGGCAAAAGTTGAAACGCAACTTCTTTTTGTATAAGGTTTGCGAGGTTTGTATTTCAGAGTGTGAGTTATTCACCAAAAGAAAGCTGAGAATCTCCCCTTGCAGAAAATACAGATCGAATTTTCAAAATACAGATTTTATAAAACTAGAAGCCATTTCAAGTCTAAAACACGTTTTTCTAGTTAAATTTGAGGAGTTTTTTAATTTCCCGCGAAATTCGCTTGAAAATCTAAATGACACACTTTCGGGCGTTTTGAAAAGCCGTGCTACTGTCAAACCATGTTTAGAACGCTTTAATTAGTGCAGAAAACATACTTTAGAACCCAAAAACGTAAAAAAAAAATTGATTCAAGTGGACGACCGCTTGGTTTTGTTGGTACATGGGACATCCAGCAAAACTACGGTCAGTTCATAGAAAAAATGTTTGAACTAACAAATATATACCTACCCTGAGCCTAATTTTTTTCCTAAGTTAGACAATAGATGGGATGAAAAATGAAAAAAATCCAATATTTACCTACGGGCCACAAATACGGTGGGGGCCCAAGGAGGTAAACCTGGACTTTATTGACTGAAGGCTTAGTTTTGAGGAAAATTGTTGTCTTCCTCATTGTCTCAAAAAAAATTTCCTCTCCTCTTCCTCTTCCTCATCGCTCTAAAAAAGTTTTCCTCTTCCTCATTCCTCTTCCTCTGAGGAGAGGAAGAGGAGAGGAATGAGGATGAGGAAGTCACAACACTGGTAGGGGTATTACCCCCGTACCCCCAAATTTGTTACCAGTCCAGGACGAGCTCAAACATAGTCTATAACTTTTTTCTTGTCTACTTAATAAAAATTCTTAAGTATTAAAGCTAAGTAGGTATTTGGTTTAACCGTGTTTGAGCTGGACACAGGCAATTCACTTTCAGGACAGTCTACTTATCGGAAATAGCACTCCTGAGACAGTTCTTTTCGTCCTCAGTGGTACTGATCCCTAGTTAATATAACACCTGGGGCCTATTCCAACAGTTGAGAGTTGATAGTTGAGAGTAGAGAGTTTATAGTTGATAGTGATCGTGTTTCAACAGTTGAGAGTGAAATTTTGATACTTGATAGTTGAGAGTTGATAGTGTTCCAACAATTGAGAGTTGATAGTTGATAATTATCAGAAAAAAACGGTGGGTGAATGAATTTATACTCGAAGAGTAAATTTTGTATAAATTTTATGTAAGAAATTATTATATTTAATTTTAAGACCTAATAAACAAAAGAGTTACGGAATATTTTGAAGACTACCCTAGTAATGATGACTATTCCCTCAATCTTCTAAACTCTGAATACCCATTCAAAGAATTGAATATTGCCTCATTCTCTGTAGAACAAGCCAACGAATATCTAGACGAAGCTATTGCTAGAGCTGTTAATGCTTTGAAAGATACAGTGCCTATTTGGAGAGAGATAAAGCAATAGAAAAATATGTATTTTTAAGATTTTAACAAATAAAAATAATGTCTGAAAGTGAGTGTACAGTCAAACCTCGATAATCCGCCACCCCATGGGACCGATCCAAGGGTGGCGGATTATCGAGGTGGCGGTTTAGCGGGGGTAAACTTTGTCGAGTTTCTCTAACGGCCAACCAAATCGGGCTTATCGAGGGTGGCGGTTTATCGAGGGTGGCGGTTTAGCGGGTGGCGGATTATCGAGGTTTGACTGTACCACAATTCATATACCACCAATTTATAATACTCAGTAATACTACCCCCACCAAACCAACCCTTTCCAAAAATCATGTGTTGGGCTATATTGGTCACCCACCGTTTTTTTTTGATAGTTGATAGTGAAATTTAAAATTTTTTATAAAAATGAAAATAAACTATGCCATCATATGCAAAATGGTGTAGGGAATTGGGTTTGTTAAAACCAAAATCTCAACTTTCCACACCAAAACCCCAAAACCTGGGTGGGTATCACTTGGTCAGGTACATCCACCTGGATGGCCTGAAAAATAAAATTTTTATAAAAATGAAAATAAACTATGCTATCATATGCAAAATGGTGTGGGGAATTGGGTTTGTCAAGACCAAAATCCCAATTTCACTTACCCAGACCCCAAAATCCGAAATGGGTACCTTCTGGTCAGGTGGATCAGCTGGATCGCTTGTAAAGTGAAAAATTTCAAATTTCAAAAATAAAAATGGTAGAAGAAAAATGTAAAGGTTGAATGAGACCAAAACTCCGATTTCACGCACCGAAATCCCAATATTTCGGGTAGGTACTACCTGGCCAGCTGGACCACCAAAACCAAGTGGTCGACCACTTGGAGCAAAAAAAATTTTTCATTTTTTCGGGTTCCAAAACCCATTTCTGAACTGATTCAGGCATGCTGAAGATGGTTTGACAGTGGTAAAATCACGTTTCATCGACAAATTTTTGAGTTATCGCTAACGATTGATTTTGATACATCAATCGTTAACAACAACTCAAAAAATACCCGACAAAACGGCGTTTTACCACCATCAAACCATCTTGAGCATGCCCGAATCAGTTCAGAAAATGGGTTTTGGAACCCTAGAAAATGAAATTTTTTTGCTCCAAGTGGTCGACCACTTGGTTTTGTTGTACCCAGATATTCGTACCCAGGTTGGGGAATCAGGTAGCGTAGTGGTTGGTACCCGGTAGTAATACTTTCATCTTGTACGGAACTTTTAAAATTCAAAATGTTTTCTATGATCCAATTTCAGTTCTACTGCTTAATCCATGAACTAACCAAACCAAGTGGTCGTCCACTTGGATCAAACCAAAATTGGATCAAATCAAACCTAAAAAATTTAAATTCCCGAAATTTTTTATTTGGAGTAGTTTCGGACGGTTTCGGGTGGTTTTGGTTGGTTTTAAGTGTGTTGGGTGGTTTTGGCTGGTTGTTGTATGTTTTGGGTGGCTTGAAGGCTAGACTTTACTTGGCCCCCCCCCACGGCTGACCCACTTTCGAGGTGAATTTTTAAAAACCGATTGCATATTCGTGTTTCTCGACCCGGATTTTTACGGGAAATGATCATCAGATTCTGTGAAAGTGAAAAAAAATTTTTTGGGATTTGCCTTGGTCCCCCAAGGCAAAATTTTAGAAAAATTAAAAAAATATATATTTTCAAATTGGCGCCTTTTGAATTTTAAAGGGATTAAGGGCTGTATTGGGAGGGGAAGGGAATAAAAGAGGCCACTAATCACACAAGGCCCCTAACAAGAAGATGTTGAACATAGTTTTGAATACTGGGGCCTATCGCATAAATAAACTCTGGTATGCATGCTTTTTCATGCATCCAGAGTCACTTTCGAGTGATTTGTGTCTAAGGTATGTGGGTGTGCGCATCTCAACTCCAAGCCCCAAGCCCCCTGCGCCCCCGAAGGGGCGCAGGGGCTTGAGAGTTAGAGATGCGCGCACTCACTTACCTTAGACGTAATTCCGAGAAGTACTCTTGATCAAAAAATGCGTATAGAGTCTCTTTTTGCCACGGCCCAGTTGAAAAACATGGTGAGGCAGTCGAAGAATACATATATTTACTTTTCTATTGCTCTGCCATAAAAGTGGCCCCCTTCTATTCCCTTCCCCTCCCAATACAGCCCTTAATCCCTTTAAAATTCAAAAGGCGCCAATTTGAAAAATATTTTTTTTTAATTTTTCTAAAATTTTGCCTTGGGGACCAAGGCAAATCCCAAAAAAATTTTTTCACTTTCACAGAATCTGATGATCATTTCCCGTAAAAATCCGGGTCGAGAAACACGAATATGCAATCGGTTTTTAAAAATTCACCTCGAAAGTGGGTCAGCCGTGGGGGGTGCAAGTAAAGTGTTACCGGCTTGAAGTAGTTTTGAGTGGTTTGGGGTGGCTCAGACGCAATCTATAGTTGATACTTGATAGTTGATAGCTGAGAGTGAAGTACTCTCAACTATTGGAACACTATCACTATCAACTGTCTACTCTCAACTCTCAATTATTACTCTCAACTCTCAATCGTTGGAACAATTGGAACAATTAACAATTACCTCTCAATTGTTGGAACTAAGTAGTTAGAACACAGGGTAGTTCCAAAATGGGAAAAAGGTACCTAACGTCGATACCCCAAAAAATCACTGTCAAACTTTGAATTCTCAAAAACCGAAATTTTTAATTTTAATTTTTTCTCGAGTGCTGTTTAAAATTTGACAGGAAGCTCCAGCTGAAATGGCGGCGCGTAGGCGTTTGTTCACTTTTATTTACATTAGGCATTATTTTTCCTTTAAAAGGCCATTGCCGTCCCTGACAACGGTTGTCCCCCGCCAATTCAAATTTTTTTCCTAATCATTGAAATTCTATACGGATTTTTGAACTTGGTTTCTATCTAAACTTTACCTAAAATTAAATTCTAGGCCTTGTTTTGTTAGAAACCAAGCCGAAAAATCCGTACAGAAGTTCAATGATTAGGGAAAAAATTGAATTGGCGGGGACTATTCAAAACAGGTGGCAATGGCCCTTTAATAATAATTTAATAATATAAAGTAGCTATTAGAGGATCAGTAAGCATCACGGTGATTAGGAAAAGTATCTGGTACCCCCCCCCCTCCTGAATATCCACCCACTGAATCCGAAAATTTTGGATTTAGCTAAAGTAATAAAAAAAATCGTCGAACCTTATCCAGAATCATGTCCTGAACACGGTTTGATAATGCTAAACGGCGATTTGGCTTGCAGGGACCCCAGAGTTTTGTATCCCGTATGGTATCCAGGTGGTGCTTAGATTGTTGTACCTAGGTATCGGTACTCGCGTGGAATTGCTAGGTAGTACTACCTAGGTAGTGGTACCTGATACTCAGGTGGCTTAGGTGGATAGAGATATTTGAATCAGAGTGGATACTTCTGAAGAATAAATATCCAGTAAGGTATATAGTGGATAAGTTGAAATAAGGAAGTTAATTGTTTTGGTGTACTCAATCCGTACCCGGGTACAAGTGGTGAATCTGGATGCCCAACTGGGCAAAATTGTTTTTTCTTATGTTTCGACTACTGATTGTGAAATGCTTGTTTTTTGTATTCGTACACAGTTTTTCTTGACGGATTCGTGTCGGGGGTCTCTTAATAGGACATGGGCTCTCATTAGAGGTAATACGGTATATCCTAAATAGGATATTAGGATATATATATCCGATATATCCTATTCAGTATACATCTGTATATATCTTATTTAGGATGTATATCCTAATTAGGATACTTTAGGATATCGAAAATATCCTAAAGTATCCTAATTAGGATGATATTCTCATCCCTGTTTTGTACCCGGACATCTTTTTTCGATTTCACAACTTTTTCTTAGATTTTTTGAAATTAAACCGTCAAATTCGGTATCTTCGCATATTTGAGATTTAGGACTTTTATTTGTGAGGTCGTGTAACATCGAAAAATCTAAGTAAATTTGAATCCCCGAATGAAGGGTACTGGGTACATTTTGCGACTTTTGAGGAGGGCATTTATTAGAGAAAATACGGTAGTGGACATTCCCAGATTTACATCTGGGAGTTGCAGTGTTAAATTAAGCTGTATTCCAGATGGTCTGATCCAGGTGGTAATACTCAATTACTTATTGAATCCGATCTGCAATTGGTACCTGGGGTGCCCTATCCAAGGATCTATAATAGGGATCCATTATGGATCCCATTATAGATCCTACAAGACATTAGGATGCCTTTTTGGATTGTGTTCAGAGGTGAAGTAAACCAGCGTACACAGGTACGGTCTAAAAACAGATTTTGGTAATGGATAGGTAAACAGAAGATTTTTGAAGATATGCTAAAATATGTAACTCGATCATCTGATCGTAATCATTTATTATGGCTCTATCACAAGTGTAAATGTAAAATGTAAATGTCAATTTTTTGATATTGTGAACACCTCGTACATTTACACTTACATTAACACTTACATTCACATTTACACTTACCCCTTCACAATACGAATGTAAATGTGAATAAAATGCAAGCATTTTCAGAGAATACTAAAAGTGCTCTATTGATGGCGAGTAGTTCAATACTAGTTATAAAAACTTAAAAAATTATTATTTATGCAAAAAATTGACTTTCGAAAATAAGTGTGGATAAGTCAAAAAAAATTATTTACATTTACATTCATACAGTGTTGTCCATTTGGCTCGCGCGAGCCAAACGAAAGACCTAAAATCGCATGTCCTAGCGAGCTAAATGGGTTCGAGCCATATGGCTCGCCTTTTTTTCTATATGCGAGCCAATTGGCTCGCGTACTTGTTTTTTTTAAGCGAGCCGAACGCGAGCCAAAACCATACGAGCCATTTGTATCGCGAACCGTTTGGCTCGCAAACAAAAACAAATGGTTCGGCTCGCGCTTTTTATATGAGTTTTGAACGTCAATTTATTGTTAAAGACAAATAAAAGGATAAATAAAGTGTTACTAGCTTAATATCTGCAAAAATCAGGCAAAAAATTGAAAAAAATGAAAAATAAACTAGATTTAGGCTTTATTTCAGCAAACAATATTTTCCACGAGCCGAACCATACGCTTATTATAGATGCGAGCCATATGGCTCGCGAGCTAAGAAGCTCTTGTCACTTTGTTCTTTAACTTGGCGAGCCAAATGGCTCGCGAGCCGTATGGCTTGCGGACATAGCTATTTGGCGAGCGAGCAGCTCGCGTCCTCTCAAAGGGACGCGAGCCACTGGCTCGCAAACGAGCCAAACGCACAACACTGCATTCATATTGTGAAGGCGTAAGTGTAAATTTTTTTGGTATTGTGAAGA
The DNA here is from genome assembly GCA_004194705.1 of Ditylenchus dipsaci. NCBI lineage: Eukaryota > Metazoa > Nematoda > Chromadorea > Rhabditida > Anguinidae > Ditylenchus > Ditylenchus dipsaci. The sequence goes on along the minus strand of SADC01000142.1, from coordinate 93,135 downwards.
CTCCTTGCATTTACATTTACACTTACATTTACACACACAATTGTGATAGAGCCATTAATCATAATTATGAAAATTTTCTGATGATACCATGCATTGAATGCATTTCATGGTATGCTGAGGTAGAAACAGCGCACAGGGATGGCTAGAGTACCTTAAAGGGCACGATCGTGCCGGATGGGGAGAAAAGGCGCGAACCAGCAGTTCTTTCCTTTCTCGATAAATTTTTACATTCGTTCTCGTCTAGATTTTTAAGTGTCCTGTCTAGTTTTTAAAAGCAGTATAAGGTTATCTATATCAGATTTGACGCAGAACGAGTGAAAAATGGGACGATTAGAAAAAAACTGCTGGTTCGCGTATTAACGTACTGGCATGTCCTTTAAAGAACGTTTTTCAAACCATAGAGTGTTTTAAAGTACAATATTCACCTGCGGGACCCAAATGAAGGCCCAGATGAGGGGGCCCAAATGAGTAGGGTTCAATGAGATTGGCCAAATGAGTGGCAACGGTCCAATCCAGCTAGTCGGTCATCTCGTTAATCGGCGGTCTCGAATAAGTTTAGTTAGGAGTCAGCCTCGATGCCACGGGTTTAAAGGTCGCAATCTTGTACTCAAAGAAAATCTTTAGAGAAGATTTAGTCAAGAATAATTCCTCCCAGAACCAGAGCTTTTTTATTTTCCGAAATGATCATTTCTAAACTCTCTTTCATTAATTTTCGATCTGCTCACGTGGAGAAAAGAAAAGAGCAAGTAAATTAGCTTTTAAGCAGGGCTCCCAAGTGTACTTAGTTATAAGAAATGTACTTATTTGAGGACCCAAATCTTATTTATTTAAGATGTACTTATTTATAAGAAATGTAATTATTTTCGACGAATGTACTTATTTGTACTTATTTTCGAAAATTTACAGCATCTCGGCACAAAATATCTCAGAACGAAAAAGTGGGCAATTTTTTTAATAAATTTAAAGTGAATTTTGTTTGAATTTTGTTTGTGTTGTACTCAATGTTTTCTTACGGATAAATCTTTTTTCTGCCACCTTTTGGCTTCTTTCTGCACCGGTTCGAATCCACCTGGGTGCATACCTTATTTTTTATTGTTTATATGGTTTGGTTTAAACAAGGTGATTTGGTGCAAGAAAGAAGACTTCTGTGGATCGAAAAGAATAATAACTAAAAGTAAAAGGTGGCAGAAAAAAGCAAAAGGTGAAGAAAAAAGCCAAAAGGTGGCAGAAAAAAGCTTTTTAAACTAAAACTCGAAAAAGGTGGCAGAAAAAAGCCAAAAGGTGGCAGAAAAAGTCTCGTCCGTTTTCTTATTTATTCGCAGTTTTCAAAAGGACAATACTTTTTTCTCTGACTAAAACACTTTTTTTTCCGACTAATTTCTTTTTTTCTGACTAATTTTAACTTTGTTTTTATTTGGCATTTTTCTTAATTTTTGTGCTAATTTTTTGAAAGTTTTAGTATTGTCGTGTAGCCCAGGATCTCAGCTTTCCAACAAGCTATAAAACTTCATTGAAGGATTTTAGAAAGGTAGACTTTTAGAGGTTTCAAAAAATAAAATAAAAATAAAATTTATTAAAATTTATTAAAATTTATTTTATTTTATTTTTTGAAACCTCTAAAAGTCTACCTTTCTAAAATCCTTCAATGAAGTTTATAGCTTGTTGGAAAGCTGAGATCCTGGCTACACGACAATACTAAAACTTTTAAAAAATTAGCACAAAAATTAAGAAAAATGCCAAAATAAAAACAAAGTTAAAATTAGTCGGAAAAAAAAGAAATTAGTCGGAAAAAAAAGTGTTTTAGTCGGAGAAAAAAGTATTGTCCTTTTCAAAATCGTTTACGACATAAATTTGAAAAGCAATGTTCTGTTAACCAAGATTAGGAGTTGGGAAAAGTACTTTTAACTGTTTGTTGCTAATTCATTGGTTGTTGTTGTTGGTTTTTTCTGATAATACAGGGGCCATTTTTTTTAGCTGCTTTACCATGTTTTTCAACTCGGGCCGTGGCAAAAAATAGACTCTATATGCATTTTATGATCAAGTGTACTTCTCGGAATCATGTCGATGACATGTTGATGACAAATGGCGATATTTAAGGATAAGTTATCTAATAAAGTTACGAAAAAGCAAAATTTCAAAATGTACTTATTTTGGGCCAAAAATCTTTTTTTTCGAAAATGTACTTATTTTTGAAAAAAAAACTTGGGAGCCCTGTATTAAGTTATTTTTATATCAGAAACGGCAACCAGACAAAGCAACATCAAAACTATTTTGTCGCGCGACATACAACAAAAATGTTGCATTGTCGTATGCTTTTCGTCGTGCGACAAAATACCGAAAAATGTTTTTGTCGCGCGACGAAATAACAAACAAACGTTTTTGTCGCGCGACAATGCAACAAATTTTGCTCTTTGTCGCGCGACATTGCAACAAATTTTGCTCTTTTTCGGATTTTTCGAAAGATTTTTTTCAAGCTATTCATTCAGGTTTTCATGGTTAGCGTTCCGATCAATGTGCGCATCTTCAAATTTAGAATTGACTGCTAAATTGTAAATTACTCTCGAGACACTAATGATTCATTTGTTGCACTGTCGCGCGACAAAGAGCGAAATTTGTTGCATTGTCGCGCGACAAAGAGCAAAATTTGTTGCATTGTCGCACGACAAAACGACAGAAAAATTATTTTGTCGCGCGACAATGTTCATTTAAAAATATTTTGTCGGGCGACAAAATAGTTTTGATGCTGCTTTGTCTGGTTGCCATCAGAAACGGTTTTGACAATAGCAATGCTGCTCGATAGTTTGCGTATGGACCAGTTCTAAAAATTATAGGACAATTAGACGAAAAGCGTCCTGCTCTATAGCGTCCCGCTATGCCGTTAACGACGATAAAACGCTCAGATGGAAAGTGACATAACTTCATCAGCCAGAAGAATAAAAAGGATTACTATCTAATTTACACATGAAAAATAAACCCCTTCCACTGGCTGCTGTACAAAATTAACCTCAGTAATTAGTAAAGTGTAAATGGCAATACATTAACGCAAATATTTTATTGGTGAACTCATCATGTAAGCGAGTCATACAATAACAAAATCAACAACGATAGCCAGAAGAGATACTTGAAGGGGCTATGATCTTCGAAGGAACTATTCTTCTGGAATCTCCAATTCGCCTGAACGGATGGAATCTACGATGTCATGAGGATGCTGGCCATCAACAGTGCAGCCGACCGACTGAGCAGTACCTAAAGAACAACAGATTACAATTACCCGAAGAAAGAAAAAAAATACCCAAAATCTCTTTAACGGTTCCTTCAAGCTTCTTGGCCATGGAGCGAGGACGCATCTGTCTGGCAATGTTGATAATTTGCTCCACCGAAAGGTTCCAGCGTGCTTAACTAAAAAATACAAGAGCATTATTTGATTCTGATAGAATGAAAGATAAAGTGTTCTTCAAAGGCCATATATTCATCGACTGTGATGGAACCTTACCAATATGTAACAAGGTACCAGTCAACTAATTCTCATTTTACAAAAAAAAGTCAAACTGGGGGATGGAACCTTTCGAGGTTTCCTACCCTCCTTATCCGCTCATCAAAAAAGCACATAGTGTTCGTACGTTCTTGACTTTCTTTCTGTCTCTTGGAGGCTCCTTCAACTCCTTAACTATTAGGGAGGCGGCAGATGGCACGACATCGATCTTGGCGACACGGTTCTGGATGGTCAACTTGCAAGTCACTTTCAGACCCTTCCAGTCAGCGGTGGCTTTAGCGATGTCTTCACCAATCTTCTTCGGGGACTGAAAATCAGAGCTTGAAATGACACCAAAGGATACAATTTTATCAAAAGTAACGTACCAGACCAAGCGGACCGACTTTGGGAGCCAAAGCAGATGTGGCTCCAATTTCACCTCCGACGCATCGCAAGTACACTAAATAAGATTTCACTAGATCGAAAGGAATCAGAACTTTTATGGATTACCGATCTTGATTTCAGACGGATCAAACTTAGGCGGCATTTTCGATCACGAGAGGCAAAGCAATTCTGTAATGAAAAAATAAGTTTGAAAAAAGGTAAGTCAAACCTATATGTTGCATCCCACAAGGAAGCGGCCCTTTCCGGATGCAACATAGAGGTTCGACTGTATACGGAAAAGAGACAAATTTTAAAGTGAGCCGCAAACACTCTAATCATGCGGCCTTCCGTAATTAGCTCGCTACCTTTGAGAACTTATACCTTTTCTTAAAGGCCATAGCCACGCGTTCTGGATTGTCAACCGCCGATTGAAAAATTTTCGCTTAATTATTGAACTTCTGTACAGATTTTTCAACCTTGTTTTTTAAGGCTTCCCTCATACTCCCGCGCAACACGAGTCGCGCAACAAAATTTCATAGGGTTCTACAGGTACAATTTTATTTTCGGTCGCAGACATCTTATACTCAAAATGACGGCTAGAATCTAGCAAATATTTCTATAATAAAAAATTTTCAATCTGATATAGAAATGTTTTAGGAATAATCACAAGTATGTGGCGAATCGGCGTGTTGCGTCACTTTCTTGCGCAACACGCCGATTCGCCACATACTTGTGATTATTCTAAAACATTTCTATATCAGATTGAAAATTTTTTATTATAGAAATATTTGCTAGATTCTAGCCGTCATTTTGAGTATAAGATGTCTGCGACCGAAAATAAAAATTGTACCTGTAGAACCCTATGAAATTTGTTGCGCGACTCGTGTTGCGCGGGAGTATAAGGGGAGCCTAACAAAACAAGGCGTGGAACTTAATTTTAGGTACAGTTGTGTTAGAAAACAAGTTGAAAAATCCGTACAGAAGTTCAATGATTGGGAATTTTTTTTTAATTGGCGGGGAACAACCGTTGCTGGAGCTGGCAATGCCCTAAACTTTAACTTCGATAAGCTCTACCGATTTCACTTTTTATATTTTGTTGGGACACCCAAAACTTTTCTGTTTTTAGAAGAATTGAAAAATTATTGGGCGGACCACATGAAAATTTGCGGCAATAAGATACAGAAAGAAATATACGGAGCAATAATAGTTTAATAAACAAATTTCTTTGACAGAGCACTGCTTCGATATAAGTTTTCACACGGTATTTTCTTCTCAAGACCAAAAATTTTTTCAATTCACATTTGATATCCTCAAAAGTTGTGATTTGATGAGTTGCGAAAAATCGAGGCATCTGAATAACATAGACAACACTTGCTGATAAGTATTGCTTTTCGGCGAAAAAAAGATTTTCGCACAAAGCAATAAAGAGCCTAGTTTATTTAGAAATGATTTTGAAAAATTTCACAAAAGTTGGTCACTATAAGTCTACAGGAAAACCTAAATAAAAATTTTCAATCTAATCAAGTAAAGAAGAGATAAGTTTTCCACACTGTGTTGCCATTAAATTTAAGAAGAGCAAATATTTCTCCCGCATGCAGAGCAATAAAGTTTTCGTAACTAACTATTCTCTTTTTTCATTTCATTTAGTTGATGCTCAGTTCACATTATCATACCGTAGTTAACTACAGTGGGATTCGTTGTAGGATAAAGACACTTCCAACGCCAAATGTGTATGTACGGCTATGGCGTATATGATGAGCAGGGAATTGATTAACAGGGCTTGGGTTCTCCAAAATTCTGCTCAACATCTGTTACGTTCACGGATTTCGTGGAGATCTAACTTCAACCATTTATCTACATTTTTCCTCATGCTAAGTTTTAGTTCACGAAGCTAAACCGCAGTAAAATTTTTTTGTTCAAAGCCGGCTTTTGGCGCGCACACCTCCGGCTTTTGAATTTGAAAGAAGAATATTTTTTTTTGAATTTGAAAGTTGCCAATACTTGTTGTCCGAGATTTTGAACTGCCTTTCGACTCACCCTCTACACCTATGTTCAATGGATATGGGAATGCTTTTGCTAACTGTTGTATAATTTCAGGTTTTTATCAGGAAAACCATGGACCATCATCAGGATGAGGAAGTCATCGCGCACGAAGAGATTTTGGAAGAGGGGCAGATGGGGGAAGCTGGCGCTGAGGTCAGTTACTAATACTTCTATTATCAAGAATTTAGCATCGTGAGTGCTCCTAGCCTCACTTACAGTTAACCCTCGATAACCCGGCACTTTTGGAAAACGGCTTTAAAGGGCCATTGCCACCTGTTTTGAATTGTCCCCGCCAATTCAAATTTTTTTGCCTAATCATTCAACTTCTGTACGAATTTTCAGCTTGGTTTCTAACATAACAAGGCCTAGAATTTAATTTCAGGTATAGTTTTGTTAGAAACCAAGTTGGAAAACTCGTGAGTAAATCCAACGATAATGAAAAAAATTCGAATTGGCGGTGGACAACCGTTGTCGGAGACGGCAATGGCCTTTAAGGTGTCGGTTTATCAAGGGTTGACTTGCCGTAAGCGTTCTGACATAACGGCTACTCTAACGTATTATTCACCTCTAATATAACGGCCTCTCTTGTGGGAGCTTGAACTAAATAACCACCAGTCGCTTTATCAGAACATTTTCGGTGTGTGCATATGCAGCCAAAAGTTACCAAAAGTGCAATAACTTCTTTTCTGGATCTCTTAATACAGTCATTTTCGTTTTTCAGTACTACGAAGAAGAGTACATCGAAGTGGATGAAGCCGGTGTTGAAGGTGGACAGCTGATCGACTCCAAAGGCAACATCTATGTTGAAGGGGAGCATGAAATAGTGGGCGACTTAGATCCTGGCACCTACATTGGAGTCGATGGTGGCACAATTGTGGCTGGAGATCAGTACATGGATGAGGAGGCTCAGCTTGGCGATGGCCAGATTGTTCGCGTTGTTCGATCAAACAACCGACAGCAACAACAGCAGCAACAATACCCAGTACACTATATCCAACATCAGGGAGTTGCTTACCCAGCTAGAAGATTTCCACAGGGTCGTCAGCCAGGTTATGGTATGCCACCTGTAAGTATAATTTTGGTTCAACTAAATTTTGTTTTGACGCCATAGCTAAGATAAACTTTAGCGCCAATACCATGTACAGCCAATCAGTCAGAATTCAGCTAATCAGGGTCGGATTGCACAGCGGCAACCTACACACAGTATTGGCTACCAGCAGCAACAGCAATATCCCTTAAAGCGTGTTTATGGGCAGCAGTATGCAGACCGAGGGGTAGTCTAGTTTTTCTTAAACAAATATTTATGTTTTAACTGTTATTGTAGGAGTACAGTATGGGCACGTCAGACGGAAAAATTAAAGGCTATTATGATCCAGACATGCAAGTAGGTTTTTAAATATCAACGTAGCGTAGCCCATTCAAGCTTTAAAATACTGGATTTTTCAAATATTTTTTAGCCGTTAATTTTTGGTCGTTACTTGTGGCGTGTGAAGTTCTGTAGACAAAGATAGACCTTGATTTGAGAAGTAAATTTTAGTTGGACAATGTCAAAACACGATTTTGTTTGGTCCCCTGTGGTTTTGACCCTATCCTTCCAAAGACCGATGAATCCAAATAGATCAGAGTTGAAAGCACAGGGAGTCAATTGTAAAACATGTTTTGGACATTATATGTCCGCAACCAAAAAATATAGACCAAGAAATTGTATAAAATATTGGGAAAGTAAAAAAATAATTTAGTCATTTTCAAAATTAACAAAAGCAGCATACTCATCAAGAAAACAATTTTCTTGAATCTTTTATACCGCTTTTCAGGATGTGAAGTCTCAAGTCCTACGCCCTGCAAACGCCCTAATAAACATCTCAAACTCGTCCATGGGCTCTCCAATGCTCTCTGCTCTACCCTACCAACAACGAGGCTCTGCAGGTGGACCAACTAGGGACCCACTAACTGGCTCCGTCATCCCCTCCTATCTTACCGGTAGTGGGTCAAAGCAGACCAAACCGTAATTCATTCTATACATTTTCCGAGCTTGTAAAAATTTCTCGATTTTAGAAGAAAATCCTCCAGCAAAAAGAAACCCTGTAACTGCACCAAATCTATGTGTCTAAAACTCTACTGTGACTGTTTTGCCAACGGTGAATTCTGTTTGGACTGCAACTGCAAAGACTGCCACAATAATTTGGACCACGAGGCAGAGCGCAGTAGAGCCATCAAGTCCTCTTTGGAGCGAAATCCCACTGCTTTTAAACCAAAAATCAGTTAGTCTCTCATAGTTGACTTTACTTTACTTTTATTAACTAATTTTTATTGTAGCTGTGTCTACAAAAGCTGGGCGTCAAGCCGACATGGAGCGTCTTCACCAAAAAGGATGCCATTGCAAAAATCAAACTGCTTAAAAAACTACTGCGAGTGTTATGAGGTGAGTCGGTGCATTTACCGTATTTCCTATAATTAACGCTCGGGGCGTTTATTTTTTGACTTGCCTCCAGGGGAAGGGGGTTAATTAGAGTCATTTTTTGGATTTTTAATACTAAACCGAAATCCAAAACGTGGAATCGGTAGAGCTCGCAGGAACTAAGAAAATGCGATAAAAAACATGTTCGAAAAAAAATTCTGCTTTGAGATACAAAGCCTCAAAGTCGAGGGGGCATTTATTAGAGGAAATACGGTATTTTGTGAGACACAAAAACTTTTGGCAATTCAATTTTAAAAAATATTTAATAACTTTCCAAGGCGGACGTCCTTTTTTTTGCTGTATTGAAAACTTTTTAGTTGGTGTCCACTTGTAGCTAAGAGGCAGAGCTATAAAATGACTTATTGGTCAAGTAAATGTTATTTAAAAATGTGTATAAAAATTAGTCAATTCGCACTACGGAGCCGCTCACACGCGGTGAGCAGTGAGGTGAGCGCGGTGAGGATACGAGTGCGGCTCCAGAGTGCGAATCACACATTTTTATGCAAATGTAAAAAAAGTTGCAGCTTGATGATAGCTCATTTTTAGCGCTGTTTCTAATGGCTCGTTCACGGACTGTGACTTAGACTAAGACATAGAGTAAGACTAGAGGGTGTTTACGGACTGTGACTTAGACTTAGACTGAAACTTAGACTAAGACTGAAACTAAAGGATGTCTATGGAGCTCTTTTAAAATTTAATAAAGACATACAGAAAACGTTATATGAACATGAGGGATGGTCGTTTTGTAAAGAAATTGTTAAGCTTTCAAAAGTGCATTAACTGGTCAATTTTGATATTGAAACTTTTAAGAAAAGTCAGTATTTATGCGACCGAACAACCATTTTCCTTAGATTTACTCTGATTTTGACTAGAAATTGACATTTTTTGTTGATGGTCATAACTTTTCTCAGAATAACCAAAAAGAAGTGTTTGACCTATCAAATTGTAGCTAAGAAACAGTGCTATAAAACTTATTAGAAATAACTAACAAAAAACTCCTACAATCTTGAAAACATTGACAAAACAATGCTTGGTGCAAGTTTTTTCCCACCCCAGAAATGAGTGGCGTTGCAAATAGCATTAGTATGCCAACAAAAAATTATTTTTTTTCAGCATATTTTTGCTCAAAATGTAGGTGAGATTGCGGGCAATCTTCTTAGTTAAAAATTGTATGTTCGAATGTTTCAAATTTGGAAAGCTACACAATGATTTTCAAAAAATATGTGCTTGGTTCAAATTTTTCCGCTACTGTACATGAACACCTTTTAGTCTCAGTCTGAGTCTAAGATTTTTCATGGAGTGAGGCTTAGACTGAGACTTAGACAATTTTTTCTTCATGTGTTGATGTCTTTAGCGGTTGAAAAACAGTTTCAAAACGTTTCTTTGCATTTTTTTATTTCTCTGCCGACCATCCCTCATTTTCATATAATGTTACACGGCATGTCAAACACGTCAAATGACCAAATTGGGCTTGACGTTCTGTTTTCGTGAAGATTCAAAATAGTTTTTTATTTTTGAATACTATTGACAAAAGTATGCTCAAATTTATGCACAAACAAATTAATGCACTGTGTTTAAAAGTTGAGTGAAAATTTTCGGAATATATATATCTAATAATCTTCTTAGCGAGTGTGTGCTTCGGGAGTATAGTGGTTAAGCGCTCTGTGCTCGAGTATGCTCTCGAGTTCTATTCTCGTAGTTATTTTTAATTTTTTCTCCCGGTTATTTTTTTCGCATTTTAATGTGTTTAGTCACATTTTTTTTATTTGCACTAAAAAGAGGTAATGGAAGTGATTTTCAATGAAGAAAGTGAGAAAAGTACAAAAACAGATCTATACTATACCAATGACCAGCTAGAGGGTGCATTGTGAGACGCTACTGTCATATACCCCCCCCCCCCCAAAAAGCTACTGTAATATAAACCCCCCCCCCCCCAACCCAAAAAATCGGACCTACTGTCATATACCCCCCCCCAAAACCGACTTTTTTGGGAGTGTCTAAAAACCATTTTTATGCAATAATTTTGCCATAAAGGGACCAGAAAAGCAGTTTAAAAGGGATTATGGGCTGTATTGGGAGGGAAGGGAATAATACAGGGGCCATTTTTTTTAGCTGCTTTACCATGTTTTTCAACTCGGGCCGTGGCAAAAATAGACTCTATATGCATTTTATGATCAAGTGTACTTCTCGGAATCATGTCTAAAGTAAGTGTGTGCGCGCATCTCTAATCTCAAGCCCCCTGCGCCCCGAAGGGGCGCAGGGGGCTTGGGGCTAGGAGTTGAGATGCGCACACCCACATACCTTAGACACAAATCACTCGAAAGTGACTCTGGATGCATGAAAAAGCATGCATACCAGAGTTATTTATGCGGTAGGCCCAGTATTCAAAACTATGTTCAACATCTTTATTTTTTCTCCAAAGAGCATTTCCCTCGTTCTACAAGGCCGGGCCAGAGGCCCAGCATCCGAAAATTCAGCTTAGCACTCAAAAAGGGCTAGGCCTATGAGTAAACCCGCAAGGTCCACCCGGTGATCGGCTTGGTCTATGAAAAGTACTTATACTTATGCCTGCACCACAAGTTCCTGGGTTTGAAAGTACCCTTAGACGCTTAGAGAATTAGTACTCTAAGGATCCCAACCATCTCGAGAAGTGGCCCCTGTATTATTCCCTTCCCTCCCAATACAGCCCGCAATCCCATTTAAATTGCTTTTCTGGTCCTTTTATGGCGAAATTATTGTTTAAAAATGGTTTTTGACCATCCCTAAAAAAGTCGGTTTTGGGGGGGGGGTATATTACAGTAGCGCTTTGGGAGGGGGGGGGTATATTACAGTAGCGCTTTGGGAGGGGGGGGTATATTACAGTAGCGCCATTGTGAGCTGTCCTTGTGCTTTTTTAATTTTTTTATTGAAAATAATATCATCATATCGTTTAAGCGGATATTAAAATCTGCAATCATTAGAAAGCATAGAAACACAACAAAAAATAAAATAAAAAGCAACCATGCGGGTTCGAACTCGAATGCATTGTTGAACACCGTACCTTTAACCTCTACACTACCAAAAGCACTATTAGGTAAGCACTATTAGAGTCATTATCAGATATATATGCTGAAAAATTTTACTCAACTTTCAAACACATTTTTCTACCCAATATTGGACTTCGACGCAGAAAAAGATTTTTATGTCAAATAAGCATTTTCGATTCTCTATCGAATGGTATATAGAGTTTTTTCAAATCGCATCGTCACCACCATATGTTCCCTTGTAAGCAAAGTTATAACCAAAAACATAAAATGCTCAAAAAAACAAAAAAATTAAAATTTAAATGTTTTTTAAAACGAATTCGTCTATATACGAAGATCTCGATTTAATTTTTTGACGTGTTTGACCGCCGTGGTTATTTGTATGTTTTTCTTAAATTTTAAAAGCTCTATGGACACCTTTAGTTTCAGTCTAAGTCTCAGTCTAAGTCAGAGTCATACTTGCACAAGCGGCGGCTAAAATCCATACTTTTGAGCGGCGCCGCTGCGGGGACTTTTATAGGGTGGCTGCCGCTGGCGCCGCCGCTTACCTTTTTTATGCCGCCGCTTCAACAGCCATCGCTACCGGCGCCGCTATTTTTTTGCATCGATGGTTACGCGAAAAGGTTTTTCGTCCAAATTTAAGCAAAGATAAAGTGATATGTGTAGTAGAAAGTAAAATGCAAAATTTTGCTGCAGAAAAGCCATATATCCGTTGAAATTTTCAGCCGCCGCTAGGGCCGGCGCTGCTCATAGCGGCGCCGCTGCCTATATCGGCGCGCGATATGAAGTCCGCCGTTGCCGCGAGCGGCGCCGCTGTTACACTGCCGCTGCTCTAATTTGATTATTGCCCGCCGCTGTCGCGCCGGCGCCGCTGATTTTTTGCTCGCGTGCAAGTATGGTAATAGTCCGTAGACGAGCCATAAGTTTTTTAATACAGCAAAATAGTTATGGCCGTCTTAACGCAAAAAATGACGCCCACAGTGGATTTGGGTCTTCAAAGGGTAAAATGACTCAATGAGGGAGACCAATAGTATTTCGCATTGAAATTTTTATGTCTGCTTTTGATTACGGGCCTAGGAGCCGGAATAATAAATGAAAATCTTGTTTGAGAAGTTTGAGAAACAATAAAACTAATTCTGTTTCAGGCAAAAGTTGCATGCACTGACCGGTGCAAATGCTGTTCATGCCGCAACACTGAACAAGACCGCCACCACAAGTTCAAGGACAAGTTTAGCACTGGTGCTGGAGGTTTGGCACAATTGGCTGCGGTAGCTGCAGCAGACGCTCGCTCCAGTAGTCCTTTCAGTGACGATGAAAGTGATGCTTGTGGCACCAAAGTGACGTTCCCAATCCAAAACGTAAATCATACTAATAAAATTCAGCCAGATCTCCAAAATACTTTTTTTATTTTAGTCAACCTTGGTTCTATATGACAGAGGACGTCATAGAAGCAACAACTATGTGTTTGGTGGCTCAGGCTCAGGAATATGTAGGATTTTTAGACTAATAGCACTACAATAGCAGGCAAACTTTATTGAAATTTAGGAAGAGAGCCAGACAGAAGAGGAGCTAGAGATTAGTGTTCTCCGAGAGTTCGGCCGTTGCCTGGAGCAAATAATTGAGAATGCCAACTCATGTCAAACAAATGTTCGATAGTTTTACCCATTTTATTTATTCCTGTATTTTTTCGCTTAAGAATATTTTGAAAGCTGGATTTCGTGTTGTAAATTGTGCTCTTGCTATTCTGCTTATTCGGAACATGGAAATTGAAAAAATAAACTGAGCTGTATATACCAATCAATTATAGACAAACAAATTTAAATGATGAAGTTTTCCAGTTTATTCATTTGCCGGTCGCACCAAGAAAAATATGAGAAAGAGAAGGTCAGATGGCTATGGAAATAATGGCTCGTTCACGGACTCCGACTTAGACTGAAACTTTTTTGGCTACATGAACACCTTTTAGTCTCAGTCTAAGTCGCAGTCCGTGAACGAGTCATAACAGATAGCAAAAGCAAAAAAAATATTTTTGGAGCAAATTTTTTTTGCAGCTGATCCTTAGGGAAGACCAATAACTTTTAATCTTCTTTTAAAGGGCCATTGCCGTCTCCGACAACGGTTGTCCCCTGCCAATTCAAATTTTTTTCTGAATCATTGAATTTCTGTGCGGATTTTTCAAATTGGTTACTAAAGCCCATTCATACTCCCGCGGGACACGGGACACGGGACGAAATTTAGGTATTATTTTTGAGTGTCCCGCGGGACAACAAATATGTCCGCGGGACAGAGAAGCGGGACATGAGTCACGGGACAAATTTTATTCCAAAATTTCGTTGTCACGCGGGACAACAGTTTTGAGATGCGGGACAAACTCGTGGGACACGCATTTTTGTCCCGCGGGACACCAAGTCACGGGACAATATTTTGTATTCAGTAAAGTCTGGAAAAAACAGTTTTGTCGCCCGGATGGGTAAAATCGCAATTTCGCTCTTCACAAACCGGTTTCAGCGGGCAATTTTATATGGCTGTAACTGAATTACCACACCTAAAGTCTGAAATACCACACCTTTTTAATTAATTCCCACACCTTTTTCAAATTCGCGCTAAACATACTGAATTCCCACACCTTTTACTTAATTCCCACACCTTTTTTTTCTGAAATTGCTAATTTATGTTCTAAATTCTTTTCTGAGGTGTCCTACTGCAGTAAATCGAGGTCGCTGAGCACGAATATGCCCTCAGAATTACATTGTTCCGACAAGAAGCTCAATAACTCAATTTTATCTCACTTGTTTTGACTTGTTTTCACTTGTTGAGTTATTGAGCTTCTTGCCGGAACAATGTAATTCTGAGGGCATATTGGTGCTCAGCGACCTCGATTTACTACAGTAGGACACCTCAGAAAAGAATTTAGAACATAAATTAGCAATTTCAGAAAAAAAGGTGTGGGAATTAAGTAAAAAGGTGTGGGAATTCAGTATGTTTAGCGCGAATTTGAAAAAGGTGTGGGAATTAATTAAAAAGGTGTGGGATTTCAGACTTTAGGTGTGGTAATTCAATTTGATCCATTTTATATCAGGAAAAGCGTTTGTTCATTATTTTGGCTAAGTTTCATTTTTTTCGGGCGATCATGTGGATAGCCACCTACCCGTAGGATACCTACGCAAGGTTTTTTGATCCGCGTTGGGGAAATTTTGATTTCGGTATTAATAAACCCGACTTCCTACACAATTTAAAGTCACAAAAACTTTTTGTTATTAATTTTAACTAAATTGCTATTTTACAGGCCATTTAGGTGGGTATCCATCTGAACAGGAGGCGCCTATCCAGGTATTGGAGTTGGGTGGTTAAAACACAATTTCGGTCCTAACAAACCCACTTCCCCACTCAATCCTAAGCTAGAAAAATGGGTTATTTTTATTTTTAAGTAATTATTATTTTTAGAGCATTTAGGTGGATATCCAAAAAATCCATCTACCGGAGTGGTGCCGACACGGGTTTTGGGATTATGGTGGCAAAATCAGCAATTTTAGTCCTATCAACCCAATTCCCTACACGATTTCATGTCAGAATTAGTGGTTTGTTTTTGATTTTGACAAAATTCTTATTTTTAGGTTATCTCGGTGAATATCCACCTTATCAAGTGGTACCCATTCCACGTTTTGAGAATTGGGTAGCGAAGTTTGCAATTTGGCCTTGTTGAACCTAATTTCACACACAATTTTAAGTGGGAAAAGATAGTTTGTTTTTTATTTTTTAAAAATTTCAATGTTACACGCCAGCCAGCCCGTGGATATCCATCTGAGTCCAAGGCGTCCACCCCAAATTTCGGGATTCGGGTGGGTGAAAGTGTGATTTTGGCGATGTCAAGAAGTCAGTTGCTGAAATCAGCCTGAAGGAATACCAAGTGTTGTTCAGCACATTTTGTTGTTGTTGATATTGGTCAATAAAGTTATATGGGATGCGAAGTTTCCTGTCTTAGTCTAAGTAGAATGCAGGGGTGTAATAGGTGCTATAGATGTAGAGTTCAGTGGTGGCACCGTGCAGAGCATTCAATTCTGAGTCAAAAGTATCTATTATTACGATATACTCATTGAATATCGGCCATCTTCAATGTATTTATCGTAATCTTAGGGTTGTCCCGGGAGTGGGTGTCCCACGGGACAGTGGCCAAAATGTGCCCGTGACTATGTACCGTGACTATTGTCCCGTGACTATGTCTCGCGGACATAGTCGCGGGACAAAAGTCACGGGACACGATTTGTCCCGTGTCCCGCGGGAGTATGAATGGGCCTTAACAAAACTTTACCTGAAATTTAATTCTAGACCTTGTTTTGTTAGAAAGCAAGTTGAAAAATATGTACAGAAGTTCAATGACTAGGCAAAAGAATTTGAATTGGCGGGGGAAAATTAAAAAAAAAGCTTTCTCCAAAGCAGAAATAAATTGCTGGTACTAATACCAATTGCTAATACTAAGAAAACATGAGATGCAAAAAAAATACGGTGCGAAAGAAAGACATGTTAAAGCCTTTTTTCACAGCTCTAGCACTAGGTCGTCCGGAAAGTTCGCGTGTTTTTTGAACAGGTCAAAGTTGGGTTCCTTCCCTTGTTAGTGTAGTGATTACTTGACTGAAATCTTTATTTCACTGGACATTGTACCTTGTATTACAGAGCTAAACAAAATAAAGCTGTTGAATATTTGTTAGCTCACAGTTTTGTTTCTTAGGTGACAGATTTGTCTACCCTTGTTTCGACTTTGCTTTTTAGAGCTTGATTAATGGCAAGCGCAACAGAGGAAGGTTTATAACAGCAAATGTATGCGCACACCTATGCTGATGTTAGAGACTTTTTACATTTTTCTCTTTCCCAGCGGCAAATATGTTTGTCGCCAAGAGGCTTTATCCAATTGGTCTCAACTTTTTGCTTTCCTCATTTAGCAAAAGAAAAATGGCTAGAAGAAATAATAAAAATAATGAATATTTCATAAAACAAGTTGCTAATGAGTGGCCTGAAAGGCACTACCTATCTTCCACACAATTCCTGCTAATAATTGTTGTCAAACTATTAGTGCGAAACAAAATCCTGTATTTAAAGTTAAGCAAATGACCACTCTGCTAGATGACCCACAACACTGAATATGGGTGCGGGCTATTCTGATGCCGGTGACCCCGCTGTTAGACGTTTCATCTGCGTCACTTTAGAGGTTGCATTTTTTTAAACTTTTTTTAGCACTCTTTTTTAGTAATAAGAATTTATAAGAGTAATTACCATTTGACGTAATAATAAGAAGTAACTTAATGAGATAATTCTGAATTTGCAATCAAAAAAGGCTTGCTCTGGTTTTTTATTTACATACATAAAAAAATAATATCTCAAAAATGTTAATTTACCTTATAAAATGATAATTTTTTGTTAAAATATTATTTTGCTAAAATCCTAGAAAAATGCATAATCGACCTTTGTGCAGGATGGGATTTGATCCACACGCAGTCTTTTCAATCAATTTTTGATAATCGAAATTTGACGCTACTCGGTAATACCCCCCCCCCCCCCCAAAAAAAGCTACTCGGGAATACCCCCCAAAAATCGGACCTACTCGGTTATACCCCCCCCCCCCAAAAATCAAGATTTTTAGGAGTGGTCAAAACACATTTTTAAGCAATAATTTCGCCATAAAAGGTCCAGAAAAGCAATTAAAAGGGATTATGGGCTGTATTGGGAGGGGAGGCATATTTTGTCGATTTTTTACCAGTCGCTCAACCTTTCGAAAAACTTGGAATACCGTGTCAGGAAGATCTGCTATCCCTACGCCAGATTCACTTAAGTGAGCCGAAAAAAAAGATGCAACAGAAAATTATGACCAAAAGAAGATCACCCTTCACCAATTTCTCAAATAACATTTTGATGTAAAACTTTTTTTCGCTAGGGAAACCTTAGATTCTGACACCGGATTCGTGTTAAGCATGGTCCATTAGCATGTAAAACTGCTCTTGGAGCTAAAAATACTTGTCAAATTTCAAATCCTCTCGATACAAACGAAAATTCAATTAAAAAAACCTTGAAAATGTTCTCATTTGAATGATCGTTTGTCTCGAGCGGATATAAAATTTGACAAATATTTTTAAACTCTTAGAGCAGTTTCACATGCAAATCGACTATGCTGAACACGAATCCGGTGTCAGAATTTCAAATTTGCTTAGCCAGAAAAAGTTTTCCGTCAAAATGTTATTTGAGAAAATAGTGAAGGGTGATCTTCTTTCGGCCTTAACTTTCAGTTACATCCTTTTTTCCGGCTTACTCAAGTGAATCTGACGTAGAAATGACAGGGCTTTTTGACACAGTATCCCAAATTTTTCGTAAGGGTGAGCGACTGATAAAAAATCGACAAGATATGCCAAATGTTTCAGTCCGGAAATTGATTTTTTCACGAAATTGACTTTTTATGTGCATATGTGCCGCCATCTTCAAATGGTTTTCCCACTTTTTCAGAGTCCTGATGTGCTTCAGCTGATAGACTATGAAAACGAGAATGGAATGGCCTACAAATTCATTAAAAAAGAGTGGTCAAGTAAGATAACCTGTCATTAATGCCTATGCACACACAGTCTAATGTTTTAGCTCGCATAGACCGAATTGTGAGAAGGGGGATAATGTGGACTTTCAGACTCAATGGAAGACCCTTTGTTGTGAGTATATGGGCTATATTGAAGATCCCCTGCTTTTTTGTCGAAAATCTCCCGCCTAAGTATAAATTGAGTTTTCTACCCACAGCGTGTCAAAACCTTATATGCTGTCAACTACACATTGGCGTTGTTTTTTTGAATTTTTTTTGCTACATATTCGAATTTTTAATGCTTTTTTTATTTATTTTTTCACATTTTTTGCAACTTTTTGATTTCTATTACAAAACAGATGATTCGTAATGATTGTCGTCATCAATTATCGAAATTTCATCTAGCGGAAAACAATCCGTGGCTAGAATTTTATTGAAAACAACATTTCTAGTGCAATTTTCGGTGTTTAATTGTTCAACTATAATTCCTTTATTTTTTATGCAGCATTTGCTTGCTCACATTTGCTCGCTTATTTACTGATTCCTTCTGCACGTTTTTATTGTCTCTTTTATCAAAAAAAAACCCCCAGAAATGTAGTAAAATGTAGTAAAAATATAGCAGTAAAATTTTGCCGAAAAGAAATGGATCCGCTGCTTAAACAAGTAGCCACTTTGTCAGATAAGTAGATAAATATAATTTCAAAACATCATTCGATAGCCCAGAAAGAGAGCTACAATTTATGTACACATTTTTTTTTGTTCATGGAGTTGCGAGGAAGATATCGATAAAAGCAGTGTGCCAATATCTCTACAAGAATTTATTCAAAACAAAGTTAATGAAATGAACAGAATTTGAATGTGTAATGAAGAGAATAAAAACACAGAAAGATGAGTGTGGAACTTGTCTTTCGGTTGATATAATATGTTTAAAATTAAACATTAAAAATTTGTTTCAAAAAAAATGAAAATTTGGGATTCAAGGATTATCGTTTGGTCTCGACACGAAACGATTAATTTCAAACTGAATTGAACTTATATCTGACGCTTGACACGCTGTGTACCGTTTTTGAACATAACTTTTTTTCAAATTTTTACATTATGTAGCCTCGGATCCCCGAATTTATAGTAACAAATCAAAAACAAAATGATTTGGGTATTTGGTAAGACCTGAACCAAAGCTGATTTCTTCTAGTACGTAAATGTCTTGAATTTTGAAAGGCTATACATCGAAATACACGCGCCAATATGGTACTTGATCGTTTTGGAACGCGGTCGTTTTGACAACAAAATTTCTAGTAAGAATTGTTAATAATTGTGTAAGAATTGAAATTGTGAAAAAGAATTGTGTACAGCCTTTTGAAATTATACAGCTAAGTTACACAACTCATCAGAAAGCTGAGATCCAGGGCTTTAGGATGTACAATCGACTCTCTTTACAACATACCGTAAACACTCTATTAAACGACCCCCCCTCTAATAAACGGCCCCTTGAGGACCTATATATCAGCCTAGAAAAAAGAAATTTGCAAATCTCTTTTTCGCGTTTTCTTAGTTAGCACGAGCTTACCTGATTCCACTTTTAAAATTTTGGTTAAGCAAGCAAAAATCTCAAAATCGACCCAAATTTTTTTCGACTTTTTTAGGGTTGAAAAATAAACGGCCCGGCCGTTTAAAGGGGCCTGATCGTGCCGGATGGGGAGAAAAGGCGCGAACCAGCAGTTCTTTCCTTTCTCGATAAATTTTTACATTCGTTCTCGTCTAGATTTTTCAAGTTTTATTCATTCTTTTCTTCTCACTGGAGAGGGTGAGGCTCCCTATTCATTTTCCTCCTATTAAAATATTTCCTTCTTTTCTAAATGAGCAAAGATCAATCTTTGAATTTTTTCCAAACTAAGTCTGGGAGACTGATTAAGCCTCCAGTGAAATATCGAGCTCAACCCAAAACTAATACTACTGATCCTCCACCCCACGATTTAACCCAAATTGATTCCCTAATTTCTAACCTCCAAAATTCATTGACCCTAACAATATTCTTCTCAACACCTTGACAACTATAATTCTACAACAACAATCCATTCTTAACACCATTACTAAGCAGCTTGATACTATTAACCAGCAACTCTATGGATTTAACCACCAAGTGGACAATAATACTTTGTCATCTGAAGAAATTGAGCGCCGCCGATCTGTTGTTGTCAGTGGATTGGCGGAATTCAAAGAGGATAGTGCTGTTGCTCGTTTCAAGGCTGGCTCTGAAACTATTACCGAGATCATGGAGTAAATTGGTGTTGAAGCCTTGCCCGTGTCTACCGTCTTGGAAAATATGACCCATCTAAGTCCAGATTCCTGAAGTTAGTTTTCCCTGCTTCTGTATTTGCACATGCAACAATTCGGGGACAAAAAGTTCTCCGTGACCAACAAAATACCATGGCCTATATTTCCGTCCTTCCCTGACTCCTGAACAAGAAAAGCAGAATTTGAATTGCGTCAAGAATGTCGGCTACTCAACAAAGATGGAAGAAAAATGAAGATCTTTAATGGAAAAATTGTGCCGGTCAACCAGGCTGAGCAGGGAAGCTAAATTGGTCACAAGGAAATCACGGTTTATCTTTTCGTAATGGTAAGGGTGGTGGCGTTGCTACTATAATTTCTTCAGCATATCACTCAACTCTTGTAAAAACTAGTACTGTTCCTCCACTAGATATCTTGTGTGTCGATATTTTCTCTCCCCATCTTAATAATGCAATAAGGCTAATTGACGTCTGTATTCCTCCTTCTGTGAATTTAAAAGTCGTCGAAGAGTTTTCAAAAGTTATGTCTGAGCTAATGACTGTTTCATATCCAAAAATTTTTGTGGGGCGATTTTAATCTTCCTCATATAACCTGGAATCCGTCTCTACCTAAGTCCCCTATGAATAAGTGTGAAAATATTTTTATGAGTTTTCCAAAGAAGTTGGCCTGGTTCAGCTTATCTCGAAAAAGACAAGAGGTGAAAATATCTTGGACCTTTTACTCACCGATAATCCTTCTATTATTTCTCGAATCCAAGTCTTATCGCCCTTCTCTAGTTCTGATCATTCAAAAATCAGTTTTCAAGCTTACTTTGAGCATCACCGACAAAACATTTCAAGGTTCTTTCTTTTAAAGAATGCTGCCTTCCAAAAATGAACACTCATCTTTCCAATGTGGATTGGAGAGAACGCTTTTATTATTCACAACCAACCATCAATGGTCTCTACCAGGCATTTCAAAATGAGTGAAAAAACGCTATTTATACTTTTGTTCCTGAAAGAACTATTGTTCCTGCTCAGTTACCAAAACATATTGTATCAATAATGAAATATAGAGAGAGTTATGGAGAGACATAAATCAGGGCTCTAGGTGAATTCATCCTCAACCAATTCATCCTCGGTGAATTCATCCTCGGTGAATTCATCCTCCGGTGAATTCATCCTCTAAACTAATTCATCCTCGGTGAATTCATCCTCCTTTTTGTCTTGAGAGATATTTTTTTGGTCACTGGAGCTGGCAGGTATTAGGTCATTTGGTCCCCAGTCTTTTGGTCCGGTCATTTGGTCCCCGGTCAATTGGTCCCCCGGTCATTTGGTCCCCGGTCAATTGGTCCCCGGTCATTTCGTCCCCAAAGCCGTCAATTTCAAATGTTCGAACAGGTTCAATCCTGGTGGTAACAGACATTTGACTAAACGACTACGCACCGTGTTTTCTATGATCCAACCTCAGTTCTACTGGATAATTCATTCACCAACTAAACCAAGTGGTGGTCCACTTGGATCAAAAAAATTTTTTTTACGTTTTTCATGTTCCAAAACTTCTTTTCCGGACTAATCGGGCATGCTGAAGATGGTTTGATAGGTGAATGCCGTTTTCTCGAGTATTTTTTTATTTTTGGGCATTAATTGATTTCACCAAAATCAATTATTACCAGTACTCAAAAATACCATACAAAACCTTATTTTATTATTATCAAACCATCTTCAGCATGCCCGAATCAGTTCAAAAACAAAATTTCGGGAACGTAAAAAAAATTTTGATTCAAGCGGACGACCACTTGGTTTTGCTCTACCAGGTAGTCTATAATCAAATTTTTTCTATGATCCAACTTCAGTTGGACTGGATAATCTGTGATACATTTCGGTATATAGGATGTTAAGGCTTACATAAAAAATCGACCTCAAACCTAAACATGCCGTATCGACATGCCGTAATAATTATAGTCAAATAAAAGTCAAAACCAAAGATGAATTTTTTATCGAGGAAGTTGGAATAACATTAATGACATGACAAGGATGTTGGAAGACACTCAAAATTACAACAAGGATGTTGGAAGGCATAACATTATCTCAAGATGAGTTCAGATCAGCATTCCGGCAAGTATTTCTTCGGTCATTTTGTTTCGAATCGCGTCCATCTGCGCTTGAGAGAAGTTAAACGCTTCACGTCGAGAAACATAATCGGAGTATTTGCAGATGAAAGCACACAATCAAAGTTATTCTCTTGGCAAGGAATGTTCTGTAGAACATTTAATTAATCTACTGGTCATTGAGATGTGGAATATACCTTTGGGCAAAAACAAAGCCAGTTGGCAGGATCCATCGATTCATAACCATTTTCCACAGAAAACTCTTGCAAAAATGCTCTAAATTTTATGTTGATCCCTAACCGAACGCTAATAAAATTTTACTTGATCAAATTGTTGTGCTCCGTCCCATCTCTTTGCAATGAATCATAGAAGACGACCCTTTCTTTGACGTTGTTTACGATCTTAACCAAAAAAATCTATAAGTCACACAATATGAAAAAATTAAATACCACTAATGACCAATGATCCTTCGTATGGATTGGGATAAGAAGCATCTCATATCGGAAGACATCTATATCTTTGGTCCAGTTAAGTACTTTAGTCGGACCTTTTCCACAAGCTGCGTGTAAAATAGCGAATCGAAGGCATACACCTGAAAGCAAGAAATTATACGCAAACGCTCATAAGTTAACATACCTGTGGAAGACTTAGATTAGCTTGATTTCGATGCACAATCAACTGGAGATAGAAATTAATCGTCTCGCCATTAAGCCACATTTTTGGTTTCAGGCACAGAAGCTGATCTTTGGTTAGCTTGATTCCAAAGCTGTTTGCCAACATCATCATCTCCTTCACTTACATCTGAACAATTGAGAAACATTGAGTAAAATATTGAAGAAATTTTACCAGGTGTATCATCCACTGTTACAACTTCCGTTTCATACTTAGGTTTTTTGCCATATTTCTCGCAAGCCGCTGCATTTTCTCTCTTTGAAATTACTGAAAATAAAAATAAAACGCAAGCTATTTTGTCAAAAAAATTTACTCGGCTGCTTTGAAACTGGAATTCGTCCCAAATTGATGGCGATAGAGCGAAGAAAATCAACTTTGGGCATTTCAGAGTAACGATTGACAGTGTTTTTAATTCTCAGATCTACATCCACGTATGTGTGTCCTGTGTGTCTTCAAAATAATCCAATATGATCTCTAAATGAGTGGCATTGTCCGAAGCCTCGAAATGTTCTCTTAACAGATATTTGTAACACAGACCACAGGTGATGAAAAGTTACCTCAGTTCCACAAACGCCTCCTCCACATCCACGACTGGCACGAAAGCAAGAGCTACAATGCAGTTAACCTCCCTTCGAAATTCTGCGCTCTCGTCGTAGAGTCTCTTTCCACCTTTTTCGCAAACATTCCTGACGATGGATTTGATGAAATGAAAGCAGCAAGGGCGAAGCTCGATCCCAAATAAACCTTCTGAATTCACACATTGAAAAACGAACTAATTAACAGAAAAGCAAACCTCAAATGCGTTCCACTCGGCTTTCTCAAAATCTACGGCTACATTGTTGGAGCAAGATTCAATCGCAGCTTGTTTAGCTTCTGGAGCACAAAAGAATATGATCCAGACTTGCGATGCGTCATCAACACGAATACCATTGGGACGTAAGTGTGACCCAGCCGGACGAATATTATCCACAGTTGACTAAAGAGCAGAGGCGTAGGGTCGAAAGTTGCATCAGCACCCCAATTCGGATTGTTCTCCATGAAATCCAAGCACCTTTCTGTAGTGAAAATCTAAACTTTTTTAAATTTTCGAGCACATATAAATAATGGTTAAAAATCACCATTATTCGCTCATCTTCATGCCAGCCATCAAATTTCAAGAACACTTCTGTGCCTAACTTGGTAAACTCTTCAGGTATCTGAAAAAACTTTTGCCGTAAAACATTTCAAAGGCAGGTACCAGCCTTTAAATCTTTCAGCGACTTTGGGTTTGCGGCTCAAGATTCTCCTCATGACGGATGTAGCGAATATTTCTGGACATAAGCGATCGACGAATTAGTGGCTGAGAGTGTTCACTGACCAATTCCATACTTTCACCGATAACTGCACGTGGGGATCTTTGCTTTCCTTGGCTCTTTCTGCTTCCCTTCTGTTCTTTGCGCCAGTAGAGATATTCTTCGAAGTGACCCATTGTTTTATTCTTCTCGCTCAATAAAATATCCATCTATAACTGAAACAAGACTATAAATAAACACAAAATGGAGGCTGCATTATGGAGCACGAAAAACGAGACATGGGAACCTGATTCAGAGCCATTTTATGGCGTTAAATTCACTTTTAGCTGGTTTGAGGTTGTTTTAAGAGGTTTGAGTTGGTTTTGGATGGTTTCAGACCATTCGGGGTGTTTAAGGTGGTTTTGAGTGGTTTGGGGTGGCTTCGGATGGTTTGGGACCATTTGGGGTAAACAAAACCCTTTCACCTAAGTTTAAAAATTATAACAACTATATTTCCTGTCAAGACAAAAAGGAGGATGAATTCACCGAGGATGAATTCACCGGAGGATGAATTCGCTAGAGGATGAATTCACCGAGGATGAATTCACCGAGGATGAATTGGTTGAGGATGAATTCACCGTCGCCCATAAATCAGCCACTAGTTTTGGAAAAATTTGAAAAAAACAAGCTACTGTCTAAACAAAGAACTTTTAAAATATTTTAAAAATCGAGAAAAAAGGCTTTTAACAAATAAGACTTCGAAAGAGATTTTCAGTTACGTATCAAACCAAATAAAGTCAAAAATTGTTCTATTCCTTCACTCGTAATAAACAATAAGCACATCTTCATTCCAAAGAAAAAGCTCAGGCTTTCTCTGAATATTTTGCCTCAGTTTTTCTCCCTCACACTGACGCATTCATCGACAGTTCTTTTTCCAACAAAGGTATCGGTTATATCGACATAACTGTTGACATGGTTTACAAAACACTAATTTCTCTGCCAAGTAAAGTTAATACATCGCCTGATGGAATACCTTACATTTTTCTCAAAAATAGTGCTGAATTTCTAACCAAACCATCACGGAAATCTTTAGGTACTCTATGATGAGTGGTACTATTCCAGATATTTGGAAAATGTCCTATGTTTACCCATTTTCAAAAAAGGAGATAAACAAGATCCCTCAAATTACCGGCCAATAAGTCTGACATGTTCATTACCTAAAATTTTGGAAAAAATAGTTCACGAAAAATTACTAGAATTCTTCTTATCTCGCAATTTAATCCCAAAATTCCAACACGGTTTTTTAAATAAGAGGTCTGTTAACACACAGATGATTGAGGTGTTTGACGATTGGTCGAAATCAATAGAAGAAAATAAGTGTACTGAAGTTTGTTATTTTGACATTTCAAAAGCCTTTGACACGATCTCACACTCGTGTCAAACTCTATTCTTCTCAGAAAATTGCAAAAAGCTGGTGTAAATGGAGCATTATTGAAATGGATCAGAAATTTTCTTGTTTCAAGGTACTTTATGGTAAAAATTCAAGGTTCGTTTTCTCAACCAACCCTCCAAACAAGTGGTGTTCCTCAAGGATCTGTATTGGCCCTCTTCTTTTCATTTTCTATTTTTCTGAGTTCTCATCTTCTTGTCAAGTCTCAGGAGTACAGCTAAAGTTATATGCCGACGATTTGAAAGCTTATGTTAGCTTTGACAGAGAGACTTATCCCAAAAACCTGCAAGTTTTCATACAAGAATTTTTCGAATGGTGTTGTGAAAATGAGCTAAAAATCTCCCCTGAAAAATACCAAGTTTTACACCTTGGCAAAAAGAACCCTCACCATATATATTATCTGAATGCCAATCAAATAGCTCCTGTTAAAAATTCAATTAAAGATTTGGGCATAGTTCTTACCCCAAACTTAAAATGGAATGCCCACTTAGAAAACCTATGCAAATCTGCTTATTCTCGCCTATTCACTCTTTTTAAGGCTGTTCGCTCGACTGATTACAAGTTCCTAGTACAATTATACATGACATATGCAAGACCCATAATTGAAACTTGTTCTGTGGTGTATAATCCTTATTTAAAAAAAGATATTAAGAAAATAGAGCGGATTCAGAAAATTGCTGTTTATCAAATATATTTCAGATCACTTATGAATAAATATCCTGATAAACCTCGTTATGAGAAGCTTTTAGAATTATTCAAAATGGAAACTCTTCAAAAAAGACGACTTAAAGCTGACCTTGTTTTCTATCACAAAATATTATTGAAAAAATCGATATTAATCTAAATATCCTGTCTCTTCAGTCATCCTATAACTTCCGAAGACATAAAGCTATTGTACCCTTTTCCAAATCAGATTTCCGATTCCACTCTTTCTTTGTTAGGACAACTAAAATTTATTATGCTCTTCCAGCTGAAATTGTTGCTTCTCCTACAATAATGCTTTTCAGGAAAAAACTCAAAAAATGTGATCTAAATGATTTTGTATTGTAATTATTTTTAAAGAAATATGTATTTGCTTTCGTCGCGCACTTGTTGCGTAAACAAAAAAAAAATAAAATAAAATAAGTTTTCTGTCTAGTTTTTAAAAGCAGTATAACGTCGTCTATATCAGATTTTACGCAGAACGAGTGAAAAATGAGGGGGATTCGAAAAAATTCGAAAAAAACTGCTGGTTCGCGCTTTAACGCACGGGCATGCCCCTTTAGTAGAGTATTTACCAGTGATTGCAAATGACAAGAAAGTTGTCATACGATAATTATCAGATGATAAAATTATCATTTCAAAGAATTGTCATATGACAATTGTCATATGATAATTTAAAAAAAAATTGTCATATGACAATTGTCATTATGACAAAATTGTCATATGACAATTGTCATTTGACAATTCAGAAAAAATTGTCATATGACAATTGTCATCATGAGAAATTGTCATTTTGTCATATGATAATTTTTATTTGTAATTTTCTCACATGAGAATTTTTTTCATAGAGACTCATCCGCTAGACAAGTTAACTTTTCGGAGACTTTCAATAAATTAATTGGCTAGAGAATAGATTGGCGAGCAACCTATGTTTGCCTCAAATATTGAGACTCCTGGTGTGGAACTCTTTGGCAAGCGGTCTTTTAATAACGCTCAAGTTCAGAAAACCTTGGAGCCAATTTTTTGATTGCATGCACATCAGCGGTATAAAAAAATTAAAGACACTTTGTAGCCGTTTTGGAGCCAGAGCTAGATAGACAACTACTGATAAAGACTCACAAAATTCTCTGTGATTTTATTCCCATAAATTCAAAGAACAACCTATTGCATAACATTCGAATTACAATATACAACTAACTGAGCATTGAGTAACTGAAATTTGTTTTTTTCTATACCCTTTCGTTGCAATTCCAGCCTGAGAAAAGATTCGCTCGATAGGTGCACTGGTTGCTGGAACGCTTAGCACTTCTAATGCCAAGATGGCTAAAGTATTCCAATCCTGAAGCCTTTTTTAATATCACAATCAACAGAGAAAATAAAAGTACCGAGTTGATGAAAAATGACCAATACCTTATCGCATCAATTTTGTTTCCACCGTTGCCAGCATCTTGCACTGCATGTAAAGCATTCAGAATCCAAGACTTCGACCTAATTCCCCTTGATTGCGAGGTTCTTCTGTTGCTTTGAACGTCATTCTTGATGCGCGATATAAATGTATCCAGAATAGTGTCCGCATTCATAGCAGGAGCAAGTGTTTCAAGTCTTCTCTCGGCTGGCAACTGAAAAAAAACCAAATAATAACAGCAATGAACAATAAGAACATCACCATCTGTCTAATCCATTCGGCTGACCATGACAGTTCATCGTCACTCATACAGCAGGAAGTGTTGGGATCCAAGGCGCATGAAATGAAGAAAATCGGATCAAAATTCACTCTATCCCTGTTCAGGACATTTGCAAAGCGCTCTTTGAAGCTGGCACGTAATGTATCAACCAAGGACCAGACTTCCACGTATTCAGCTCCATAAAACGATTGAGTAAGCTTATGAAAAGAGAAGATTCAAGAAATGCAATACCTGATAACCATCTAGAGAAATTAAAAGTGCTTTTGTGTACCCTAAGCAATGAGAGATTGTTACAGACTTTTCTCCTTGTATTCTTTTTAGCACTTCAATAAAAAAAACTACACAATTTGGCAACCAACGAAAGGAACTGAAAAAATACGCTATAAAATAGCCCAAGAAACGCCGATCTACCTCGAGCTCATTTTGATCCGGAATTAGCCAATTCTTTCTTTTAGCGATATTTAGGACGACTTCTTGCAATTCCAAGAAACATTTTATCACCATGATAATTGACCCCGATCGTGTGGCAGACGGAGACTTTAAACTCTTTTCATTTACAAATGAAAGCTGCTGTAAAAAAATTTTCCAAGTATCGACACGTTAACACAGGAATGAATACGTCCAAAAGAAGGTGCGAGTGTTTTATGCGTCTTATGATAGCTGACATCTTCTTGAACGCTGAGCTGTCGACAACTTTCTCTTTGAATGTTTTCAAGATGACAAGCTGCAAGGAGTGTGCGTAACAACTGACTCGCTGAGGTGCGTCATCTCTAAAATAACTTGGCTTGAAGGATAGCGCAAAACCTGGTCAACACTTACAGCCAAAGTTCTTGATTTGGAATAGAAAGGTCTCCGAAATCATCATCATCACTGTCTTCGTATTTGTCATCGAAGTAATTCTTCGTCACTGAAAATAGAATCTTGGCAGTAATATCAGCCAAAATTGAATGCGTACAATTTAAAAGTTCAGTTAAAGCAGCGAGCATATTTGAGCCGTTGTCTGTAACAATCTTGAATACATCACCGAAGCCGATTTCATATTCTTCCAAGACGGATTGCAATTGAGCCTTGACATACACAGCAACGTGAGACCCACTGAGCTGCTTAAGACCCAAAAAGGAGCTTTTTAGAGCACCATTACCAACATAGTGAATAGTCACGCCTAAAATTTTTCTAACTACATACATTTCTCGAAAACGCAAATAATAACCAAATTGGCTATTTCAATGATGCATCAGTCCAAATATCAGCGGTAATTGATGGTTTTGCAATAAGCTCTCTCAATATTCCCTTTACTTGGCTCTTTGTGACAGCGAGTCTTTGAAGTAGACGATTCTTCAAAGTTGTGAAGCTCTTCGGAAGCCCAATATGGTAAATGAAATTATAAAATAGATGAAATGCTGGAACATACCTTGAAGTCCTTGCTTATAAGGCTGATGAAATTTTGCATGGCCGGATGCAGAAACGTGTTAATTGACAGTGAAGGGATAGACAAGACATCAGAAAAAGCTTTCTCTAATTTCTCTCCCCTTAAACAAATATGAAATCCAAAACAAGATCTCGAAAGATTGTGGCATACTTGTTCAAGAGACTTCTTTTTGGAGGTTCTTCAATGCCCATAGAGACAGACTCAGCATTATCATGCTTTTCTTTGCTACGATATCAGTGATACTTCAGATTAGTTGCTGTTGGCGTCGTAGCAGTTTTCTTGTACTCCTAAACCGTATTTGGTAAGTGTAAATAAATTAAAAGCACTACCTGGGGCCTATTCCAACAGTTGAAAGTTGAAAGTAGAAAGTTGAAAGTTGAAAGTTGAAAGTGAAAGTGTTCCAACACTTGAAAGTGAAATTTGTGAAAGTTGAAAGTAGAAAGTTGAAAGTGAAAGTGTTCCAACACTTGAAAGTGTAAAGTTGAAAGTTGAAAGTAGATGGTAAAAATCGGTGGGTTGAAATAGGTGGTCCGATTTTTTGTGAAAGTTGAAAGTAAAATTTTTTTTCGGTTTTGGTCATTTCTAGATGCAATTTTTTGCGTAGAATCCAAATTTGTGGGTATTTTTCACGATTTCGATATGTAATTCGGATCTTTTCATTATTTTTCAACCTCGAGTAGTAACAGGGAATACCTATAAAGTGGTACCCACACATCATTATTGTTATCAATTTACCCACAGTACCTTTGTCTTAATCCATTATCAGTAACCATGGGGTCCCATTTAGGCGGAATTGCGGAATTTAAATTTTTTAGTTTGAACCAACCAAACCAAGTGGTCGTCCACTTGGATCAAATTTTTTTTCACGTTTTTAATTTTCCAAAACCTGTTTTCTGGACTAATTCGGGGGTGCTGAAGATGGTTTGATAGTGGTAAAATTCCGTTTTCTCGGGTATTTTTTGAGTTTTGACGTATAATTGATTTTACCAAAACTCGACTTTACCAAAACTCAAAAAATACCCGAGAAGACGCCATTTTACTATTATCAAACCATCTTCAGCATGCCCGAATTAGTCCAGAAAACAGGTTTTGGAACATGAAAAACGTAAAAAAAAATTTCGCACCAAGTGGACGACCACTTGGTTTGGTTGGTTCAAACTGTAAAATTTGAATTCCCGCAAAATGTACGAATTTAAAAATTTAGAAATATATAGGAGGAAGTGAAAGTTGACAGTTGAAAGTGAAAGTTGAAAGTGAGTCACTTTCAATTGTTGGAACACCATCAACTTTCAACTTTCACTTTCAACTTTCAACTTTCACTTTCTACTTTCAACTTTCAACTCTTGGAACACTTTCACTTTCAACTTTCAACTTTACACTTTCAACTTTCAACTGTTGGAATAGGCCCCTGAGGACATTTGGTGTAGCGATAATATGTAGACCCATCCCTGTCGATTCTTTCGAACTTGTCCCAAATGGCATGCAGTCTCTTTTTCAATGGAAGCGTTGCTCAGCCTTCCCCACTCGATGGAACTTGAGCATCTTCTTGAGACATTAATAAGCTGAAATACAAAGTTTTACAAACCTGACACTTACAGAATTAATGCAGAAAAGTTTTCATACTAGTAATCGACAGAAAAAAATCATCTGACAAAGCAAAATTTCACAAATTGGGATCTGACAATTTCCAGGTCATGTTGACAAATTGTCATGATGACAAGCTATCATGATGACAAATTTTCATTTGACAATTTTTAAAAAATTGTCAGATGACAAATTGTCATATGACAATTTGGAAAAAATTGTCAGATGATAATTGTCATTCTGAAAAATTGTCATATGACAATGGTCATTATGATAAATTGTCATTTTGTCATCTGACAAAATGACAAAATGATAATTATCATTGTCATTTTGCAATCACTGGTATTTACCAGTGTTTTTGAAAACGAATACGAAATCGGGTTTACGAACGAATTTGCGAAACGAAATGAAAACGAAAACGAAATGGTGTCTCAAAGCGAAACGAAAACGAAAACGAATGGCAATGTGAAATGAATGCGAAAACGAAGGGCAGGAGCAGCTTGCGACATTTCACATTGCGACAATTCAAATTGCGACAAATTCAAATTGCGACAATTCAAATTGAAACAATTCAAATTGCGACAATTCAAATTGCGACAAATTCAAATTGCGACAAAATCAGATTGCGACAATTCAAATTGTCGCAATTTGAATTTGTCGCAATTTGAATTGTCGCAATCTGATTTTGTCGCAATTTGAATTGTCGCAATTTGAATTGTCGCAATTCGAATTTGTCGCAATTTGAATTGTTGCAATCTCAATTGTCGCAATTTGAATTTGTCGCAATTTGAATTGTCGCAATGTGAAATGTCGCAAGCTGCTCCTGCCCAAAACGAAAACGAATTCGTTTTCGTTTTCATTTCGTTTTCGATTTCGTTTTCGTTTTCATTTCGTTTTAGATTTCGTTTTCGTTCTCATTTTGAACTGGAGTTCGTTTTTCTTTTCATTTTGAAATAGTTTTCGTTTTTGTTTTCACTTTGAAATGGTTTTCGTTTTTGTTTTCACTTTTATCCTGCATTTATTTTCTTCAAGTTTACTATACTTTAGATTCTTTTCGTCATTTTTCACTCTCATTAACAAATTTCTGCTTAGGCTAAGTGAAACAGAACATTTGAATGGACTCAATCAGCTCATCGCCGTGCAGTCTCAAAAAAAAAGGGGGTCATCAACGAGATGCGGTTTGGAACAACTTTTTCGAAGAAAGAAATATGGCAGAAGAGACCGTTGTCCGATGCAAGAAATGCTTTGTGGTTCGTACAATTATCGCTGTTGCGTCTTTGTGGTGATAATTACTGAACTTTTTAGGTATACAAGTCTTCCACTACTATTCCAAATCTTAAAAGGAGATCAGCAGCAGAAGCGACTTCCAGCTCAGCCGCTTCGAATGACCGTGGTGGATAAGCCTATTCGAATCATCTCTATAAGTCCGGCTGCTTACGATTCTCCTTACAGTCCTGCCATTACTGCAAGTGCTGAAGAAACTGGCTATGAAAATCTGGAGTCTCTCAATGGACAAACGGCGGCGGTGCATATCCAGTCCTCGTCAGCTTCAGCTGGATCGGATGACAACCAGTACAACTATGATGAGTCGAGTACGGATGATTTAAAAGCTTGCTACGAGCCAATCGCAAAGGATGTCGATCCGTGAGTCTGATTTTTTAGGCGGAACTGGTCATCGCCTGAAAACACTTTTCTTTTCTAGTGAGTTCGTTTGTCCAAAGCCTGAACCAGTCAGTCAAGTGGTGAAGACGCAAGATTATCTGCATAAGACAATGTATCTCGGTGAGATGAGTCGTTCCATGGCTGAAAGTGCTTGCAGAAAGAAGGCCTCTTTTTTCCTCTACAACCGTTTTCCATCTGGTCACAATCGAATCAACAAGCACATGCCGCCGCACCTACCACTCTTCATCGTGTATCGAACTTCGGCTGGGGACCACTGGCATGTGATCTATCCTCTCATTTGACTGTGATTTTAATTTGCTTTCAGCCACTATCGTATCGTCGACAAGGATGTGATGGGTTCCAAGTCGCCTTCTCAATTCAGTGCACCTCGTCGTCAGCATCATCTGAATGAGTATCGTGTGGATATTTCTGGCGAGCCATACTTTTCCAGCCTGAAAGCTTTGGTCTCCTATTACTTGACGTATGTGATGGTGAGCAAGGAAGGCGCGACAGACATCTTTCCTTGGTGGCGAACGAAGAATGAATACTTGAATCGGGCTGACATCTATGCCGACTCCAAGTGAGCTTGCACCAAGAAAAAGAAATCCGGCTATTTCCTTTGTAAACAGCAACAAAACATTCTTCTATTGTTTCGTAAATGTAATGTTGTGCCAATAAACCAGGGCGCGTAAATCAAAGTCGTGGAGAGAAAATATTTTGGTTATCTTGTCGTGAAAATACCATTTTATCAACAATTCAACTATATCAATTTAATTTGATTCTGCAGTTAGCAATACTAAACAATTCTTACAGTTTACCACTTGCAGAGTTTAA
Organism: Ditylenchus dipsaci; assembly: GCA_004194705.1. NCBI lineage: Eukaryota > Metazoa > Nematoda > Chromadorea > Rhabditida > Anguinidae > Ditylenchus > Ditylenchus dipsaci. The sequence continues at coordinate 59,532 of SADC01000142.1, read as the reverse complement.
CTAATTGAGAAAATTTAAATAAGCGAAACCTATAAGAAGTAGCTTGCTTATCCCGAATAGTTCTAAAAGATTGCTATTAAAAAAGGAAAACAAAGCTGTCCTTTAACCTCACCGCTTTTTGCTAACTTCCGGCCTTATTTATTAAAGCAGGATGCAAAAACATCCCATCAAAGTCAAAGATGAGGGGACAGCAGCTAAAAAGCAGAGCGGAAGATGAGTCGTAAATGATACAGGACAACGAAAAACCATTGCATTGTGACACCCACCCCTAAAAACAGACTACATGGCGGCACCGACAAAAAATCAGCAACACCTCCTTTCAAAAAAGGACACACATTGAAGGAGGTGGAGGAGATGGGAAGTCACCAATTGGTATTTTTTGAGGGAGAGACACTCAAAAGGTGATGGTGTAAGAAAATACCTCCAATCAATCTGTTTACTTTCACAACACACCCTCTTTTTGTAGGGTTCAACTTTTTGTAGGGTTCAACTAGCCGAATCAAAATAGTTGTAAAAAGTTAAACAGAAAAGGTGGCAGAAAAAAGAAGCCACGCCTAACGACCCAACTGAGGCTTCCGATCCAACGTACTTCCTCTGGATTGGACTATCTAATTATACCTCTAATCGATCCAACTGATCCGAAGCTTCTTATCTTCAGCAAAATGAGTTTACAATTAATTTATTTGGCTTATGCTACAGTTAATCCACACTTTAAGTATCTACAGGGTGTCCCAAGTGTTTTGGAATCTTCATTTCGGATTTCACTTCATCTTCATTCGAAAACGAAATGAAAACGAAAACGAAATCCAATGCGAAATGAAAACGAAAACGAAATCGTTTCAAAATGAAATGAAAACGAAAACGAAATCGTTTCAAAATGAAATGAAAACGAAAACGAAATCGATTTCAAAACGAAATGAAAACGAAAACGAAATTTCGTTTTCATTTCGTTTTGAGACCCCATTTCGTTTTCGTTTTCATTTCATTTCGAAATTTCGCTTTGATTTCATTTCGCATTGATTTCGTGTTCGTTTATGAAAACACTATAAATACACTATAAATACTGTTTATAAATACTATTTACGGTAACTCTACATAACATAAATTTAAGGTCAGAAGTTCGTTCCCACCTAGGGTCCGACACTTTTTTTAACCTGATTTTGAAGTCTTTTGTCAGTTCTGTTTTTACAGTCTGGTCCCAAATATCGTGAGGATTCCGATTTCGCCAATCGTTTTTCATGAAACTGAATTTTTATTGTCTAAAAAGGCAAAAACCCTATTTAACATAACTCGATTTAACAAAAATCCTGTTTTTTATCGAGTTTTTGCATTTGTAGAGAAGAAAATTCGTATTTCCAAAAAAGGATCGGCAAATTCGGAATCCTCGCAATATTTAGGACCAGATTGTCAAGACAGAATTGGTAAAAGCCTGAAAAAATGGATGTCAATAAGATGTCGACCTGATAACTGCCCGGTCCCTTGAGTTATGTTATATAGAGAGTCGACTGTAATATAAATATGAACATTTTTGAAAAATTATGTTAAAATAAAGTATGAAATTCAATTTTAAAAATTAGGTGTGGGATTTCCGACAAAAGGCGGGAGATTTCCGAATAAAGGCGGGCGATATCAATTCATCCGAGTATATTTGTGTCGAAGGATATGAATGTGAAAATTCTTGTTTTTCTTCAGGCACCTCTGATAACCCTTGGCAAATCACATATCTCCTCTAGTGCCGATGTTCGAGATTTCTTCTGCCGTCTAATTTCTCGTCTGGAGTGCTGTGGCTATCATTTAGAAGGAGGCACTTATGTGGGCAAATTGTTTACTCGGACTACCCTAGTATTTTCTAGACCGGTAGAAAACTTTCAGGTCCCATTTGTAAGTGTTCCAATATATTTTTTTCACTCTCGAAAATCTGAATTTCAACGGGCATTAGAAGAATGGGTAACTCGAATTAAGGAAAAACAAATAGGGGAAAAATCCTTGGCTTTATTCGGTAAAGATTTGCCGAATAACGCAAAGGATTATTCCTCTATTTGCTTTTCCACAATTCGAATTTCCCACTCTTCTACTGCCCATTTCAACACTAAATTACTGAATTTTCCATATATATTTCATATTACGGTTTTTCTTTTGGCTTGTTCACTTTGTTCGAGTTAGAGTTCTGATAAGAGGTGTTCATATACTCAAGGTAGTAGAAAAGGTAGTAAAAAATTTGACGCAAAATTCAGTTGCTGGTAAAAATTTGCTGGTAAAATTTAAACTTTTGAGGGTGCGATTTAATTTGAGCCTATTATGCGAGAATGGCGAATACCTATTTAGACTGAAAAGAGAAAGTCAAAGCCAAGATCCAGCGCTACACCTAAGCCAAAATTTGAATACAAGTTAAAAAATTATCTTTACGTCCAAAAAAGACTCTTTCCGAAAATTCTTTTATTTTTTCGGGGAAAAAAATCAGAACAAAAAAGGCCAAATCGGATATTCCGTCCCATCCCTGAGACTTAGTGGCACTTATAAGGAGATGGTTTTCTTCAGAACCCATGAAAAAACCCCTCGATCCAGGGACACTTTCAATTAAAGGGACATGCCTGTCGCCGATGGATTATTTTAAAAGGCGGGTACCAGGTATATTTAAAAAAGAATTACTTGAAAAACATTTTTGTTGAGTACCCTGCGGGGAATAAGTAATCAAAAACACTTCTAGTGATTAATAGCATCGGTGTCCTGGAGGTTCGATTCCTGTGAGTGGTATAGTTTTTTTTCTCTAATTTGACAAAATCGTGTCAAATTAATTCTCGTTTGAATTTCACTGGTACCCGCCTTTCAAAATATTCCCATCGTCGACAGGCATGCCCCTTTAAATATTTTTGAATAAAATACTGAATATTGAAGGAGGCTCAACTGTCTCGTTACGACGAACACATTACCTGTGTTGCCGTTCGTGGAAGGAATGTGCTCCAATTGCCTCTGCCAGTACATGGTACTGGCGGTGAAAAAGGACTAGACGCAGAAACTTTGGTTGAAAAGTTTAGCCCTGTTCCTTGGATACGCAAAGAATTCTGCTCTCAGATAGAAAGTGAAAATGTGGCTGACAACTATGTGGAAATTATTTTCCAAAGCACTCCTTTTACAACTACAAAATTTGAAGAGGTTTGACTTTTAGTGACTACTGCGATTACCCTTAACACTTTGAGATGATCACAGCCAAAAGACTTTTCTTGGGACTCATTCGCCACTACTACTCCAAGGACTACCAATTGTGCGTGCCGTTGAGTCTGAAAGGAAATGCTAAAAATGACACTTTTTTCTTCAGAAAGGTTTTTATTGTGCCATTTATGTCCATTCTTGAGGTAATAGATCGGCTTTAGATGTATTGCAAAGAGAAAATACCACCCAAAAACTTTTTTCTCGTATCGATGGAAGCAAGGAATTGTTTAAGGCTGTTTGAATGTCCTAACGATGCAGCTCATACTATAGAATTGTGTTTCGAATCCGGAAAAATCAAGCAGATAAAACCCAGCTATGTAAGTATTTTTGGGTTCCCTGAGACAATCAGACAAAATTTGCATTTAGATGGGATGCCTGGAACTTTTACTAGCCAACAATCCTTTCTACAATAGTCCTAGTCAACTGGTCGAAACCCAGCTTCTAATGATAGAGATGGTACGGAAGCTGTGGTCAATTGGCTGGAAGTGTACGGGCACACTGCAGATTTCACAGACAATCAATGATAAGGTGAAGACAAGCCTGAAAGTAGGCAATCCAAAAATTCTTTCAAAAGTTACATTGATTCTCGCCTTCAGTGCAACCTGTCTTTCTGCATGTAAGATGCTCAGACCGCCCTAGTCGCAAATTTCATCATAAGCGGGACGAATCCAATGTAACATCTATTATACGTAATGCTGAGACTATACTCCAAAGACTCATCTAAAATTGGCTGGGTTTGAATAAACGTGAGACGGTCAGAGAAAAACACTCTTACATCTCATTGTTTGTTACTGGTGTCTTTTTCAGTTGATGAATGGAAATGGATGATTCGCTCTCCAATATGATATAAAAAAGGATTGTGAAAAAAAAAATGTTAGTGCCCATATAACGGTTGGGTTTTAACGTTAATAAACCCCAAACCATAAGTAACAGAGATACTTCGAAATTTTGAATTTCGATTTTCGGTAGTTTTTCTCTTTTCATGGGAGGAATGTTTTTTCTTTTTCGATTTACGGTTGAAAATCTCGTTGTTTCAATTTTGGATTCCACATCTTTCTAGTTTCGACTAATACCTAACATTTATCTAAATTAGTTTCGACTAATACCTAACATTTATCTAAATTAGTTTCGACTAATACCTAACATTTATCTAAATTAACAATGACCGCAGGTACTAGTAATGCCTCATCGAATCATTGTAAGAGAGGGGACACTCGGTTATTTCAGGTGGTTATTTAAGATCGTTAAAAAACTCAAGATACCGAACAACACTCATACCACATGATCTAGTAGATAATTAAGAACAGCCAAGTTCACTGCAGCCGCGATTTTTTTGTATTAATAAAGGGCTGGTATTTAATTCTGACCCCAAATCTCTGAAAAATGACCGCAAATATCTAAACATTAACCGCAAATTTCTCATCGGCTTCTGATCGTCTATATGGGCACTCTAAGTATTCCTGATCCCTTTAAAGGACCATACTTGTTGATGACAATGAGAATTTGGCAAATTTAAATGCGCGCGACACACTTCTCTTTCGTCTCGCTCTCTACTCTTTTGAGTTATTTTGAACGACTCGAAAGAGTAGATTGCGAGACGAAAGAGAAGTGTCCCGCGCGCATTTGAATTTGCAAAATTCTCATTGTCATCAACAAGTATGGTCCTTTAAAATTATTTTAAAGCCATTTCCAGAGAAAAAATAGTTTTCAGGCCCTAGTGCAGAATCGTTGTCCAAAATATGCCTTGGTCCCCTTGTTGTTTTTTGTGAGAAATAGCTTGGTCCCCCTTGCTGTTTTTTTTATCGTGGTCATGGTGATAAAGGTGATTATGTTAAACATAATCATCTTAATCGCCGTGATCACCTCAGTTACCATGATCACATCAAAAACAACAGGGGGACCATGCTGTTTTTCGAGAAAAAAAAACAGGGCTGACCAAGGCATATTTTGGACAACGATTCTGCACCAAAACCGTGTTTGCTGAGAGAAAAAATTTGAACCTGTGAACCCGTGAAAATATGCCATGGTCCCCAATGGCAAATCGAAAATCACTAAAAATGCCTTGGTCCCCAATGTGGTTTTTGGTTACTTTACCCAGGCCATAACTTCTTTTTTCCTAGGTCAATCTCGAATTTTTATAATTTTTCGTTAAAGCAGATCGACTATTATACGTCGATTAGAGCTAAAATATCTTATAAATGGTTGCTGAAACCGGCCTAATCAATAAGGATTAAGATTTGCGGTTATTTTTCAGAACTTTGTGGTCTTTTTTAAATATTACCCTTTATAAAACACAATTGTGAGGTAAACGTTATAATTAACCATTATTCCATTGAGCTTCAAAAGTTGCCGATCAAAACTTGCGTTTTTGTGGTCTCATATGCAAAAACTAATAATTTGCAGGCAACCATAGTGTTTGAAACAGAAGATGAAGAGGATGATCAGTCACTTCCAGAGCCCACATCTCCAGCCCCAAACATCCAAGTCAAGTTGCAGCCCAACCAACACCACCTGTTTGGCATAGCCACTTCAAGAATGGACCTGATTCGGGTCTTTAATTCTCAACCGCCTAATCTGAAAACTATCTTACGAGAAATCATACTGAACCAGTGGGAAAAGGGCATCCAGGAAGAAGGTTAATTTTTCAACCATGTTAATCACATTCACACATCCCCTATTTTAGTGCCTTTTGAGGGTGGTCATACATTCAAGTTAAAGGGTAGACCATGGGCTAGCAGAGATGTGGGCCTGGAGTCGGCCAAAGCCCAACATCTTTTGCTTTATATATGTGAGCAAATGGAACGGTTGGGTTGGAGGTTGCTGTGCTCATTGGACTGCGGCTCGAAAATCAACGATGATGACGAATTTCATCTGTGGGTGTCTTTATCTTTGGGAGACCTAACCGCTTGGAGATGGTTTCAGTTTTAGTGAAAAGCTTGAAAAATACACATTTGAGTCTGTCCGGCGCACCGGTTGTGTAATATTTAGAAAAACACACTTTGCATTATTATAATATATCTTTATTTTAATTAAAATTACTCCAATTAACTTTTTCTCAAAATCTTTGCGCTTTTTCACATATTTGCAGGCCTGAATTTATTAGATGTAGGCCTGGAGTCAGCCCAAAGACAAGGTTAGCCAAAGGAACTTATTCGAGTGTTTAATTTTACCCAAGGACCATTTCTGTGGTTAAACACCCTAGTTATATTTGAACACAACGACGAAAAAAGCTAACGCTTAGTGCAATCCAAAAAACAACAAGGGAATCGAAAAAAAAAAACGAATTATACGCTTTCATGCACCGAAATTTAGCCTTGATCGCAGGTACTTAGGTGGAGCCATCGGATTGGGGTGGGCACGCTCACGTCAGGAATGGCTCAAACGTGTTTTATTGATAGAATAATATAATAAATGATGAAATAAATGCATCGAATCGGTGTGATAGTCAAATCAAAAACGGCTATCAGAAAGTCACACTGTGAGAAATAGGAAAAAAGCTTTAGACGGGACTATAATTGATTCATTTCCACTCTAGCTATTCTATCAATTTGCATATTTCAGATACTGCGAGGACGGAGAACTGATGATCTTTCACTACGCTCCCTGCTCGCCCGCTTTTCACGGCAACAAAATAGAGGAGGTGTTCAAGGTTGAAGAAAACAACCAGCCTGTCAACCAGCTGTCCCTGAAAAATGACTCAGTGGCCAAGAACAGGCAACAAAAACAACAACTGGCTGAAGGGCACCCAAATGAGGAATTAAGCAGTCCAAAGCTGGATGAAACGTAACGAGAAATGTTTTTTTTATTAAAATTTTCAATAATAGCTTGATTATTGTTTTGTTGATTGGCCATTTTTACCTCCACTGTCAATGAACGCTGAATAAAAAATTGAGATGCAGCTGTCCAAAAAGAAATACCGTGAAATGCTCTCTGACCGTACCCTCTTTGATAGACGAGTGCCCCCTTGATTCAGAGTCGTTTTATGGCATTGGTTTTTTGACCCGATTTTAAAAAACTGCTACCCGACAAGTTATCCTACAATTCTTAGCCAGTGAGATAAGCTAAAAATTCCACAATGCTAAGAACACGATCTTTTAGAGAGAATATGCTAATTGTGGGCTTCTCTAATTACTGGGCTCTCTAATTTTGAGCACGTACCATATTTCCTTTAATTAACGCCACCTCCAATAAACGTCCCCCCCCCTCGACTTTGAGGGTTTGTATCTCGGAGCAGAATTTTTTTTCGAACATGTTTTTTTGCCTTTTCTTAGTTCCCGCGATCTCTAACGATTCCACGTTTTGGATTTTGGTTGAAAACTAAAAAATCAAAAAATGACTCTTATTAACACCTATGTTTTTTTTGCATTTCCTTAAGTCCCACGAGCTCTACTGATAAGACTTTTTAGATTTAGATCAAAAGATCGACCAACGAATTTCTGATTTTTGTGGGCTTGAAAAATTATCAGGCCGGTCCCATAATTAGAGATTTCATGGTAGCTCTGATTTTGGCTTCAAACACAGTCAACGTTTTTATAACATACACCCACTCAATTTTTTAAACCAATTTTCGAAGTCTTTTATTAATTCTGTTTGAACCATCTGGTCCAAAAATAGAAAGAATTGGGATAATGCCCATTATTCTTGCAAAAAACAACAGCTTTACTTAAAAAATGAAATTCCGATTAACATGCTACTAAATCATAAACAAGCATATGTTAATAAGGTTTTTTTATGCCAAAAATGCTGCTTTTTGAGTTGATCGGAAATTTTTTGAAATTTTAATTATTTTTGGACCAGACTATTAAATCAGAACTAGTAAAGTAACGGGTGTACCAAAAGTCCTTGGGGATTTTCAAAGTCTTATCTTTCACTAATGTTGTAATCATATCTTTTTTCTTCTAGCATCATTTTTGAGCCCTGTCACTCCTTTTTCAAATGGCACATTAAACTTAGCTTGATTATTTCAGATAAGTCACTATTTGGCACCAAACACTTGTGAGGTCATCTTAGAAAGTTGACAAGCGTATTGATCACTTGAACTAATAAAAATTTGAATAAAATTTCAAGGGTTAGAATATTTTCTTAGCACTATATTGTAGCGCAGCTCAAGAGCTACACAACCAATATTTTTGAAAGATTTTTTTTTGATCAGAGTGTTAAGATATGACCTCCTGAAAAAATGAATTTCTTGAAAAAATCACCCAAATCCGAAAAGATTTTAAAAAAAAAAAAAAAAGATTTTTTTTTAAAAATCTTTTCGGATTTGGGTGATTTTTTCAAGAAATTCATTTTTTTCAGGAGGTCATATCTTAACACTCTGATCAAAAAAAATCTTTCAAAAATATTGGTTGTGTAGCTCTTGAGCTGCGCTACAATATAGTGCTAAGAAAATATTCTAACCCTTGAAATTTTATTCAAATTTTTATTAGTTCAAGTGATGAATACGCTTGTCAATTTCCTAAGATGACCTCACAAGTGTTTGTGCCAAATAGTGACTTATCTAAAATAATCAAGCTATGTTTTATGTGCCATTTGAAAAAGGAGTGACAGGGCTCAAAAATGATACTAGAAGAAAAAAGATATGATCACAACATTAGTGAAAGATAAGACTTTGAAAATCCCCCAAGGACTTTTGGTACACCCGTTACTTTAAAAATTAGATCAAAAAGTTGTCGGACCTAACTGGGGATCTAATATTCGATATGTTTCAATTTAATTTACTTGAAAAATTATTTTCGATTCTTTATTACATTGTAAATTTCAAATCAAACACATTCTTCACCATTTTTAAATCAAATACATCAAAACAATAATAAAATAAAGTGCGCAGCAAAAACAAAATCCCCCGTTCTTAATATAATATAAGTTAATATTAAGTTCCTTGCACTGCCACCGGTCATAAAATGGTGGAAGGGGAATCCTAGTTTTCCTGGCATAAGTGAAATTGCCTGCTAGTCAATCATCAATCCATCCTATAACAATTAAATAGTGGTTGTTGTGGATGTAAGGCAGCAGGGATTAGCAGCAGCAGTCATCAGTAGCAATTGCACGCGTCTTTTGTCCAATAATAATGAGGATGATGACCTGTTGTACTAACAGCAGCTATTCCTGCGTAAGGCTTCTAATTAGTCACTCTAAATTTGTGAATAACAATTAGCTTTTCGTTACATATCCAAAGTCAGATGAAAAAAAAAGAAATTTTCCACTTTTAAAGTGATTCTCAAACATTTTTTCGACTACTCAAATGACACCCCGGGAGGATCGCTTTTAAGCCAAAAATATCTTAAAAATGTGGACCTTTTGTGCTTTGGAGGAAGAAAATGGGGGGGGGGGGTAGGTTGCAATTTTCCATTATAATTTTAAAAATTTTGGTGCTAACTTGATATCGATCAACGTGATTCCTCTTAATTTCGTCATGGCCAACTCAATCAGCATTTTTCAAAATTATAGTGGGAAAATACACCTCCTTTCCAAAAGCACAAAAGATCCAAAATATTTTTTGAACTAAGATCGAAAAAATTAATCTTTAAGCGTCTGAGCCCGACATAATGATACATGCATTAAGACACCCAGATCGGCTGATCTAGCTGCTGATTTAGATTATGATGATTAAAAGTGTTCTTTTTCCGAGCAAAGCTTCTCCCAAAATAATAATAATAACGAAAGCGAAAGTCTTTCTTGGTACAGTCAACTCTCTATAAACCGCATGGTTGGAAAAATATACAATTTTGTATAGATATACAGCGTGTCCAATAAAACACGAACATTTTAAAGTTTGGCTGAATTAGCTCGTTTTGTTTTTTGTCGAACCATATATAACCATTTCTGCTGCGCGTATGCATTTTTTCTTTCTATTTTTTTTACAATTTTGGCCAAAGCTCTATTAAAATTGTTAGCTGAAATCCCAAAAAAAATTTCGGGGTTTCACCGGCGTGCGGAAGTCCTCACCAAATTTTTGAAAAATCTCGGTGTTTTTCGTTGGACACCCTGCCCAACATTGCTTTTTACTGCGATAGAAGGCTTTGACAAAAGTAAGGATAAAAAGAAAAAAGAAGACTAGCTAATTTTTGTTTAGATTTTGTAGGTCTTGTATATCTATACAAAATTGTACATTTTGCTAACCATGATAAACCGGCGTAGCAATAAACTGTAAAAAGCATGAGCTGGCCAAGAAAGAATCAACTGTTGTCCTAAAAGTTGAGAACAGACTTTTGAGCTCATTGTTCAAAATAAAAATACGTTGCTACAAAAAAACCGAAATTTAAATTGAGTATTGAGCGTTGAAAAAACATTTTAGCACTATGTTGTAGCCTAGTTCAATAGCTGAAACACCCATTTTACAGAATGAATTTAAAAAAATGACAGTTGAGATATGGCCTTTTGAAAAAATTAATTTCTTGAAAAAGACAAAAATATAAAAAGTTGAAAAACTTGGATTTTGATCATTTTTTCAAGAAATTGATTTTTTTCAGAAGGCCATAGTTCAACACTAAGATAAAAAAATTCTGCGTAGGTGGTTTGTAGCTCTTTAGCTTCTTTAGCCTAGATTTTTTTACGCTATATGCAATTAAGATTTTGTTTTTACAGTATTGAAAATGCTAGTCAAGATCTCAAAATGATCTGACATGTGTTTTGAGCCAAATAATGACGGTTCTAAAATATTCGAAATACTCTTTATATACTACTACGTATCTGAAAAAGAAGATACAGGGCTACAAGACCTATGTTATTAAGTTTTCTTGAAGAAATATATTTTCTTTAAACAATAGGTAATCTCAAAAGACACTTGGTGGGGAGGGGGGTTTTTTCTGGTAACTGTGAATCAAGGAAAATTTTCAAATTTTGGTCAAATTTTTTTCAAAACCTAATTTTTCAGTAAGGAAAGCGTTGGAAAAAAAACTAATTTAAATCGTTTTAGCGTATAAGAATTACGGCTAGGATACATTTGGCAAAAACGAAAATTGGCAAACGTAGTTTTTGTCAAAACGAAACTTGGCAAAATCGAAAAAAGGCAAAACGAAAGTTGGCGAAAAATTGCCTTGGTCCCCCTGTTGTCCAAAATGTCTAAAAATTCAGACAACAGGGGGACCAAGGCAATTTTTTGGCAACTTTCGTTTTGCCAAATTTCCTTTGCCAAATTTTTTTTTGCCAAGTTTCGTTTTTGCCAAATGTATCCTAGCCAGAATTACTTGGAAGATGTGAAAACAATATTCACAGTGAATAGAACTAGAGGTGTGCACGGGATCGGGATCCCGATTCCGAAGATTTTGGTGCTGAATCCCGATCCCGAATCCCTACCGATCGATTTTTAAAATCCCTATCCCGATCCCGGAAATTGCCAAATCCCGATGAGCATTTTCAAAAGCATTTTTGGCCAGAAATATTTTCATTTTTGCATGATTTTGGGGTTTCTAAATTTATTTTTCTCTATTTTTGGACATATTTTGAATATGACAGGTCCTGCCGATTATTCCATCAGGTTTAATTATTTTTCGCTCTGTATTACATCAATTTATGCGAAAAGGAAGTCTCAAAAAATTCCACCGATTTTAGACGTTTATAACTTGTTGTCATGAAGTGAATTCGATATTTTGTAAACAAAGCTTGCGGTGATAATTTTCTAGCAAATTTGTCTGTAAATATTTCCTATAAAATAAAAAACGCTATATTTGATTCATACCCCTCTAGCAGTTTAGGTCCTGGTTTGTAAATAGCCTCTTGAAGGGTAAAGTCTGAGCCTCAGCGGATTATTTCGTATTTTTGATTTTGCATGCGAAAATTTTTTCATCGGAAGCTTAGTCTTTATGCGTTCACAAAATTTTTGAAATAGCATCAAGAAAACAGTTTTCAACGTTTAAAATCAGTGGAATTTCTCGGGACACCCTGTATTTGCCTGATTACTCATGGACTCGACAGATCGGCCAATCCCGAAATTTTAATCGGGATCCCGATTTTTTTTCGTAATCCCGATCCCGAATGATTTTTAGCCCCAATCCCGATCCCGATATCCCTCCCGAGGCCGAATGCACAACTCTAAATAAAACCCTCCCCCCAGTGACGCTTAAAAGTCCGTTCCAAACTTTTTGGGACACCCGTTAGAACAAAATGAAATGAACCCCTGATAAACAGGCACCGCATGAAGTCAACTATTGATAGTAAACTGTATTCGATCGAATTCCAGTTAAATTCAGTCATTTCAAAAAGTTACCTAAGCAAACAGAAGCATACTCAAACGATTTGTCCAGGCACCATTTCACCATTCAGTGAACTGTTTTCCTCCTCTTCTTCACTCAAAAACTGATGTTCCAGTATGACAACTTGGCCGGTCTTGAGCTTGCCAAACTCCTTTTCAAACTTGCTTTGTATCCAGAGCCGATAAGCTGCTTGGGCAGAGTTGCGGCGAAAGCTCTCAGGTCTAGGGGTAACTGCCGTTCAATATAGTTGACTTCAGGTTGAAGACCTCCATCCCCTTTGTTGGTCACTTTTTCTTCTGAATCGCCACTTCCAAAGGCCCGAACACACAGGCAACACCACTTTCTGGCAGTCCTCCATAGTTGCATAAAAAAGGTGGGGTGATTGGTTTGGTGATCTTGGGGACAGAGTTTGCCTGACCATCCCTGCTGTTACTTCTTTTGCGTGTCCACCTGGTTTGGCAACAGCACATCACTATCATCACTGAAATTAATGGTTGTTTAGTTGGATAAATCACAGAATATAAACTCGCTTATAGTTTTTTTTTTCAAATCGGGACCATTATACCCAAAGTTCGCCTTTTTAGAGGGAAAAATGTAGGTTTCTGAGAAATATTCGAAAAAAAGGAATCTTTGCGATACATGGACCAGACTGTCAAAATAGAGTTATCAAATGGAATTTTTTTTATTGTCGAAGAAAAGCTCTTCTCTGTCACCGATAATTTTTAAATCTTATTTTATAAATTTACCCCAACTTTTTTTTCACACTTTTATCAAAGTTTTAACATTATCAGGTAGCCGTGTGATTCTAGTTTCTAGCGATAGACCAGTTAGAAATAGAAACTAGAACCACACGGCTACCTGATGATGTTAAACTTTTGAAAAACGGGAAAAAGATTTGAGTAAATTTATAAAATAAATTTTAAAAATTATCAGCGACAGAAAAAGCTTTTCAGCGACAATAAAAATTTTTGTCCTTGTCAAACTGGGTTAAAAAAAATTGTGTCGGACCTTAGACAAGAACGAACTTTTTGGATGGCCGTTATGTCGAGGGTTGACTGTATTTTTAAACGGACCAACCATGAATAATTTCAGTCCTACTTTTTGGAGGGTTTCTGATTGAAAATCCTGCTTTTTCGGGAATCGAAATCTTGGAGCTAGCAGCGAATAACCACCACCACCCACCGCCAATTTTTTTTGAAATTCGTTGTAACTACCCTTGTTTTTAGGCTCAGATTGAGTGTAGTTAGGACGTTAGCCGTGACTAAAGAATGTTTTACGCATTTTTTCCGGGTCTTGGACATATATCTGGGTACTGTTTAATATGGTTTTATAAGAAAAAATTTCGGATGAACAGGGATATTCGCTACTGGGGTCAAAATCTTGATTTGTAAATGCTGCCTTCAACTGCACTAGTTCTGAAGCTCCAACAATTTCATTCGCATGCAAATTTATTTTTTTGGCAATTATAGTTTTGTCACATGTGATTTTGGCAATTTTTTCTTACCCTACTACAGTCAAATATATCTCGATATTGCATCCACATCTATATTGCATCCGCTTTTTTTTTGTTTTGGGTTGATTGACCGGAAAATAAATTACTTATTATCAACCCTTTATATTGCACCCACCTCTATATTGCATCCAGCAGGACCGGTCACTTGCAGGGTGCAATATAGAGGTTTGACTGTAACATCAGTTTATTTCTCTTTTTGGATCAAAAAGGATTTGCCCATACTTTTGGAATTCTAGCAAAACATCACTTTGCATGATTCTTGAGCCTCTAAATAAAGTGCAAGTGATGTCGTTAAGTGGAAAATCTTTTGTATCTTTCGAAAATAAATATCCTTCCAATTATTGCACTTTTTAAGGCACTTTGCACTTCAAACAGAAAAAATAATACAAGTCTATTTGCAGCAAAGCTGGTTTGCATGCATTCCCTGTACCCGGGAAGAAACAAACTACTGTTCTAGGAAAAATAACTTTCGTGGATTAGCATTTTTTGGCCACTACTGCAAATGAATACATAATCACTTATCCAGCTAGTTTATTAGCAGTGGCATTAATTTATTTTTGGTGTATTTGCAATCTTAGTTGCCAAAATAGAAATTGCTCTAGGAAACTAAAGATTGAACAACTTTAGTTTTTGGTTTTCGACTGAACTTCAAATAACATTACAGTTAGATTTCAATATTAGACTACTCTGATATAAGATTGCATAAATTTTATTTGGTTGACTGACAAGGAAAATCCACAAATTTTACCCCGATATAAGACCACTTAGAGAACTAACCAACTAATGAAAACTCAACAATTTTCTAATTCGGTAAAAAGAGCAGAAAATAAACAGCAAGAAAGTAAAATTTTCTAATCAGCGCCTAATTTTTTTCTCTATTCAAACAGTTTTTTTCTTGACAAAAGAGCTGTGATTTTATACTCTTTTTACTTATGGTAAAAAAATTTGTTACAAAATATGCCCTGCTCTCCTTATGTAGGGTTGTCGGCCGGCCGAATTTCGGCTTTTCCGCCCGTAAATCGTTTTTTTTAGATTTTCGGCTTTTGGCATGAATTGGCCCGCTGAAAATTTAGGATTGACTTTTGGTCTTTTCCCGTCGAAATTTCGGCCGTTAGGTTTCGATATAAGACTACTCTGATATAAGAGTTCGGCAGTATCACGGCCTTTTAAAACAGCGAACAATCGGCACTAGGTAATTTTTTACCTGGATTTCACGGTGCATTGGGTAAAGACTTATGTTTTGTTGCCTAAACACTAGAAAAAGTCTATCTTCCTTGAAATTCGACGACTTTCGTCGAAGTCTAGAAAGGGAATTTCGAAAATGTTGTATGGTGTTACCAGTTGCGATTGCATATTTTGCAAGCACTTCACTGAGAAATTCACTGATATTTACCTTACTTTTACGCATTTTTTCAAGTTGAAAGTCCTTTATTTTTAAATTTAAAATTTTAGCTTTTTTAAACAAAAATATTGTTTTTCTTTTCATATCTTTTTTTAATTCAATATAAATATTGAAAAAATAGCAGTTCAGGTGAAATTTTGAAATTTTCGAGTCGTTTTCTAGTATCTTGGCTTTTGACCCGAAATTTTTAGGTTCTATCCAAAAATTTATATTTGCGAATAAAAAATTTGTATTTACAAAGTTATAAAATAAGTTTACCTGCACTAGCGATAATAATCATGCCGGCAACTAGCATGATCACACACACTACTACAAAGTTGGCTGTTGTAGAAGTAGGGGTGTTGTCCCCTTGAAGAAGTATCTCTTCGCCATCCTCACCACCATACAAATTGTGCATGTCGAGCTGACGACGGTAGTGCTTTTCGTACAGTCTCTCAAATTCTTCCATTTCCTGGCAGGAATAAAAGTGGAGCAGATTGTGGAAAATAATTTTCAAACGCAATAATAGAAATAATTATCCAACAATCCAATTTGCTATAAAATTACTAAATATGTACACACTATTCACGAAAAACAGCGATTCAAATGAAATTTTTTGGGATTGTGTTTTTCTATAATTTTTTAGCAGATTCGTTGTGAAGCTGAAAATCTTGGCTACAAAATGAGAGGTCATCTTCAAAAAGTGGTCAAAATTTTGTAGAAAAAACAAAAATGTCATAAAACTTTCATTTGAAAAAGGGACAGTATCATGACACAGCCTAATAATTTTTGAGCATCATTGCCAAAAATCATTATTATTTCATTTGTTTTTTTCAAAAAAAATATCAGTGATCATTCCTAGTATAATTGACAAAAACAAAAAACTATGAGAATATCATCACCAATTTTGGAATACAACTTTCTCTGATAAGCCACTTGGGTACTTATGCTGTTTGGGCCCGACCGTCATTTTTTTTGACATTTTTGCACAAATTGTTGGGCGGTTTTGTTGTGTGTCTGAATCTTAAGCTGTGTAATAAAAATTATTTATAATGTCTCTAGTCTTAAAATGAAAGAAAAAATCAAAAAATGGCGGTCGGGCCCAAACAGCATAAGTACCGCCACTTGCTGGTTTTTTTTGTTTCAATAAGAGAGTTGAGGGGCTACTACGGTGGTTGAACAACATCGTTTACCGTATTTTCTCTAATAATGACCCGGGGTCATTATTTTTCAACCCCCTCCGAGGGGGGTCATTATTAGAGAGAGGATCATTATTAAAGAGGGGGTCATTATTTTTGAACCCTATGGCGCCAAAGGCGCCGCTAATTTTTTTTCTGAAAACTATGAAACCTTCGTTGCATTTTCGTTAATTTTGTAAAAAAAATCGTTGTTCATCATTTGATTGTCACCTGTTCAATATTCAACGGTTTCGCTCATTTGTTCAATAACTGTATTGTTTGCCGCTTGCTTCTCGCCTACTCATGTCTTACAATTACTTATCTGCTGTTAATTTTAGAATGGGCTCTCAGGAAAATTTGCGCGCGAAAGGTTCGTCGTTCTTGGAAGATTCGGCTAATTTGGCTCTGATCAAGCGTGTGTCTAATATCGTCGACTCAGATCAATCAGCTCAGAGGGATGCGGTCATGGAGATGAATGAGAATTGGTTGCGCGAGGCAATGCTAGAGGAAGAGGCGGAGAGATATCGAGAGGCTGCCGAGCAGGAGGTTGGGTTTTTTACAGATGATTTGTGTGACTGATTACTTAATCTAATCTTTACAGGTCGAAGAGCTACAGCTGCACGAAGATGAAGGGGCTCGAGTCAACCGCAAGCGACAACGGCCTAACGAGGCGTCAACTAAACTGGAGGCAATCGACTGGGCTAAGAAAAATTCGATCCATTCGGCGGCAAGGAAGTTCAACGTAGACCGGAAGGTTGTCAAGCGATGGAGGGGCAAAGAGGCGGAGATTAGGCAACAAATGTAATATTGTAATTGTTCTCAGGAATTTTCAAGTTGTTATTCCTGATATCTTAGGAACACGGCTAGAGGATCAAAACGAAAGCGACTTGAAGGGGGCGGTCGACCAGTCTGGAGCCAGAACTTGATTTGGAACTAGCCAATTGGGTGAAGGAAATGCGCGAGAACAAACGTCCCATCTCGAGAAGGATCATCACCAGCATGGCACAGGAATTCTTTCGCGGAACCGACATCAAGGTTTGTGCCTGTTTGGCTTTAGCCTTTCGGTTGGATGTAAAAGATTTTTTGATTAGGCTTCTATTGGATGGCTCAATAGTTTTCTCAAGCGTCACAACTTCGTCCTTCGACGCGTCACTACTACAGCGCAGAAGCCGCCGGAAAACTATGCCGAGGTCGTTGCTAAGTTAATTGTGCATGTGGAGCAGAGGCGCAATGCAATAAGGTTCAATTCAATTCTCGCTATGGATGGGACTGCGGTGTGGTTTGACTGCCCAGAGAACAGATGCATTGAAACAAGGGGCGCAAAGGATGTAAGTATTGTGTATCTGACTCTTTAGACCATCGTACTTGAACCTGTTTTATTCGGAACCTATACTCAGGTTACCGTCGTCACTACTGGTCATGAGAAAATGAGGGTCACTGTCTGCCTGGCAGCTCGCTCGGATGGCAAAAAGATGCTCCCCTACGTTCTGGTCAAAAGAAAGCGTCCTGTCCCTGCTATCGTGAACCAATTCAAGGGCAAACTCATCATCAACTGGTCCGGCTCGACGTAAATGAATGAGTCAACAACGGAGGATTTTCTCAGGCATGTCATCGGCGGCGGTCTATTCTCGGGCAAGCGACTTCTGGTGTGGGATGCGTTTGCAAGCCACAAAAGCGAGGCGACAACAGCGGTTTTAGAGGAACTCAAAGTGGAGGTGGCATACATTCCGGGGGGCTGTACAAAATTCATCCAAGTAACTATCTTTAATCCTATAAATGTAACTGTTCTGACTACTCACACTGGCTTCTTTAGGCACCAGATGTGTGTTGGAACAAACCGCTCAAGGAGAAGATACGTCACTACTACAATATCTGGATGGGCAACGGGGATAGACAGGAGTTCACCGTAGCGGGTAATCCAAAAGCGCCAGCGTTAGAGGTTGTTCTGGAACGGGTGTACCGAGCCTGGGAAGATTTGTCGAAAGACATGATCATCAAATCCTTTGAAGGTTCGCTTTAAACAACAAAGCTTGTTTGAAACCTAGACTTTTATCATAGCTTGCGCACTCACAACTCCGACGGATGGCTCTGGTGACGATAAGATTGCGTGTTTCAACCAGAGGGATCGATCGGACAATAGGATTGGAGCTACTCAGGAATATGAGGGCGGAACAACGTGCGGAGGATGGGCGAAACGACGAAGAAGAGGCCGGAATTTCTGATGAAGAGATGGATCTAGAAAATGTTTTTGATGATGAGGCGTTGTTGTTTGATGTCTGATATATGCTCGTTGGATGTAATAAAGTTCGTTTGCTTTTATTGACATTTTGACCTTCGACTGGAAGTATGGGGGGGGTCATTATTAGAGAGGGGTCATTATTTTTCAACCCCCTCCGAGGGGGGTCATTATTAGAGAGGGGGTCATTATTAGAGAGGGGGGCATTATTAGAGAAAATACGGTAATATTGTTATTATCTAAGAGGTTTAGCTAAAGTATTAGTTGTTCATCTTTCATATATCTAGTTTGACCTGGTGTCTACTGGTGATTCACCACTGCTGAATCACCAGTAGACTACAAATTGGCTAAAAATATATAAAACCTTACATTATCTGAAAGCTTGTCTATAATACAGCAATAACAGTAGCACAGTGTGCATTACACACATTAAAAGCTAAACAAAAAAAATTGTGAGCCATAAAAAGTTGTTGCATTTTACTTTTGCTTTGGCTATACAGCCTACATCATCAAGCAACATTTAAAAAGTTGAATTGGCTAAATTATACCCCGCACCCCTCTCGATTGCACCACGCAACACCAGCCCCCCACAATGATCTAGAGGGAAAAATATATGAAAAAGTTAACTCTACTTAAGAAATAGGAATTTTTTGGCCGTAGTTCCCCTGTTGATCGATTAGAGTGTGCGGGGTGCAAGTGCTCCGAAAAATTAAATAAATAAAACAGCCCTTTTAGCAAAAAATGTCGCGAAATAACAAATATAGCAAAACCGATCGAAATCCGAGAAATCTTGGCAGCGTTTGTAAAGTAAATAGGTAAGCCGGAGATTTCCGATATTTTTGTATATTGCACGTAAAAAGTTAGAATTTTGAAAAAGAATACAGTCAATTTTGATTTAACGACACCCGTAAATTTCGTTACTGCCTAGGGTCGATACTTGTCCATCCGCTTTTCATCACTTTTGCTAGTTAAAGTCTGGTTTTAGGTATAACAGTCGACGCTTTTACTTAAGACACCCAAGGGACGGCCAACTTACCGGGTTTGACACTTTTTTTACCTTAAGTTTTTAATACCTTTGCTAGTTCTGTTTGACAGTCTGGTCCCAAATATTGCAAGGATTCGGATTTTGCCGATCGGTTTTCAAAAACCCGATTTTTTTGCTCTAAAAAAGCCAAAACTCTATCAAAAAACAGGTATTTTCGACAGAGCCTGTCCTAACTAAGAGCTTTTGCTTTTTTTGAGCAAAAAATTTAGGGTTTTTAGAAACGATCGGGAAAATCGGAATCCTTGCAATATTTGGGACCAGACTGTCAATACAGAACCACAAATTTTTTTACAAAATAGAGCTAAAAAAGGTGTCGGACTCGAGGTGGGACGAACTTCTGTCCTAAGTGGGGGGGGGGGGGGGTGTCCTAAGTAAGAGCGTCGACTGTATATAAATAAATTTCGACTGTATGGATCCTTTTTCAGGAACCTAAAATTTTTTCTCCAGAAAAAAAACGAAAAGTCGATTTGGCGGCACTCTTTCATCGAAAGCTGTTTCGTTAGATCGAGTTTTTTTCGGAAAGAAAAGTTTTAGATTTTCGCTTCTATCAGAGAGAATACGGTACGTATCCCAAAGCTTTTAAAGATCGTACAAACTAATCGTACAAACGAGTATTTCTCGATGTTTTCCTGGCGTAAATTTTTGATTTTTAAATCGGCATGTAGCCGAAATCTCTAGTTTCTTATTAGGTATTCTCTGACCTGATGTAATAATGAAACGTTTGAAAATACCTGTTTTTATGGAACAACTTTTGTCTCTTAAAAATGGGTATTTCTCAAACTTTTCATAACTACATCAAGTTAGTTAAATGACTAATGATTCCGGGCTACATGCTGATAAACAAATTACGATAGAAAAACACCGAGAAGCTTTTTGGCTGCAAAAAAAGCTTCGGGCGGTAAAAAAAGCTTTGCCCCTTTTTTCCTCTATGTATTGTATATTTTACTTTTTGATTTTGTTTTCAATTATGAACCTGCGACTCTGAATACTGAAATTAACAAAAGTGGGATCCCGTTCGAGCAATTTCGGAATTCAGAGTCGCAGATCCATAATTTTCAGATAAAACTTTAAAAGAAAAAATCAAGTAAAAATAAATATAATAGATAGAGGAATGAAGAGCAGCTAAAGGTTGTGAAATTTTCAGCTATCAATTTCAGTAATAAATGGGTCAGAAATGGGACCGAAAGTAGAATCACGAAATCCTGGATGCGATCTCTAACAAAAATGACTCGGGATATGTTTAAAGATGATTTGCGAAAAATTGTAAAATGCACCCTGAATTAAACATAGTATTTTCTCTTATAAGCGCCCATAGGCGCTTATTTATCAAACCCCCAAAAATCTGAAAAATTTGGAGTCGATCTCGAAATTTTCGAGTGCTCAACCAAAATCTAAAACGTGGAATCGGTAGAACTCGTGGGAGTAAAGAAAACGCGAAAAATAGATTTGCAAAGTATTTGCTCTAGGCTGAGATATAGGTTCTCAAAGTTAGTGGTTGGAGCTTATTAGAGTATGTGCGCTTATTAGAGGAAATACTGTAAGTGCATATTGAGGGTTGACTGTGTGTAGTAACTCAAGAAAAAAAAGAGTTTTAAACAACACAGAGCAATAAGCTATACATACTACTATTATGACTTCAAAAGGTAGAAACAAAAGGTCTTGGTTTAAGCCCAACAGCAAGAACGAATTATTCGCAATGCTAATGAAAGGGAAAACAAGAAGAAGACTACTACTATGTATTAAAAAGGAAGGAGGGGCATCAGCATGATGATGATAATATTATACAGGATTAATAACCCAGGCAATTCTCTGCCTCGCGAAACACAATGTCACCAGAGCTGGACTTTTTTGTGAAGCCGGACTTTTTTGCAAAAAATGGGTATATACCCGTGGGTATGGGTATTGGTAGGGTATGGTGGTATGGGTATATACCCTCATTTATTTCATACGGCCCAATGTGTGAAAAAAAATTTGTGAGTTGTCAATCAAAAAAGGGAATTGCAACTCAAACATCGTAATTTTTGTTATGTTTTGTCTTTGATTTGGCTTGACTGTAGAATCCATCGCCATGCAGAGTGCCCAGATGGCCGAGATATTGCTCTTAGTTACTCGTGGTTCATACAAATTTTAAATGGGATGCTTTGTAATGATTCTGGTTCGAATTCATATAATTGGCCATGTATCGCGATCAAAATTTTGGCGTGGCGAAGTTTGGTACTTGTGCTTTAGCCTGATAGCTGAATTCCATTCCAGATAATCACAGTACTCTCCACAAAGGTTGGGTACCAACCTGGTGGCTTGGCTACTTCAAGATCATTTCGATATTCTGTGGGTGGATCACCGCTCATTAACTACTCTTCAGATTTTTCCAATACCCTTTGGATAGATTGGGTACTTTCTGAATGGTTAGGGTACATTCCAAGTCTGCCTTTTAAGTGGTTAAAGTGGCAAAACTATCTAAGTGGCAAAACTATATAATTTCTCAAAAACGATCGGCAAAATTGGAATCCTTGCGATATTTCCACTAGACTGACGAATCACATTTGGCAAAACATTTCACAAATGAGGATAAAAAAGTGTTGGACCCTAGCTCGGAACGAACTTTCGGAGGGTATCTTATATAAAGCGTCGACTGTACTTAAATCTTCATAAAAGAGACATTTGGCGCTGGTGCAGAATTGGGTCCCATTTTTGCTTAAAAAATCAACAAGGGGACAAAGGCATATCTTTGAAAAAAAATTAACAGCGGGGACCAAGGCAAAAATGGGAACCGATTCTTTACTAGTGTCGGACGTTTCTGAGGCCTGTCTTATATTGACAGTCGACTGTACGCTAATTTTTTCATAAGAAATACATTTCAAATTTTTTCAGAAAAAATACATTTTGCAAAAAAGTATTTTTTTGACTATTTTTGAAGAAAAAGTGTAATCTTTTATACTGCTTATTGCCATTTTACAGCGAAAAAAAATTTTAAGTAAAATTTCTAGGCTAGGCTCACCCTCGCTTTTTTTAACTAATTCACCTTTTCACTGTGATAACGGTGTTTCAGAATAATTAGTCATAATACACCAGACTATTACTCATACCCCACGATAAAGCCTAGAAATACAATCCTGGAATGTAACCAACCAGCGAAGCTTTACACAAATAATCAATACATCAACAGATATTTTTTTGCACAAAATTGCTCTGAGTCGCAACAGGTATACTCTGATGTAGCGATGAGGCATTTCTAATTTTCCCTTGTAAATTAATTCTAGAAAAATAGCATGACTATTTCGATAGTCTGCAGTTTTTATAGTAATAGAGCTGTAATAAAGGCTCAGGTTCAAGTGCTCCATTCTATTTCCGCCAAACTATTTTTCTCGCCGGCAATATTTTTTGCTATATAATGTCAAAAGCACAATTTTTGCTAAACACGCGTGGTTTGGGCCTTGCCTACCCAGGAGTCATCTCTAGACCAGGACCAAAACCACAGGGGGGACCAGGCAAGAATCGTGTTTTTGACATTATACACCAAAAAATATTGTTGGCGAGAAAAATAGATTGTCGAAAACACAATTCCGATAAACATCTCTATAAGAAAGTTATGGCCATTTTCGAACCCTAAAGGCATGTTTACAATGAGTGTCGACCTGAGTGTGAGATTTGGCGTGCTTTTAACGCGGGAAGAGCTGTACTTTTTTTTCTTAACTGAAACTTATTTTTCTGTTGATACCATTTAGTAGCTAAGATTCAAGGCTTCAAAAAAGATCTTAAAAAGCAACATCTGACAAAAAAAATTGGGGTAAAAATGCTTAGGTTCGCACTCAGGTCGACACTCGGATCGACACTCGAAACGGAGTGTGGTCTTGAGTGCGGACCTTAGCATTTTTACCCCGATTTCTTTATCGGATGTTGTTTGTCAATATCTAATATCTCATTTTGTCAATATTGCATTTTGAGGTCATGAATTTTGACTACAAAATGGTATTAACAGAAAAAAGTTTCAGTCAAGAAAAAAGTACAGCTCTTACTGCATTAAAAACACGCCAAATCTCAAACTTAGGTCGACACTCATTGTGAAAGTTCCTTAAATTTTTTTTTAAGTGTGCGTCCGCCATCTTTAAAACATCTTTTCTAGCCTAATAAAGACCTAAGAGTCTCAAAAAGAGATCAAGACTCATTTTTGGGAAGACTCGGTAAAAAGAACTTGCGCCACCTTTTTCCTGGTACGTTTCAAGTTACAAGCAACTACCGTATTTTCTCTAATAAGGCCCCATGGGGCCTTTTTTTTTTGAAACCCCAAAAATCAGAAAAATTTGAGGTCGATCTCAAGATTTTCGGGTGCTCATAAAAATACAAAAAGCGGAATCGATAGAGCTCGTGGGAGTTGAGAAAATGCAATAAACAGATGTACAAAATAATTTTTTCTGGGCTGAGATATATATAGGTCGTCAAAGTTGAGGGTGGGCCTTATTAGAGGAAATACGGTAATCGAAATGAATTTTCAAAAATAAGATTAGAAGCCATTTGACGACCGAGCTATCAAATCACTTTTGACAAAAATGTATTTCATGATCTTTCGGAAAATAAGAAAAAGCGTAGTTTGAATGAGATTCTAGTAATTAGCTTTTTGCATTATATTTTACGGTTGATGAGGGAAAGAAAAAAAACAGGATATTATAACAAAAAAACATACTTGCGTGGGTATAAAGAACAATTAGTTTTTCTTATGAAATGTGCAAAGGTGGTAAAAGATCGTTTTTCAAGAGTAAGCTAATAATTACTAAAAAAATTGACGTGAAAAAAAGTTATTTGATTTTTTGTGTGATGTGACTTATGGAGTTAGCATGTAAATAGAGATTCTTTGTTTTTAAATTTTTTAGATGCTATCCCATGCAACCAATAATACTTAAAACCCCTAATGATAAAAAAAATCGACCCTGGAATCCGGCTAGAATCCGGCTTATTTTTTGTCTTGCCCTTTGCCCCCTCGACTTTGAGCTATTGTATCTCGGAGCAGAATTTTTTCGAACTGGTTTTTTGCGTTTTCTTAGTTCCCGCGATCTCTACTAGTTCTGCATTTTATATTATGGATTTTCACCCGAAAATTTTTAAAATGACTCTAATAAGCGCTACCCATCGAAAAATAAGCGCCCCGGGTGGCAATTAGAGGAAATACGGTAACATAAGCGGACACACACGGAATGTACTTATAGCATTTTTTACAGCAACCAGACATTTCGAAAGTTCCACAAATAATTGAAATGTCTGGTTGCCTTTTTAGTAATTTTAAAAAGTAAATAACGAATGGTCACAGGAAATAATATATGATATTTAGCACTAGAAAGGCTTTCCGGCCGCCTCTCCCACTACAACTGCTAATACACCTCATCTGTTTGAAAATTGTGCGACCGTATAAAGTGGTTTAGTGCACTAACGCATCAATTAAACCAAGGCTTCCACTCATTTATTAAACAATAAATTTGAAAACCTCCACCTTCTCATTCTTTTAAAAACCAATGACTTTGGTAAAAAATGAAATTCTTTTAAATTAATTAAACAAGCAAGCAGTCAAATTAAGCTCTTTTTGTTGTAAACAACATTTTTGACAGCAAAAAAATATTTTTTCAAATCTCAAAAGTTAAGTCTTACACAGTTAAAAACATTCTTTTATGACATACAGGGTGTCTTAAAAGTATTGGGTATTTTTCTAAATGTTTGCGTAGGTAGCACATAGGGTTTCAAAAATCAAATTCATGTTCAGTTTAAGTCAAACAAAACGCCAATGATTTCAAAGTAGTCTTTTTTTATTGAATGCATTTCGCTTTTTTCGATATAATCATCTGTGTTCCAGGCTGGAACTTCCAGCATGGTGGGGTAATAGAAGATTTACGGCAATCTTTTCCTAAATTTGTGAGCGACAGATTACCGTATTTTCTCTGATAAGCGCGTATGCGCGCTTATTCTTCAACCATAAAAAATCTAAAAAATGATGAGTCAATCTCGAAAATTTTGAGTGCTCAACCAAAATCTAAAAAGTGGAATCGGTAGAGCTCGTGGGAGTTAAGAAAATGCATTAAACAGCTTCGGAGAAAAATTTCTCTGAGCTGAGATATAGGCCCTCAAAGTAGGGGGTGCGTGCTTATTGTGTGTGCTCATGCGCGCTCACTAGAAGAAATATGGTAAACGGTAATAATCGGTGTCTCAGTTTACAGCCATCAAATGTTTATTTCCTAAATCATCATAATACATCAGAACAAGAGATTTAGAAGAATGGTCCGGATGATTGGTACTCTCCCTGTCCACCAAATAATGAAGTATTGCTGCATTGAATACACTTGATTTGCCGATTCGGTTCGAAAGGATAGAGATGGAAGAAAACGCAAAAGACTGAATTCCCATAAGCTACAGCAGACCAGACTGGAAATCAAACTTTTTTGTATGTATGTAAATCGAGCTAGGCTTATAGCAATAAAAGATGTAGACACCAAGAATAAAAAAATTAAAAGGAAGTAATACTACTTATCTAAATATCAAATCTGTCTAAATATACACACTTTCTAAACTAATTTGACAAGCTAGTGTTACTGGAACACAACAAGGGCTTCTTCACTTAACATGCGAAATCGGGAAGCCAACCAGCCTGATTCTACTAGACATTTTCTTGTGTTCTGTATAAAGATAAAAGAAAAATGACTGTAGTAGCAAATCAAGGGTCTTGCTCGGAACCATGTCTAAGGTAAGTGAATGCGCATAAAAATTACTGAGAAATGGTTAAAACGCAATTTTTAGAAAAAAAAACAATTTTGGGGGTGGGGGCGGCTGTATTCGCTACTAGCACCGAAAAAACCTAGGCAAAATTGTGAAAAGCACTTGACTATTGGCACTCCTAGTACTGGCTTAGAGTGCAATATATGTGTATGGCTGAACAAACTTCTCTTTTTTTAATTTTCTTTACCCTTTTTCCTGATTAGTTCTTGCGAAATAATTAGAGCACCGGAAAAGATAAAAGGAAACAAACCAAAGATATTTAAAAAAATGTCTAGAATGATATCTTTTACTTTTTTTTTCAAATTTTTGTCTCACTTAGGATTGATTATTTAGTGTTGGTCTGTTTTTCGTCAAGCAGGGTGGAAATGAAAAGTGAAACCTAAAGGTGACATTTTCCTACACACGACATTTGTCTACACGATGAAGAGGCTGATTTTGCGAATGCTAAAACAGACTACTCACTAAGAATCTCGAAAACAGAATCCTCGCTTTTTTGCTTTTTCCCAAAATTATTCAGTTTGTTGGGTTTTTTCAGTTTTCAGTTGCTTATGTAGCTTCTGAATTCATGTAGTCGAGGTTTAAGCTAGTTCACGTACTGCGACTCCGCCTCTGACCCCGCCTGCGAATACTCGCGAGCATGTGAATACTTCCGACCAGGATTTCGTGCAACTGTTCATATTAGGTTGCTCGGAAAAATCGCGGAATTTCGTAATGGTTCCCCTGGTGTTATAGTTTTTTAAATATTTTTAACGCAAGTTTTTGCTTTTTAACTGTTTTTTAGTGTTTTAGATAAGTAAAAACCATATTCAGAACACATGTGCCAAATATGGTTCTTATCCGTTTAAAACAATAAAAAAACAGTTGAAAAGCAATAGCATTGCATGAAAAACCAAAAACTACAGCGCCAAAAATACAACAGGGGGACCATCACGAAATTCCGTGAACTTTCCGAACAACCTAATATACTGTGACTCCGACTTCGACGCCATTGTGAACACACTGTGACTCCGACTCCGTTTTCGGCCGTGTGTTCACAATCACAGCCGAGTCACAGTCACAGGTATGTGAACACCAAATTTTGTATATTAACTAATATATTTTTCCTTGTTTTTTAAGATTTTCTATAAGTTTTATTTTATTGAATAGATATATATAACAATTTATGCTATATAAAAGTGTTCGGGTGTGTTATTACAGTTTTGGATAGAAATATAAATCGTGAGTTGTTCGAAAATCTCAACTCGTTCTAAACACACAAGTTAAGTTCTGTATCACGAGTTACTCGTGATTCTTTTGAAACATTGAGCAATTGTTGACCTGATCAGAGTTCTATTCGCAAGTTTCACCTCAATCCACCCAAGTCTATCACTAAACAGCAGACTCCACCCACACCCTTAACTACATATCCGAAACTGTACCAAACTGCCCTGAGCCACTTTAAAATACCTTTAATCATTTCAAACCACGCTAAACAGCCTAAACCATTGTTCTGAGTGGTTTAGATTATTTTAGGGTGGTTTAAGGTAATCTAGCGTGATTTGGGGCGATTTGCAATTTTTAAATGGCTTAAGGTGGTTCGGGATGATTTGTGGTGATTTGGGACGTTTACAATAGTTTGGTGTGAAAGAAGTACTCATTTGGAAAGTGGCCAACTCGCGAAAAGAACTCTGCTTAGCTCAAAAATTGGTTATCTTTTTGCAATTCAGCCTTAGGAACATCAAACTATTCAAAAAAAAGTGTTTTCAGTCCACAAACAATCAAACATCTTACATGCGAAAATCGAGTAGTCAGAGGCGCGCCTTCGACTACTGCATGTGAACACGCAAGAGTCGGAGGCGGAGTTGGAGGCGCAGTCGAAGTCGAAGGCGAGTATGTGAACACGAGTATTTACATAAGCAGTCTGAGTGGTAAGCGAAGTAGTAGTCGAAGGCGCAGTTGGAGGTGGAGGTACAGTATGTGAACACCTGCGCCTCTGCCTACGACTTTCGTGTTAACATAGCTAGTCGGAGGCGGAGGCGCAGTCTGTGAACGTAGCTTTAAGGTTTTTGAGATTTAAGTTTTTGGTTATTCACTACTAGATTTTTCAAAAATTGAAAAGGCAAAATTTATTGTGTCGAACTTTATTGTAACATATAAGCACCAAGATCAGAGCAAAACTGAGTATAATAAAAAAAAATAGTGAAATAGTATGGTGAATTAGGTTTGATAAGACCAAAACATCGAGTTCACTCACCCGACCTCCAAAATCAGGGGTAAGTACCATTGGTCCAGGTAAATATCCAACCAAACCAAGTGGTCATCCACTTGGATCAAAATTTTTTCACTTTTTCGGATACCGAAAACTATTTTCTGGACTAATTTGGACATGCTGAAGATGGTTTGATAATGGTAAAATACCAGTTTGTAAAGTATTTTTTGAGTTTTGGTAAAATCAATTATTTTCCAATACTCAAAAAATACCATACAAAACCTATGGTCCTATCATAAGACAATTTGTTTTTGAATCTGACTCAATTTTATTTTCAGCTACGTGAACCAGATAGGTGCCTCATTATTTATGTATGAACTTCGGACATTTCAAACAAGAAAACCTTTGAAGATATATATATATTAATAAAAATATTATACAGAAAAAAAAATCAAACCCATTTTCTGTTGTAGCGAGTCGCAGTAGCGAGTCGCAATTGTAGCGAGTCGACGTTCTACCATTTGAATTTATTAAGTTGTATGAACTGCAATGTTGCACACATGTAAAACATCAAAAAACAAGTTTGGCACAAAATTAAGCGTGTAAAAAGTTCAAAAAAGTCCATTTATTGAGTGCTTCTTCTCCCTTTGTTATATTGAGCCTGCAATATGTCTGTGAATTGCGAGCGATTTAGCAGATTGTAAGCATTGCACAGCACACTTTTGGCTAGACCATCAAAACAGGCATAGTTGGAGAGGTAGAGTTGGTGTCCAAACTCCAGACCCATCCCAAAATCCAGCTCGTCGTTGGCGAACTTAAATGAAAGTGAGTAAAGTTCGAAACCGGTTCGCTTAATCGGAATACCTGAACATAAGAGAAAATCTCCAGAATGGACTTGCGAAGGGCAGCTCTGGTGTCTTCATTTGTGGTGGTGCCCATGGTTTCAATATCTTGCTGTAGACGCTCTAAACAGGCATTGTTTGAGTCAAAGCTATAGTCTGGGCATAAAACTTGTTTTTCTAAAGCCCATTCGGATCTATATGTGTTCGAGGGAACCTCGAAAAAAATATGCCTTGGTGGACTTTGCCTTGCACGACTTTTCTCGATTCCACTTTTCAGATTTTGGTTGAGCACCTAAAAATCTCGAAATCGACCTTAAATTTTTCACACTTTTGAGGTTGAATAATAACTACCCTGGGCGACTTAACACGAAGAATACCGGTTGTTAGATTGGTTTATTTCGATGCAGAATTTAACGCTGAGCACGCCTGTGTTATTAGTTTTTCAAAATTCGCACTAAGAATATGAGAAACGCCCATTTTTGAAACCTTGTTTTTCGCGTTTTAAGCTATCGTTAATTTTCATTTTTCTTATGATTTCTATAAATTTTTGTATCGTTTTTTTTATACCGTCGGAAAGCCCAGAATTAGAGCTTTCCAACGGTATATCACACTGCCAAAAATAATTCGGAAATATTGTACTACCAGCAAAAAGAATGATTTTCGCCACTTTTTGTAAACGTATTTTTCTGAATAAAAAGTAAAAATTTTTTGCGATTCCAAAAATCCTTACAGCTCTATTATACCGTAAACGAAAGAGCAATTAAAATGGAACATTCTTGTGCAAAAAAAATAAAGTTAAACATGGCAGAAAACAAGCTTTCTTAGTGTTTAATAAGACTCCCCAAAAAGTTCAAAAACGATTTTCACGTAAAACTTAAATTTCACTAGAAGAATCTAGATTTTTGACATCGGATTCGTGTTTAGCATGGTCGATTTGCATATATATAACTGCCCTCAAAACTTGCAACTTGCTGTGAAATTTCAAATTCCGCTCAACAAAAAACATTTAAACTTCGAAAAATACGAGACTTGCGAATTTGAAATTTCACAGCAAGTTGTAAGCTTTGAGGGCAGTTCCATAAGCAAATTGGCCATGCTAAACACGAATCCGATGTCGAAAATCCAGATTCTTCTAGTGAAATTTGAGTTTTACGTGAAAATCGTTTTTGAACTTTAACGCGAAAAACAAGGTTTCAAAAATGGGCCGTTTCTCATATTCTTAGTGCGAATTTTGAAAAACTAATAACACAGGCGTGCTCAGCGTTAAATTCTGCATCGAAATAAACCAATGTAACAACCGGTATTTTACGTGTTAATAAAGAAAATACGGTAAGTCTATAACAAGTCTATATGTGGACTCAAGATAAAATTGACATTTTCTTATATAACACCCTGCAATTCACTCTAATCTCTTATATAGTATTAGAGATGTTTTGTCTGTTTGTTTGCGGACAATCGATGTTTCTGGTTTTTCGGAGTGCTTTTCTTTGGTTTTTTGGTAATTTTTTTAAATTGAAGCTTGGAATCTCAGGAGTAGAATGGTTGTTTTGGATTTCGGTTTCGAAATTTTTGTCAGTGGACTCCAAACGTGTCTATCTTGAAATGTAGCCTAGAATCTCAGCTTTCTTTTAAAAAAGATCGGTTCAGAATGAGAACCGGAACCTGGGGATATGGACGCTTTTAGGGAGGTAGTCATTTAGAGGGAATTCGAAAATCGGTCTTACTTAACCCAGGTCAGTCACCTAAAAAACTGTCACCTTTTATTTTTGGCCATATCTTTTTGATGGAGCTATACTATTCACTAGTCTTTCTTGTGTTTCATAGCATGATCTCTGAGAAATGTTTTGACATATCAAGAAAAAATTTCCGTAATTAGGCTGCTGAGCTATGGTCGTTTTAAATGGTCACGTTATGAGCACTTTGTGCTCACGTGCCCGCCCTAGGGTTAAGACTTTCAATTTTTCTTTTTTTGTCTCGAGAGAAAAGTCGTATAACACTCTCTTTTAGATGTTTTTATTCAATTCTTTTTGTCTGTAGGTTTTTCAAAAAAGCAATTACGTCGGAAAGTGAGTAGGTGAACCAGGAAAGCATGTAGCCATGCCAGGTGAGTAGATAAGCATGCCGAGTGCGGGTAGTGAAACCTGGAGAATTAGTAAGGGAGTGGGGAGGGGTAACAGGAGAGTGAGTATGTGTGCCAGGGAAGTGGGTATGGGTACCTGGAGAGTGGGTAGGGGTACCTGGAGAGTGGGTGGTGATGCCTGGAGATGGGTAATGGCTCTATCACAATTGTAAGTGTGAATTTGAATGTAAGGGGTGTTCACAATACCAAAAACATTTACACTTACATTAAAATTTACAATTACATTAAAATTTTACACTTACACCTACAATTGTGACACCCCATATCTACCTAAAATGGCATCAGGAGTTCAAAAAAGGCATTATTTTTGAGTTCTGGTCATTAAAAAATTGAGTTTTGGACACTTTTAAATTTTGACTTTTTACCTGTTTTGCCATGTTTTGGTCACTGGAGCTGGGCAAAAATAGTCTCTAAATGCATTTTTGTTCAAGAGTCTTGCTGAGGATGGATATTTTTTTGTTCCTTTTTTTTCAGCCTTCGGTTTAAACCGAAGGCTGAAAAAAAAGGAACAAAACAGAGAAGATACCTAAGGCCAAAGCGAAGGATGAGAGCATCAACAAAAAAGAGAGCCAGATTTAAACCGAAGGCTGAAAAAAAGAAACAAAAGAGAAAGATACCTGAGGCCAAAGGGTATCCGGAGAGTGAGTGTGGGTACCCTGAGAGTGAGTGGGTGTTGTTAAAGAGAGAGTGTGGAGATTTGTAAAGGTATCTTCGTGGGCGTTGGTTTGGTTGGTTTGTTTATGAATATTTTTTTGAAATTTTATATCTATTTTGTAGTTCTGAAGGGGTAGGTGTGCACTATGTGTTTCTTTTATAATTTTCTAAATTTTTTAACTTTTTTTTAAACATTAAAAATGTGTTTTGTACATTTTTTTAATTTTTAGGATTTTTTGTTGCAGTTAATTTTTGATTGACTGTTAGTTGATTATTGTTGAATTTATCTTATTTGTGATCTTTTTAATCTTATTTGTGCCATTTGTGTGAGAGAGGCGAGGGTGACCGCCGGTGTAAAAAGCTCCCGAGTCAAAAGAATGGGTAAGCGTGCCAGAGGAGTGACAAGTTATGCTTATAGAGTAGTGAGTAAGTGGGTGCTCCAAGAAAATGAGGGTAAGTATGCTCGGAAAACCGATTTTGTTCATTAATTTTAACCTATTTGATTAGATAGTAGTTTTTGCTGATTATATAAATGAAGAGGTGGTGTGATTTAAAAAGTGTGCACGGTGATCGGATGGAGGAGATAACCTCATATTCGTGTTTCTCGACCCCGATTTCATGCAAAAGCCGGCTCTTTTTTGATTCTAAGAAAAAATTTCCAACCATGGGAAGGTATCATGGTTTTAGTTAAAATTTGAATAATTTAAATTGGCGCCTTTTAAATTTTAAAGGGAATAAGGGCTGTATAGGGAGGGGAAGGCAATGAAAGGGGACCACTAATTACAGAGGGCCCACTAGCAAGAAGATGTTGAACATAGTTTTGAATATAGGGGCCTACCGCATAAATAAACTCTGGTATGCATGTTTTTTCATGCATCCAGAGTCACTTTCGAGTGATTTGTGTCTAAGGTATGTGGGTGTGCGCATCTCAACTCCAAGCCCCAAGCCCCTGCGCCCGAAGGGGGCGCAG
The DNA here is from genome assembly GCA_004194705.1 of Ditylenchus dipsaci. Taxonomy (NCBI): domain Eukaryota; kingdom Metazoa; phylum Nematoda; class Chromadorea; order Rhabditida; family Anguinidae; genus Ditylenchus; species Ditylenchus dipsaci. The sequence goes on along the minus strand of SADC01000142.1, from coordinate 26,225 downwards.
GGGGCTTGAGAGTTAGAGATGCGCGCACACACGTACCTTAGACATGATTCCGAGCACGGCGTGTCAAGTTTGAAAAATCGCGAATAGGAGATTTTCTGTTCGAGACAAAAATCAGAACATTTTCTAAAATTTCTTCATTTTCGATAAATTGCATGTTGAACTAAGTTAGTGGGTTTATACAACTTTTTTCGCACTTTTTTAGCCATTTTTAGGCTCAAATGAAAGCTGAGGTTCAGGGCTACACGACAAATGTTAAATCTGGTAAAATAAAGCCATCCTTTTTGCTATTCAAGCTTTTTCGCTGGAATGACTGCTTTTTTAATTTTAAGCATCAAAATCACTGCTAATCACCATTTATAAAAAGTTTTCAAAAATGTCTGAAGAAAAAAATTTAGGTTAATCATTTTTTCTGTGGCAAATTTACTTTTTTTTTGTAGCAAAAATGTTTCTTTTTTGGCGAATTTTCTTTGTAGCTACCGTATAACCTCTAATAGACGGGCATGCCCTTCTATTTTTCAACCCTAAAAAATCGAAAAAAATATATTTTGATTTTGAGATTTTTGGGTACTCAAAAAAATCTAAAAAGCGGAATCAACTAAGATCGAGGTGATCAAGAAAACGCGAAAAACAGATTTGCAAAAAAAAATTTTTGCGCTGAGATATAGGTCCTTGAGGGTGCCCGTCTATTAGAGGGTGCCCGTCTATTAGAGGGTGCCCGTCTAATAGAGGTTATACGGTAATTCACTTTTTTTGTGGCAAATTTATTTTTTTTGTGGCAAATTTACTTTTTTTTGTAACAAATCCGATTTTCGTCTGTAGCACTTATGCTTGAGCTAGTGTGCTTATTTATGTCTAAAAACTTCAGAAATATGTATACATATGTCGATACACTTAATCCGCGTATCGTTTTTAGTCTATTTAGACCAAAAACGATTTTCGAGAAAGCCGAATCGATAATTTCGGTTTGGTCCAGCACTCGAAAATTGCAAATTACTGATAGATCATAGGAAGTTGGCAAAAGGTCCCACTTTCACCCGGCTATTTCGGCCAACACTCTTTTCTTAACAAGAAAAAGCCCGTTAAGATCCAAAATTTATGGACTGAAGTGTTGCTCTTCTCAAAGTGGTGGAGCAAAATGTGGCTAAGTTGATGGAATTATCATCGTGCATTATATTTATGGTGAATTCGGTAAGCTTGCGCATTTTCAATATTTATACATCAGAGGTTGTTGAGTAATGAAGCAGCCGAGAGTGTGCCAGGTGTGTGTGCTAGAATAGATTTAAAGCCCAGCAGCTTTACCAGCAATTAATCCACTTGTCTTTCATGAAGTCCAAGTCTTTCATAGACTCGGAATACCGATTTTGAGAATTTGGATGAATAAATAAGCACACTACCTAAAGTATATGTGCTACGGACTAAAATCGGATTTGTTACAAAAAAGAGTAAATTTTGCTACAGAAAAAAATAAATTTGCTACAAAAAAAGTAAATTTGCCATAAAAAAGTAAATTTGCTACAAAATAAATTTGCCACAAAAAAGTAAATTAGCTACAGAAAAAATGATTAACCAAGCAGGGAAATAAAAAGTGCGATAATTTCGAAAAAGTCTTACGGGAATCAAAAAGCCCAGACTCTATACTTTCAGATTTATGGATTATTTGTCAAAACTCGAAAACTTTTACCAACAATCCTTAAAATTTAAAAACAGTCATTGCAAGGAAAAAGTAGCATACTAAACTTTGCTTGAATGAGGATAATAATGGCTCCGCTTTTCAGCTTTCGACGATTGCCATATAGGGGTGACCCTCAGATTTCTTCTAATCCTGAATATGGCCATTTGAGTATAAAAATTGTTTAATTTTTATAATTAAGGTAAAGATCCAATTGATGAAAAATAAATAAATTTTTAAAAACTTATTATTTTTTGTCCTGAAGGGAAAATGCGATATCAGCAATTTTCGGGAATGTGAACTGCTGTAACGATTGATTTAAACGGGCAGCCGACGATTGCGCAAAATCAAATTGCGCAAATTCACATTGCGCAATGTTCAAATTGCGCGAATGCATATACCGCGACTGTTGACTCCTTTGTTTAAACTCTAAGGATGATTCATTAAAAAGGTCCTACAAATAATTGGAGTGTCAATAACAAAGATGGTATAAGTTATCTGAAAACGGTAGAAATTCACGGTAGAAATAATGGAGTGACCCTAATTGAGGATCGAATGTTGTATATTGGGGTTGTAAGGGTTGTATGCCCGTGGATGATTGTAGGTTGGATTGATAGATTAGATTTTTAGAATAGTGAAAGGATGAAGATGATAGAATGATCAAATGGAAAAGTCTTGGAATAGTAGATTCCTCTAATTTTAATAAAATCGTAGCGCTTTTTACATTTGCGCAATTTAAACTGGCGCAATTTAAACTGGCGCAATATGATTTTGGCGCAATTCGCATTTGCGCAATTTGCATTTGCGCAATTTGAACATTGCGCAATGTGAATTTGCGCAATTCGATTTTGCGCAATCGTCGGCTGCCTGAGTTTAGCCACTTATATGCTTAATCAATAGAAAATTATCATAAACTTTGAAAAAATCAACAAAAAAAATTTTCATAAATAAAAAAGTTGCCAAATATATTTATCTTGGCGGGAAAAATAGCCTTTTTGCGATTTTTGAAATTTGACACGCCGTGCGAGAAGTACTCTTGATCATAAAATGCAAATAGAGTATTTTTTGCCTCAGCTCAATTGAAAAAGACCGAGCAATAGTCATGATCAAAAATGCATAAAGAAGCGACGCTACTCGGTCATACCCCGCCCCAAAAAAGCTACTCGGGAGTACCCCCCCCTCCTCCCCAAAAAAAGCTACTCGGGAATACCCCCCCCCCTCCTCCCCAAAAAATCGGACCTACTCGGTTATAAGCCCCCCCCTACCCCCCCCCCACAAATCAAGATTTTTGGGAGTGGTCGAAACTCATTTTTAAGCAATAATTTTGCCATAAAAGGACCAGAAAAGCAATTTAAAAGGGATCAAGGGCTGTATTGGGAGGGGAAGGGAATAAAACAGGGGCCACTTTTTTTTAGCTGCTTCACCATGTTTTTCAACTCGGGCCGTACTCCTGCCCAAAAATTAACAACAGGGAGGACCAAGGCATATTTTTTTCGGGCATCCCTCGAACACATATATGGCCGTTCATTCTGTGTAATTTTTAAAATTAGGCCTTCTTCGAAACTTGTAAGTTCATTTGTTTCGGCTATAATTTTTTATTTCGTAACGACCTTTTATTGAGTGACATCTTATTTTCTGAAGCCAAAGTAAAAGTTGAAGAAAAACTGTACGCCTCGAGTAATAATCGACTGGCAGATCAAGAAGACTCTTTTTTGCTGCGACAAAACTTTTTTCTGCCGCAAAAAGGCTTTTTATGCACAATTTTTTTTCTTGTAAAACGACTTTTCACGTCAAACGAAAAAAGGTGGAGTGTCAGAAAAAAGTTTTTTACGGCAAAAAAATTTACCCAGAATCGAACCCACGACTATCTTTCGTCAAGCTCTGCTGCTTTCCACTGAGTCACCGAGGTTTTGTTTTTTATTACTTATTCATGGTAGTTAGTTCACCCAACTTCCTTACACTTACATTAAAGGAGGATAGTCTCGACACGAAAGGATTAAATCCCAGTTTAAAAAATACCATGTTACGAAGGTTGACTATTTTCGTATTAAATTTCGATTTTTAGGGCATTTTTGAGAACTCAGTTTTAGTCATGTATAACTCTTTCAAGTAAATTATTATTATTTTAATTCTAACTGTAGTTTTGAGTGACAGGTCTGTAACCAACGTCCGCTTTGACCTGCACCTTGATGCCCATGGCGTGGAAGGGTTTTCCAATGGCTTCTTTTGCCCTTTTCTTTCTCAACTGCTTTACGAACTCCTGATTGTAATGGTTGTGCTGATAGTGGTCAGGCAACAGGTGTTTGTAGCCATTGATGTTGAGACCTTTACTGAACATAAGATGGTAAAGAGCACAAAACGGGTTGGAGTCTCCAACCAGCTCTAGTTCCGGGAAATGTTCAGGTTGGTTAGGAACGTGGATCAAATAAGGCTCAGAATCACTTGGAGTGTCTCTAAAGCATTTTTAATTCTATTTTCATATCATTAGCAAAGACTGGGTCAATTTTAATCGTGATTTGATACAGTCGAGTGCCAATATAACGGCACCCCTCAATTTCTACACTTAGCTGGGTCCGACACTTTTTAACTCATTTTGAAAACCTTTTCCAGGTGTCTGCGGGTCAGTCCATTCCAAAAAATTGCAAGGATTCTGATTTTGCTAATCATTTCTGAAAATGACCACATTTTCGCCATTAAAACAGCGGTCATCGATATAACGGCACCTTTTTTACAAAATTAGATGCCGCTACAGTCGACGCTCCCAATAACATACACCCAAAAGTTCGTTCCCGCCTAGGGTCCGACACTTTTTTTAGCCCCATTTTTTCAAAATTTTTCCATTTCTGTTTTGACAGTCTGGTCGCAAATGTCGCAAGGATTCCGATTTTGCCGATCATTTTTTGCAAAAAACAATGATTTTGACATTTAAAAAGCAAGAACTCCCATTAACATACACCTGTTTTGGATTTCGGTGTATGTTAATGGGAGTTTTTTGCTTTTTAAATGTCAAAATCATTGTTTTCTGCAAAAATGATCGGCATAATCGGAATCCTTGCGATATTTGCGACCAGACTGTCAAAACAGAAATGGAAAAAATTGGAAAAAATGGGGCTAAAAAAAGTGTCGGACCCTAGGCGGGAACGAACTTTTGGGTGTATGTTATTGGGAGCGTCGACTGTATCAAAGGGGCTGTACGAAGTTTCGTAACAGGACAATTTCGTAACAGCGAATTTTCGTAACAAGCATTTTCGTAACAAACATTTTCGTAACAAACATTTTCGTAACGAACATTTTCGTAACAGCGAAATTTCGTAACAAACATGTTCGTAACACCGAATTTTCGTAACAAACTTTTTCGTAACAGCTTATTCAGGAAGTGGCAACGGTGGAAAAGGACTCGGCAAGGTCGATCCAAGCGACATTGCAAGGTAATTGACTTATCATTTTTCTTCATCACTGATCCTGATGTTTGTCTTCTAGATTCTGCGCGACAACATTCGGGGGTCACAAAGCCTGCTATCCGTCGTCTGGCCCGTCGAGCTGGAGTCAAGCGCATCTCTGGCCTCATCTACGAAGGAACTCGCAGCGTGCCAAGCGCAAGACTATGTTTATTTGCCTTATTTATTAACCTCCTTCGAATAGAACCGGAACACTCTGAAGTTTTGCAGTCTCACTCGCCAGAACCCTAAGGTTCCTAGGCATTTCTTGACCTAAATATATATTTTTTGTCCGTCACAATTGCCAGAATCCTAGAGTTTTGGCAATCCTTTGTTCTGTTCTCGGTTCTATTGCTAATTACATAGTTACTTCCGCATATTACTCACTCAAAGTTTCTCATCTCATTGGTTTATCGTCTCTACTTTAGGTCACCGCCATGGATGTGGTCTATGCTCTGAAGCGCCAAGGCAGAACTCTCTACGGCTTTGGTGAGTGAATCGTGCTGCAATCCAGAATCTCTTCTAGCGATCTGTTGTTTACGTTATGACCCTTTCGTTATTTTTACTCCAAAAGCACTCTCTAGTGCTCTCTTGTTTTCAAATAAAGAATTCCGTTTGAGTAAGTATGGTAAGTAGTGCTGTGGAAAGTCGAAGCTGCATCAGATAGTCTGATGAGTAAGGTTAGTTGTTGGACGTGTTTTGACGGAATCTACTCGCAGTTATCTTCAGCTTGGTTTTATATAAGTTTTCGGACTTGACTATTGAGATCAGAACATTATGATTTTTCGGTTATTGTATGGTTGGGATATGACTGAAATAAATTTCTGATATTTTCCGACCGAGTGGTCTCCTCTTGTGTACTTGGGGTGTTCGAGCGAAAAAAAATCACAGTGATCAAAACCACCCAAATCTTTATGTTACTCATAGAGTTATATAACATATCCAAGATTCATATAGCTTTCAGAGCAGGAGAAATTTTCACGTACTGGACACCCACATAAGCGAAGACAATATCTGAAAGATTTTAGACATTGAAGGCGAGATGAGAACTATTAAGCGTGGATCAGGGCCATTGAGGGTTGATTAGGACCGTTGATTGTGGATCAAGACTGTTGAGTGATGATCAGGACCATTCAGGGCGGATGGTGACCATTAATGGTAGATAAAGACCACTAAGAACACATAGGGAAGATTGAGGGTGGATTACAAAAATGAACTAAGAGAAAGAAGAGACAGCATAGTTAGTGAAAATTTGAAAACTGAACTAAGTATACGAGAAGTTTCTTACGAAAACTTGCTGTTACGAAAAAGTTTGTTACGAAAACTCGCTGTTACGAAAATGTTTGTTACGAAAATGCGCTGTTACGAAAACGTTTGTTACGAAATGTTTTGTTACGAAAAAAATTTGTTACGAAAGTTCGCTGTTACGAAAATTCGCTGTTACGAAATTGTCCTGTTACGAAACTTCGTACAGCCTATCAAAGGTGAGCAAAGACCGGACCAGACCAAGACCACACACGGAAGACCAGAAGAGAACGGTCTGATCCGGTCTAGACTAAATATATTTTTTTGGTCTGATCTGCTTTTATACGGTCTAACACAGTCTAATCTAAAATATTTGGTATAAAAAATAAAATAAACTTTTTATATGGCTGTAAAAACCGTTCCCCGCGAAATTTACACTCAAAGTTAGAAGTATGTCTCATTAAAAAATATTAAGTCAAATCTGGTCTTATCCGGTCTGATTTGGAATATTTCATGAAAAAATAAAATAAAATTAGTTGTCTAATAACTTATTCAGTATTTTTCTAAAATGTTTTGGCCCTATCCAACAAAGGGGGGGGTGGGTTTCGCCTTGGTTCCCTGTTGTTTTTTTTTGTAATTTTCCTCAGACCGGTCTGGTCTTCCGCGGTCTGGTCTTGTTCTGGTCTTGGTCTTTGCCCACCTCTGGCCGCTATATTGGGAACCGGGGCTCTTCATTACAAAAATGTAGTTATTTACAAAAATAATTGGCAAAATCGGAATCCTTGCAATTTTCCGGACGGGAATAAACCAAAGACATATGGGAAAAGGTTTCAAAAAATGAGGTGAAAAAGTGTGGGGCCCAGCTGAAGTTCAAACCTGAGAGAGGCCATTATACCACCACCACTGTATTGCATTTTTAGTCAAAAATTTTTTTTGGAAATTAGATCGATGGGGCTTAGGCCTCCAATCGTTCAATAGTTTTCGCTAAGAACAATTAATAATTTTGCTAAAAATCACCAAAAACTACCTCCAGTAGCAGAATCGCCCCTTGTCATAGGTGAGTATAGTTTGCATTTCAGGCAAGTCTGTAGCTGTCCTTCCTGTGGTAACCACTGCCCTATTTTCACTTCCATCGCTGCCATCCAACCTGCAGTTGTCTAGGTTTTCAAAAGGGCCAACAAGTTCGAGAGAACATAGTTGCTTGAATGCGTCTATAAACTTTTTTAATATGGCCGAACATATTAATTAATTAACCTCTGGGAAAATTAGGATTCAATTGCTTAGCCCAGCTCCAAAAGCTGAGTAGTTCTCTAGGGTGTTTCACCAAAAACAATTTGTCCAGTTGGTTTATTCCACTAAATTGTTGGCCTATTTCTGAGGAGCTGCTGTCGCTGGAAAGATCAGCTTTGTTGAGATTGTTAACAATCTTTTTCTAAATCGAAAATTTATGAATGATAAACACTGATAAATTTTAAATGGGGTGAAAACCTGCAGATATTCTCGTTGCTTGCCCTTCTTAGTAACTTTGGAACCGGCAGGCTTGAGTGGTTTATTGAACTCACTTATTACAACTTTTTTAGCTCTTGTTTTCATTTTCTTAATTTTTAGCCGAAAAAGTTACAACAAAACAATTTTCAGACAAGTTGACTGTAAGGCTTAAATACAATGCAACACACAAGCCTGAGCTTGGGGTAAACAAATTTTGAAAATAATAGAGACCTTTTTTATGGCATTCTGTTCACGGACTTCTACCCTATTTTTCGTTTTTACTAGGGTTGGGCAAAATGCTGGTATTTTGTTTTCCCGGTATTAATACCGGTAACTGGTATTTTTCGGTATTTTGTTACCAAATGGTTAAAAGGGGTAACAAGGCATAAAAGTGAAAAAAAGTCAAAAATTTTAATTTTTCGTACAATACACTTTTCGCGCGTACTATTCGCGCACTATCATATACTATGCTTCATTCTACGTTTTTCTGAGATATGACTGTAAATTGTGGCACTAATTTGTCAAAATATCAGTAGTCAAAATTATTTCAACAGCCGTGAATCACAAAAATAAAGCTTTGTCATTATGATTACTATGAAAATTTCGACTTCTATGGATAGGTCTAAGAACAGATTTTTTTTTCGCAAAGAAGAGTGTTTTTTTTCAAAAAATGCGAATTATCTCTTTGCTGAATTTGAAGAGGTGGAGTTTGGAGAGTAGTGTCGACACGGAAAATAATAAATAAACTGATTTTTCAACTATTTATTGATAAACGAATAGAAGGAAAAGTAGAAACAACAAATGAGACACAACACTTTCTTCAAAATAAAGAACTAATTGTCTTCAAGAATAAATAGACCAAATTGAATTCTCCTCTTCATTATTCTAGCCCTGTGGAGGAGGAGGTGGTGCTGGAGCTGCGAGAAAGGCGTTCAGAGCGTAGTTGTTATCTTGCTGCTGCTGTCCATCTTCCGTTTTCGGTGGTGGAGGTGGAGGAGGTGGAGGTGGTGGTGGAAACACTGATAGAGAGCCTGGAGGTGGTGGTACTGGGCTAGGATATCCTGCAGGCGGCCATCCTGGAAAAGCAGGCATTCCAGTGGCTGGGTCCATCATCGGGAAGAAGGGCGGTGGCATTTCACCTGAAAATGGTTGGCCTTTACAACTACAATAAAATTCTTGTAGGTGGGAAGACGGTTGGAATCAAGTACACAGGTTCTAGAAAGAATTCAAAATACGTTACCTCCCCAGAAAGCTTGTTGTTGTTGATCGGGTGCAAAACCTCTCGGCTTGGACAAATTCACGCGCACAATAGGAGAACCTCCAGGAAGACGGTAACGAGGTGCAAACGGACGATTGTAGCCGGGAAAACTACCAGGAGTGGTAGTTCCAGCAGGGTTAGCAAACGTAGAAGTATTGGGCGGCTTCTCGCCTAGTTCGGCCATCAGGGCAGAGTATTCATCGTCCATGCCAGCACCTCCGTCAAATTGGAATCCAGGACGAGGGTTCTTGCAGTCTTGGAGATGTGGCCTGCGCATCCACAAGCCGTACAAATCACGTTAGCGGTCACATTGGGTGCATCAGGACACTCCCAACTGAAAGAATTAGGTTATTGGAGGATTTGGTCTGGCATGGCGAGAATTCCGCAGGTCTTAAAAATGCAGCAAAAACTTTTTTTGAAGACCCGACTAAAATTATGACACCGGATTCATGTTCAGCGTGGTCGATTTACTTACAAAAGCAATCTTTGAGTTCAATATTTTTCAAGTGTTTTTTGTCTGTAAAGGAATTGGAAATTTGGAGTAAGTATGAACTTGAGCAAAGCTTTGTGTGCAAATCGACTATTCTAAACTCAAATCCAGTGTCAGAATTTTGTTATTGCCTGGTGAGGACGTTAAAACGAATAATCTGGAGACTTCTCGCCATTTCTTTAGTCTAGATGTAATAACTCACGTTTTGTGTTGGTCACTTCCACAGTTGCTGCAACGAGTGCCTCCCAGCAAGTCTTCTGGTCGCAGAGTTCCATTAAGCACAGCCAGCTCTCGCAGCTGCAGTTTGCGCAGCTCGTTCTGGCCATCCGGAATCATCAAAGCAGCATTAATGATCTCTCTAATCTAAAATCCAGGTGTGAGTAAAAAGAATTTAGCACCAAGTAGACTCACCTTGTCACAACCTCGTTTGATGACAGCATGATCAGTGCCAGTAATGTAGGCATGTAGCGGCTCATTCTCGCCAGGAAGCGGGCCTTCTCGTCGTCCCAATTTGCCTTCTTTTACAGAACCTTTGCCCCGGATTATGATCTTGGCGCCAGTCTACAAATTAAGTAGATACGTGTAAATTAAATATAGATCAGATAGAGTAATAGCTGACTATGAAAAATAATTGACTGTGAAAATAGCTAATCATGATATGGTTTCTACAATGGAGGTGTGAAGTCGAAGTCTTTGAATACCCGAGCTCGCAAAATTTTGGTTTAGAATAACAATTTAATTCTTTCGATTTCTCTTTTTCAGGTCCCTTTACATAATAAGACATAAACATTAGTCATTAGAAATCTTAGTCATTAAAACATACCGTATAACCTTTAATAGACGGGCATGCCCTTCTATTTTTCGGGGTATAGACGTTTCTCGAAAATGAAACTTTTTTCATTTTCGAGAAACGTTTCTCGAAATTGAAACTCAAAAGAGTAAAATATCTCTAGGTGTATACCTTATTTAGACATATCAAGGGTATTTGGCTGAATGTGATGGCCAAAGTCCAGCATATTCCACATTGCGGGAGTTAGGGGTTAGCACATGTATGTACGCTTATCCCTTGCAATGTGGAGTGTGCTGGTCTTTGGCCGCGAAGCGGCCAAATACCCTTGGTATGTCTAAATAAGTATCTTTACAGGTATACATATATACCCCTAGAGATATTTTACTCTTTTGAGTTTCAAATTCGAGAAAGGTTTCTCGAAAATGAAAAAGTTTCATTTTCGAGAAACGTCTATGCACCTATTTTTCAACCCCTAAAAAATCGAGAAAAATATATTTTGATTTTGAGATTTTTGGGTACTCAAAAAAATCTAAAAAGCGGAATCAACTAAGATCGAGGTGATCAAGAAAACGCGAAAAACAGATTTGCAAAAAAAATTTTTGCGCTGAGATATAGGTCCTTGAGGGTGCCCGTCTATTAGAGGGTGCCCGTCTAATAGAGGTTATACGGTAACGAAATTCGGCTAACTTTACACTTCTTACCTCCATCGTGGCCTAGCCTTGAATAAGTTAACTATAGAGTAATAGTCTTTGATAGTTTTTGTCCAATTTTGATTACTTTAGTGGACCACGGCTAATGCACGTGATGGACCTACTAATGGCTTATTCCCGTTGTCAGAGTTAGAGTTAGAGTTCGGGATTTTGCTTACGTGAACACCTCTGATCCTAACTCGAACTCTAACTCGAGCGTGTTCATATACCTAGAGTTAGAGTTCGAGATAAAATTTGAAGGCGTTTATGCATACAACTTGGATTCCCTTGTAGCAAATCCCATAAAAACTAACTTTTAGTGGCTTTAGACGGCTTTGGAATGAGATTCTGAGCTATATACATAAACATTTTCAAGCCCGACCTCGAACTCTAACTCGATGTGCGTGAACACCATCGAGTTAGAGTTCGGGTTTTTGAGTACATGAACACCTCTTACCCGAACTCTAACTCTAACTCGAACTCTAACTTTAACAACGTGAACAAGCCAAAAAGAGAAGGGATGTAACTAAATTGTTGTCCCTAAAATATGAATTATTGCCCATGTTTTGCTTTTTTCGGCAATTACTTACCGAAGACAAGAAAAAAAGGCAAAAAATCAGATTTTAGGGGCAACAATACAATTTGATCCAAAGAGAAATACCAACCTCTGCCTCTAGTGCCTTCAGAGTGTTACCACGTGGCCCAATCAGCAGACCCACAAAGTTGATTTCTGGGTGATCTTCTTGAGGAATCCACACTTTGTCGTGGAGGCGGATATTGGGAGCTCTAAATATTCATATTTATTTTTGTCTACTTTTCACAAAATTTCCAAAATCGGGGGTTTTCTTTTGTTTAATTATCTGCGACGATGCTTCAGATGAAAACTTAAACCCTTAATCAAAAAAATTTGAACAAAAGTAAGCCGTTAATATTTGTGGACATAAAAAGTACCTGTAGTCAGCGGGTGGCTTGTAAGCAGAATTGAGTTTGAGCAATCCCTGAATCTTCTCATGTCTCTTCTGTTCCAGTTCCTGACGCTTGCGGATCTCTCTTGTGTTCAGACGCTTGCCATTAGCATCATAGACTGGTTCAGGGGAAGGGCTCCTAAAACAGAAAAGGCCGCTTAATAAGCTGTTTTTAGCCCAACTGAAGTCATTTTTACACTATCAATTTTTAATATTAATTTGAGATGAGCAATATTCCCGTGGAATCTAAAACCAATTATTATTAAGTTGGGGCAGTTTCTAAAAGCTAAAAAGCATTATGAATGCTGAAAAAGATAAAATGAATTAGAATTATGATTAGTAAGTCAACAGCAGTTGGGGCTGAAAATGTGTAAAAAAGGCGTATTATTATGTCTTTGTTTTCTCTACTGCATCAGTATTTGATACATCTGAAACTGCTAAAAGTTTTTCGTTGCATTAGCATTATTCTGCGGAATTTATCAGCGCGAAATTACAAAAAACCCTGGAAGTCTCAGAATGAAATACCGTATTTCCTCTAATAAGCGCCCCCGCTCTAATAAGCGACCCCTCGACTTTGAGGGTCTCGATCTCAGTGTAGAAGCAATATTTTGCAAAGCTGTTTGATACGTTTTCTTAACTCCCACGAGTTCTACCGATTCCACTTTTTAGATTTTGGTTGAGCACCCAAAAATCTCGAAATCGAATTCCAAATTTTCCGATTTTTGGGGGTTTAAAAAATAACCCCCACGGGGCGCTTATTAGAGGAAATACGGTAAACAAAAAGCACAGCCTTCATAAAATTATATGAATACCGTATTTCCTTCAATAGTAGCCCTGCCCAAAATTTGGTATTTTCAAATTTATTATTGATGCTTTTGACTAACTTTAAAGAAACAACTTTTGGTTAGTCATTATACCAAAACGTACTGCTGATTTCCATGTACATTTTAGAATGTTACATGCGTGAAACTCAAAACCGAAAAGTTGGAAAAAATACGGGATTTCTAAAAGCGCTTCTATTAGAAGAAATGCTGTAGTTGGTCAGTTTTTCTGCACTAAATTTAGTCTAGAATCGGATGAGATCAGAGATTCGGCAGGATCCCGCCGTATGTACAGTACTAGTAATATCTCAGCAAAAGATAAGGCTTTATGTAAAACAAAAATGTAAATGCAAATGTCCCGAAAAAAATTGGCTGACCAGTGTTCATATTCGAAGTCCGAACCCAAAACTTATGACGAAAAATGGTAGCTCATAAGGGACATTCTAGACCTTATAATCTATGGTACTAAATGGGCTAAATTTCGGAACACCCACCCCAGTCAATTTCGGTATACCCACCCCAGTCAATTTTGGAACGCCCACTCCATTTAATTTAGTAATACACGCCTAATGCTACCCCACAATTGAAACCTAAGAGTTCTAGCTACACAATCATGTAAAAATTTCTCAGTTCAGTTCACTAAAATCAATTTGTTTTAATAAAAGAAGCCTAGAACCATTTCGAATATTTCATTTTCTTTTCGAGGCTATTTTTATTAAAATAAATTGATTTTAGTGAACTGAACAAAAAAAATTTTACATCATCGTGTAGCTAACACTCTAAGCTTTCAATTGTGGGTAGGATTAGGGGTGTATTACTAAATTAAATGGAGTGGGTGTTCCAAAATTGACTGAGGTGGGTATACCGAAATTGACTGGGGTGGGTGTTCCGAACCTGCTCCACTAAATGTGGTAAAACTAGAACATAAGTTTATTCAATAACTTTTGCGTCTGGAAAATTAAAAGAAACCTTTCTACATCCGGCGGTGGTAGGAAGTCGCCTTGTCTCAGCTTGCGTGTAGCTTCTTCAATCTCCATTTGAACTGCAAATACGGGGTGATAAATCACCCCAATTAATTAATACACTGAATCGTTGGCACCAACAGTTTTGGTGTTTCAACATATTTGAAAAAAAATTCAACAAAAATAGTACGAAAAAAGTAATAAAAAGTAAACTTACTCTCCAAAAAGTAACTTTACCGTTTCACACAATGATTTTTTTTTGTTTTTTTACAATTTTTCAATTTTTTAAAAGTCCACTCACGTAGATAGGCCATTCTCTGGGTGTCATCGAGATTTGAGGGTAATATTGTCGGCATTCCAGGAACAAAAGATTTAGCGGTACTCCAACGCGACTTTCGCTTCTTCTCTCTAGCTTCTCTAGTGTTCGCCTCTTCTGCTGTTTCTGTCTTGATATTGGTCATTTGGTCTTGATATTCAGCGCCTAGAAATTAGGCATAAAGAAAATTTAGATAGACATGTATTCAGTTGAAAGCGGCTTACTACACACTATTGATTACTAATATGATAAAACAGGTAAAAGGCCAAAGACAAAAAGAGGGTCAGTATGTGTCACAATGGCTACTGCCCTCTAAACCGAGGTAAACTTTGATTAAGATCGACGATTTTGACATTATTTTTTTTTTCGGAAAGTTACCCCTAGTACCATGATGTTTTCTTAAAGGACCATGGTTTTTGCGCGCAGCGATATGTGGAAAATTTGAATTGGCGGGGGACATTTCTCTTTCGTCTCGCACTGTACTCTTTTGAGTCATTTCAAACGACTCCAAAGAGTAAAGTTTGAGACGAAAGAGAAGTGTCCCCCGCCAATTTAAACTTTGCACATGCCACTGCGCGCAAAAACCATGGTCCTTTAAATCCGAATGCACTAAGATCGGGTCAAAATGATTATTATAAATTAAGATATTGCTCTTTTGAGTACCGTATTTCCTCTAATAAGTGGGAAGTCTCTAATAAGCCGGCCCCGCGAGGTCTTATTTGCTAATACTCGCTACTTCTGTGAAAAATATTGTTGCATTGTTTTCTTGTCTCAAACCGACAAAAAAAATGTATATAGAGAGGGTAGGTGTGCCAGGAGAGATGGTAGACGAGCCAGGAGAAAGGGGAAGGGTACCAGGAGGGGAAGCAGGGGCGCCAGGAGATAGTAAGTAAAGTTGGTATTTGTACCAGTTGGCACAGTTGCGGACAATTGATTGGCGCCAGCACATATATTTTTCTATCTTGTTGATTTTGAACGTAAATATAAATGTTTTCGAAAAACCAAATACACGGTTTTGTAGAGCTCTTCAAGAGCTACAAAACTGTCATTACACTTTTCTAAAAAAATAATTTTCTTGGTTTGTTTTGGGCAACTTTTAAGAGCGTTGCATTTTTTGCCCGAATTGATTGGCGTCAGAAAGTTTTATTGGATAATAACATAACAAACATAACAATTTACATCAACAATAGCTTGACAATGTAAGCCCTAAATCTTAGCTACAATTTGGTAGGTCAAACTCTTCTTTTTGATTATTTCGAGAAAAGTTATGACCATCAATAAAAACGTGTCGATTTCTAGTCAAAATCAAGTAAATGGAAGGAAAATGGTTGTTCGGTCGCACAAATACTGACTTTTCGTGAAAGTTTCAATATCGAAAGTTATGAGTTAATGCACTATTTGAAAGCTTAATAATTTTTCTACAAAATGACATATCAGGCTTTTTTTGAAAATTGCACAGGGCTGAGAAACGGATGGTTGAAGTTGAAAGAAGTAAAAAAACCTCTATTTTTGCCTTATTTGGGACATTTTCACTTCTTTCAACTTCAACCGTCCGTTTCTCAGCCCTGTGCAATTTTCAAAAAAGCCTGATATGTCATTTTGTAGAAAAATTATTAAGCTTTCAAATAGTGCATTAACTCATAACTTTCGATATTGAAACTTTCACGAAAAGTCAGTATTTATGCGACCGAACAACCATTTTCCTTCCATTTACTTTGATTTTGACTAGAAATCGACACGTTTTTATTGATGGTCATAACTTTTCTCGAAATAATCAAAAAGAAGAGTTTGACCTACCAAATTGTAGCTAAGATTTAGGGCTTACATTGTCAAGCTATTGTTGATGTAAATTGTTATGTTTGTTATGTTATTATCCAATAAAACTTTCTGACGCCAATCAATTGTCGGGCAAAAAAATGCAACGCTCTTAAAAGTTGCCCAAAACAAACCAAGAAAATTATTTTTTTTAGAAAAGTGTAATGACAGTTTTGTAGCCCTTGAAGAGCTCTACAAAACCGTGTATTTGGTTTTTCGAAAACATTTATATTTACGTTCAAAATCAACAAGATAGAAAAATATATGTGCTGGCGCCAATCAATTGTCCGCAACTGTGCCAACTGGTACAAATACCTGCTGCAAAAAAGCCGATTTGCAGCAAAAAAAAGTCTTTTTGCAGCAAGAAAAAGTCTTTTTGCAGCAGAAAAAAGCTTTATCCTTCCTTATAGCCCTTCGAGGTATCGATTAACACATTAATCGACACCTCGAATGGTACCGGATTGCACAGAAGAGCCGGATGTTATTTTACGCTAATAAAATCAGTTCGATTTGCAAGCAGGGTTGAAAAATAAGCTGGCAGCCTCTAATACGCCGGCCCCGCAGACAAGGGTTGAGAAGTATGCCGGCTTATTAAAGAAAATACAGTATATCAGTCAGAAATTTCGAACCACTTACCTGCAGTCGAGTCTCGATGTAACGCGACCCCTCGGGACCGGAAAAAGGCCGCGTTATATCGAGACTCAACTGTATTCTATTAGATATCTTAGCTCATAAAGTTATTTTGATCAGACCTCAACGGATTCGGATTCAAGAAGACATTCTGATATTACGTGTGACTTTTTAAAATCTTGCAACTGGGACCCACGTGCCCTAGATAAATTGTTATTTGTTGGCTTTCGAAACTAATTTTATCGTAGGATTTTTGCCTTTTTGCTCATATTTGTGGAAAATAGCTGAACAACCATTCAAACAACTAACCTGTCGACCCAACTTCAAGCCTCTCCAACAAGTGGGATGGTCCAGATCCGCGGATGGGTGGCGGCACATGAGGGGTGACAGCCCCACCACTGTAAGTTGCGCTGCTCATCCCTGAGCGTTGAGATGCCGCTATAGCAGCTGCAGCCTTGGCAGCTGCCGCGATGGATGCTGCTAGAGCTGAACCACTGATCTTTTCATCTTGACCCTTCTCCTTGTCTTTCGACCTGGATCTGCTGCGACTTACTGATATAAAGAAATGAATTTATAAGGCATCCAGAGAACATAAATTAATAACCAACCTTTTCTTTGCTTCCTCCTCCCTTCTCGAGAGCCACTTCTGGAGCGAGAACTACGCTTATGCTTCTTAGATTCCTTGCTGCTCTTCTTTTTTTTGTGCTCAACAGACCGGGAGCGTGACCGCCGAGACTCTTTCTTGACCTTCTTGGTCGAGGTAGCCATACTCGATCCTGTAACACGATAATAAAGTTAAAAATGTAATTTAGACGCAACTATTAAATTGTTTACCGTTATTATGGTCATTTTCGT
The DNA here is from genome assembly GCA_004194705.1 of Ditylenchus dipsaci. NCBI lineage: Eukaryota > Metazoa > Nematoda > Chromadorea > Rhabditida > Anguinidae > Ditylenchus > Ditylenchus dipsaci. Next base: position 8,795 of record SADC01000142.1, on the reverse strand, counting down.
ATGCTTCATCTTTGGGTTCATATTTTGAGACTTTGGTCTGACCCTCTGGGTCCTCCTTACCATCCAAGGCAGCTCCCCATTTACGCATAAAAGGCATAGGCTCAGTGTTGCCTCCCGTCTGATCCCGTCCAAATCGCGACATGGCTATTTTCTATGAAAATAGAGACGACTGGAATTTTTCTGTAAAAATGCAAGAATATCAATATTTATCGACTAATCAGGATAGCGAAATTGGCAAAATAAAAATGAATACTACGAGCACTGCGTATCATTTGCCTTATCTTATATTACAAGATACGAAGCCAAATAATTCGATTTTGAAAGCGTTGTCGATAATAATGTGTTTCAAAAGAGTTTTGGCATTTTGCATGCCTTCAAATTGCGCTAAATTATGGAACAATTTTTTTTCTATTATAATTTGTTATCCTCGGCAACCGGACATAAACGTCTTTTACCGGATTTGTCACGCGACGAGAACGGTTTTTTTCCGTAAATTCAGCTTTTCGCCCGCATTCACCGAAAAAGCCGTTTTTGTCCGGTTGCCCTTATCCTCATAATTTGCAGCCAAATAAAAACCGACGTAAAATACCGTATATTCTCGATTAACCGTCCGCCTTTCCATAAACGGTACCTCGAAAGCCTATATTTTAGTCTTATTATTTTGCAAATCTGTCTCTTGTGTTTTCCTAACTGCTATGAGCGCTGCCGATTCCACTTTTTCGATTTTGGTGAGCCCCAAATTACCCTTATTTTTGAGAGGTTGAAAAAAATCGGCCCAGGCCGATTAATGGAGGATGCACGACATTTTATACTGCCTTTTCTTTGACTTTATTATACCGTATTTTCTCTACTACGCACCCGGGTTCGTGATTGTTCAACCCCCGAAAAATCTCAAAATTGACAATCAAAAATGGCGTTAACTCTGAAATCCTAGTCAAAAATAGGGGGGGGTTCATTATTAGAGAGGGGTTCCTTAATAGAGAAAATACGGTATCTTTAATTATTTTTTGTATCGTTTTTCACCATAAAACAATAAATGACTTGTGCCATAAATTTGATAAAATTCACAGGGAAATTGTGGTGAGAATATGTGACTAATATAATAATAGGCCGATTTTTTGCGTACATCTTTTACTTGCGCGAGGATAGGATTGTCGGCACGGTTTTCTAACTTAAAATGTTCTTTTTAGCTATCGCTGGTTTACATCTCTCTTGCATTCGTTCAAACTTCAATTAGCTGAAAATGAGCAAAACACATCCGCCAGAGTTGAAAAAGTACATGGATAAGCAGGTGAACTTCAAGCTCAACGGAAACAGGTTAGGTCTTAACCTTATGTTTCAAAAATGCTTAAAAGTTTTAATTAAAAAGCTTTTAGAAATGTGTCTGGAATCTTGCGTGGATTTGACCCCTTATGAACATTGTGGTAGAAGACACTGTAGAGCATCTCAAGGTGGGTTTTCCTCTTAGAAGTACCTTAATTGTTTTCAATAATCATGTGTTTAGACAGGTGAATCTCGTCAGATCGGAATGGTGGTTATCCGCGGCAATTCAATCGTCATTATGGAGCCTCAAGAGCGTGTTGCTTGATCACGAATCCAATTCCTTTGTTGAAACTCTTTCCCTGAATCTGTTTGTGTTGTGTTACTTTGCTTAAAATAAACGGAATTTTCGATTGGTGTTGTTTTCTTTCTGCTTATGCTGTTTGTGGAGACCAATTGTTGGCGCGGAGAACTATCTGACTATGTGTCGAAGTAACACACCGGACGCTGGGTTATACAAGAAAGTGCAGGCTGGGAGAGATGCATACTTGTAAATTTCGAACATAACACAGAATAACAAAAAACCAATGTGGTAGGAGGCGGCGGTAAATTCACCCGCGGTAAATTCAACTGCTGGTAAATCCACCCTCCGGTAAATTCACCCTCCGGTAAATTCACCCGCGGTAAATTCATCCGCAAGAATTTTGAGGTTACAGGTTCGAATCCTGGTGGTAGCAGACATTATATTTTCGGTTACTACGCGTTTGGGCCCCTCCGCATTTGGGCATCCCGCATTTGGGCCCCGCATTCGGGCCCCCGCGTTTGGACTCCGCATTTGGGCATCCTGCATTTGGGCCCCGCGTTTGGGCCCCGCATTTGGGCCCCGATTCACAATTTTTTACATATGCTTGGCAAATCGTCGAAAAATTCTTTAACTTGGAATTCTTTAATTTTAACTCGTGTTCTAACAAACTATACCTAAAATTAAATTCTAGCCCTTGTTTTGTTAGAAACCAAGCCAAAAAATTCATACAAAAGCTCAATGATTAGGCGAAAATTATTGAATTGGCGGTGGACAATCCAGAACGCGTGGTCATGTCCCTTTAAAAGTATGAAAGAATAGGGAAACCGTTTTTGTCCACCCTGAAAGGGCATACCTCTATTAAATTTTGAAAATAATAAAACCATAGTCTCCCACTTAAAAACATGCGCTAAAGATGGTTTGATAATTACGAAAAAGTTATTTTATCAACGAAAACGCCAGTACCTAATATAGTAGTCACTCTGCACTGAGATACAGATAGGTTGAAGTTGAAAACCCTGAAAAATGGCTTAAAATAAGGCAAAACGGCACTTTTTCAGGGTTTTCAACTTCAACCTATCTGTATCCCAGTGCAGAGTGGTCCTACGACAACGATCAAAATGTCATTTAGTAGAGAAATCATAGAGCTTTCAAAAAATGCAAAAGGGCGTAAATTTCGATTTTTAAAATTTTGAGAAAACCTCTTAATTATGTGGTCAAACAACCATTTTCCTTACATTTTATTTGAATTTGACTAGAAATCGACACTTTTATTTCTATGGTCATAATTTTCCGTATAATAATTAAAAAAATAAGTTTGATATACCAAATTGTAGCTGAGGAACAGGGCTTACAAATATTCATTAAAATTTGACAATATACAAAAAATTAAAATCAATCAGCTTGAAAAAAAAATCGTCCGCTATCAATTGTCGGGAGAAAAAACGAGGGGGTAGTCCTCCAATTGCCTGGAGGTTGCTATAACCATTTAAGAAATACATGGCCAGACTTCCTTATGAAAAATCATGCATACCAGAGTTTCTTTATGCGGTAGGCCACAATCAACAAAACTATGTTCAAATTCCATCTTTTTAGGGTATTCAGATACCCTTTTAGGATGGTTTAACTTGGTCAGGCAAGGAACATATAACAGGGAACATATATATTAATTTCACTTTTTGATAAAACTCAAAACTTTGTTCGATCCTTACGAACATAAGTGATAATAGCATACAAAGTGCAGCGAAATAAAATAGACAATAAAATGTAGAGAAATTTCGACCCTACTTGGATATACCCCCCCCCCAAAATCAACTTTTTTAAAAGTGTTTCCAAACACCTTATATCGACCTAAAATGGCCTCAGAAGTTCAAAAAAGACATTATTTTAAGTTCTGGTCAATAAAAAATCGACTTTTGGACACTTTTAAATTTTCACTTTTTACCTGTTCTACCATGTTTTGGTGACTGGAGCTGGGCAAAAATAGTCTCTAAATGCATTTTTGATCAAGAGTCTTGCTCGGAATTATGTCTAAGGTAGGTTGCAGTTCAGAATCCCCCCCCCCCCCACGGGACTGATCAGGTGGGAGGAGATAACTTCATATCGTGTTTCTCGACCCCGATTTCATGAGAAAGCCGGCTGTTTTTTTTGGTTCTGAGAAAAAAAATTTTTTTCGAACCACAGGGGGGGTATCATGGTTTTTTAGTCAAAATTTGAAAAATTTAAATTGGCGCCTTTTGAATTTAAAAGGGAATAAGGGCTGTATTGGGAGGGAAGGGAATAAAAGGGGCCACTTTTATGGCAGAACATTATAAATTTTGAATATCTATATTCTTCGACTGCCTCACCATGTTTTTCAACTGGGCCGTGGCAAAAAAAGATCTATATGCATTTTATGGTCAAGAGTACTTCTCGGAATCATGTCTAAGGTAAGTGTGTGCGCGCATCTCTAACTCTCAGCCCCCTGCGCCCCCTTCGGGGCGCAGGGGGCTGGGGGCTTGGAGTTGAGATGCGCACACCCACATACCTTAGACATGATTCCGAGAAGTACTCTTGACCATAAAATGTATATAGAGTCTTTTTTGCCACGGCCCAGTTGAAAAACATGGCAGGACATCCGAAGTAGTCCAGAATTCACTTTTTTATAATTTTGCGTAAAATACCGTATATTCTCGATTAACCGTCCGCCTTTCCATAAACGGTACCCTCGAAAGCCTATATTTTAAGTCTTATTATTTTTGCAAATCTGTCTCTTGTGTTTTCCTAACTGCTATGAGCGCTGCCGATTCCACTTTTTCGATTTTGGTGAGCCCCCAAATTACCCTTATTTTTGAGAGGTTGAAAAAAATCGGCCCAGGCCGATTAATGGAGGATGCACGACATTTTATACTGCCTTTTCTTTGACTTTATTATACCGTATTTTCTCTACTACGCACCCGGGTGGCGTTCTTGATTGTTCAACCCGAAAAATCTCAAAATGACAATCAAAAAATGGCGTTAACTCTGAAATCCTAGTCAAAAATAGGGGGGGGTTCATTATTAGAGAGGGGTTCCTTAATAGAGAAAAATACGGTATCTTTAATTATTTTTTGTATCGTTTTTCACCATAAAACAATAAATGACTTGTGCCATAAATTTGATAAAATTCACAGGGAAATTGTGGTGAGAATATGTGACTAATATATAATAGGCCGATTTTTTGCGTACATCTTTTACTTGCGCGAGGGATAGGATTGTCGCACGGTTTTCTAACTTAAAATGTTCTTTTTAGCTATCGCTGGTTTACATCTCTCTTGCATTCGTTCAAACTTCAATTAGCTGAAAATGAGCAAAACACATCCGCCAGAGTTGAAAAGTACATGGATAAGCAGGTGAACTTCAAGCTCAACGGAACAGGTTAGGTCTTAACTTATGTTTCAAAAATGCTTAAAAGTTTTAATTAAAAAGCTTTTAGAAATGTGTCTGGAATCTTGCGTGGATTTGACCCCTTTATGAACATTGTGGTAGAAGACACTGTAGAGCATCTCAAGGTGGGTTTTTCCTCTTAGAAGTACCTATAATTGTTTTCAATAATCATGTGTTTAGACAGGTGAATCTCGTCAGATCGGAATGGTGGTTATCCGCGGCAATTCAATCGTCATTATGGAGCCTCAAGAGCGTGTTGCTTGATCACGAATCCAATTCCTTTGTTGAAACTCTTCCCTGAATCTGTTTTGTGTTGTGTTACTTTGCTTAAAATAAACGGAATTTTCGATTGGTGTTGTTTTCTTTCTGCTTATGCTGTTTGTGGAGACCAATTGTTGGCGCGGAGAACTATCTGACTATGTGTCGAAGTAACACACCGGACGCTGGGTTATACAAGAAAGTGCAGGCTGGGAGAGATGCATACTTGTAAATTTCGAACATAACACAGAATAACAAAAACCAATGTGGTAGGAGGCGGCGGTAAATTCACCCGCGGTAAATTCAACTGCTGGTAAATCCACCCTCCGGTAAATTCACCTCCGGTAAATTCACCCGCGTAAATTCATCGCAAGAATTTTGAGGTTACAGGTTCGAATCCTGGTGGTAGCAGACATTATATTTTCGGTTATACCGTTTGGGCCCTCCGCATTTGGCATCCCGCATTTGGGCCCCCGCATTCGGGCCCCCGCGTTTGGACTCCGCATTTGGGCATCCTGCATTTGGGCCCCCGCGTTTGGCCCCGCATTTGGGCCCCGATTCACAATTTTTTACATATGCTTGGCAATCGTCGAAAAATTCTTTAACTTGGATTCTTTTAATTTTAACTCGTGTTCTAACAAACTATACCTAAAATTAAATTCTAGCCCTTGTTTTGTTAGAAACCAAGCCAAAAAATTCATACAAAAGCTCAATGATTAGGCGAAAATTATTGAATTGGCGGTGGACAATCCAGAACGCGTGGTCATGTCCTTTAAAAGTATGAAAGAATAGGGAACCGTTTTTTGTCCACCCTGAAAGGGCATAACCTCTATTAAATTTTGAAAATAATAAAACCATAGTCTCCACTTAAAAACATGCGCTAAAGATGGTTTGATAATTACGAAAAGTTATTTTATCAACGAAAACGCCAGTACCTAATATAGTAGTCACTCTGCACTGAGATACAGATAGGTTGAAGTTGAAAACCCTGAAAAATGGCTTAAATAAGGCAAAACGGCACTTTTCAGGGTTTTCAACTTCAACCTATCTGTATCCCAGTGCAGAGTGGTCCTACGACAACGATCAAAATGTCATTTAGTAGAGAAATCATAGAGCTTTCAAAAATGCAAAAGGGCGTAAATTTCGATTTTTAAAATTTTGAGAAAACCTCTTAATTATGTGGTCAAACAACCATTTTCCTTACATTTTATTTGAATTTGACTAGAAATCGACACTTTTATTTCTATGGTCATAATTTTCCGTATAATAATTAAAAAATAAGTTTGATATACCAAATTGTAGCTGAGGAAACAGGGCTTACAAATATTCATTAAAATTTGACAATATACAAAAAATTAAAATCAATCAGCTTGAAAAAAAAAATCGTCCGCTATCAATTGTCGGGAGAAAAACGAGGGGGTGTCCTCAATTGCCTGGAGGTTGCTATAACCATTTAAGAAATACATGGCCAGACTTCCTTATGAAAAATCATGCATACCAGAGTTTCTTTATGCGGTAGGCCACAATCAACAAAACTATGTTCAAATTCCATCTTTTTAGGGTATTCAGATACCCTTTTAGGATGGTTTAACTTGGTCAGGCAAGGAACATATAACAGGGAACATATAATTAATTTCACTTTTTGGATAAACTTCAAAACTTTGTTCGATCCCTTACGAACATAAGTGATAATAGCATACAAAGTGCAGCGAAATAAAATAGACAATAAAATGTAGAGAAATTTCGACCCTACTTGGATATACCCCCCCCCCAAAATCAACTTTTTTTTAAAAGTGTTTCCAAACACCTTATATCGACCTAAAATGGCCTCAGAAGTTCAAAAAGACATTATTTTTAAGTTCTGGTCAATAAAAAATCGACTTTTGGACACTTTAAATTTTCACTTTTTACCTGTTCTACCATGTTTTGGTGACTGGAGCTGGGCAAAAATAGCTCTCTAAATGCATTTTGATCAAGAGTCTTGCTCGGATTATGTCTAGGTAGGTTGCAGTTCAGAATCCCCCCCCCCCCCACGGGGACTGATCAGGTGGAGGAGATAACTTCATATTCGTGTTCTCGACCCCGATTTCATGAGAAGCCGGCTGTTTTTTTGGTTCTGAGAAAAAAAATTTTTTTCGAACCACAGGGGGGGTATCATGGTTTTTAGTCAAAATTTGAAAAATTTAAATTGGCGCCTTTTGAATTTAAAAGGGAATAAGGGCTGTATTGGGAGGGAAGGGAATAAAAGGGGGCCACTTTTATGGCAGAACATTATAAATTTGAATATCTATATTCTTCGACTGCCTCACCATGTTTTCAACTGGGCCGTGGCAAAAAAAGACTCTATATGCATTTTATGGTCAAGAGTACTTCTCGGAATCATGTCTAAGGTAAGTGTGTGCGCGCATCTCTAACTCTCAAGCCCCCTGCGCCCCCTTCGGGGGCGCAGGGGGCTTGGGGCTTGGGTTGAGATGCGCGCACCCACTTACCTTAGACGCAAATCACTCAAAAGTGACTCTGGATGCATAAAAATGTATGCATACCAGAGTTTATTTATGCAGTAGGCCCCAGTCAACAAAACTATGTTCAACATCTTCCTTTATGTAGAAATTGGCACCTTTTTGGTCCATTTCCACCCAAATACAGACCTAAATCCTTTTAAAAATGGTCAAAAATGGGTGATTTGGGTGGTCCCAAAACTCAGTTTTTATTGATCAGACTCAAAAATAATGCCTTTTTTGAACTCCTGAGGCCATTTTAGGTCGATATAGGGTGTTTGGAAACACTTTGAAAAAAGTTGATTTGGGGGGGGGTATATCCAAGTAGCGCCGAAATTTCGATATAGAATTAATAATATTGAATTTTTGAATTGTGGCCAAATGCGAGATGCCCAAATGCGGAGGGGCCCAAATGCGTGTCAACGATATTTTCTCAAAGAACAGTCATAAGTCGACCAGTAAGCTTCAGGTTGGGTAGGAAAACCACCTGGTACTTCACATATATAAGTCTACCTCCAGAATCTGAAATGTCCATCTGAGTCTTTTTTCTATTATGTTTTTACTTCAAAATATTTTACATGCAAAATTTAAATAATCTAAAGATGTTAGTAAAAAACTATCATCTGAGCGATTTTACCAATACTCAAAAAATACCCTACCAAACGAAACGACTATCAGTTCGCGACACTTTTGATTCGCGACAATCGGCTCGCGACACTATCGGTTCGCGACAATCGATCCACCCTCAATTGTCCAGATCTACCCTTAATGGTCCTGGTCTACTCTCAATAGTCCGATCTACCCTCACTGGTCCATCTTCACTGGTCTCGATCTGTTTTCAGTGGTCCAGTGACACCCTGAATGGTCCTGATTCAGCTTCCATCACCTCCATAGAATATAGTCTTTTGATCCAAGTGGTCGTCAAACCTGGAGCAATCTTTTTACTTTTTCGGGTTCCAAAACTGTTTCTGGGACTGATTCGGGCACGCTGAAGATGTTTGATATAGTAAAAAAGGTTTGTATGGTATTTTTTGACTAATGGGAAATAATTGATTTCACCAGAACTCGATTTT